>JACAVU010000002.1:5580793-5795793 GCA_014183005.1 Castanea mollissima | reverse complement strand
CCCATTGGGATTTGCCAAAATTTATTTTCAACCTAGAGACACTTTCCAAAAAGAAAAAGGGTACAACAAAGGTAACTCATTTGAACTAGTGCATCACACATAATGAGTGTATTGTCTGTGAATAGCTAATGAGAAATCTTTATTGTATCAATATTCGCTTAACTGAGAACCCAAATAAACGGCCACCTTCCACTGACCTGGAGAGCATTCTACTCAGCGCTTCCACCACAAAAACAAAAGAAGTGGAGATAGCAGATCCCCTTGCTGGAAACCCCTAATGCTTGGTAAAAAGCTACTCAAAGTTCCATTCACAAGCACCAAAAATCAAATAGAAGAAATACAGGAACACATACAGTTCAACAACTATTCCCTAAATCCACATCTGCGCTATATAAGAAGAAAATACCAATTCACATGATCCCGCACTTTTTCTAATTCAATTTTACAAAGTACCCCCAAGAACTTTTTCTTGAAGCCTACTATCCAAGTATTCATTTCTATAAAAACAGAATGAAGGATTCAACAATTCTGAATCAGCTGACATCATATGAATCTATGAAACTCAACATGTGTCAAATATTTCTAGGGTGTAAAAGCATGTAACTAGGAAGACAAAGCTAGAGTCGAATGACATTTTACAAGAGCCAAACCAAGCAATTATATTGTCCTGCCCAAAGCAGACAACCCAACATGAAGATAGAGTCACATAGACCAAATAAAGTCATGTGCATTCTTTTATTCCAATTCAATGGAACCAAAGGTATCCTAGAACATGTACAACCTCATCAAGTCTTCTCAAGTATACAGAACCTTCAGTAGAATTGTAAACTGAAATGTTACCCATATTTAATAAAGGAAAAAAGAACCATGAAATGCTGATTCATAACAATTTCAGAAGGGCGGTTGAGGGAAGCATATATCAGCTTCAACAAATGTTGATCATTAACTTATCTAACTGAAGTTCATTCTAACATTAGTCTACAGTCAAATCAATGTGCATTGGTCTATGAAAAAAAACATATACATTGCAAGTACAAGCAACAACTTCGACAAAAATTAAATATTCACGTTAAAGAAATCAGCATTATTACCTAATAATTCATTTATACCTAATTGTTGACATATCTAATAAAGAAATGGTTCTGGTGCGCACCAATTCACTTCTAACCATAGTAATGCATAAGTAAATGAATCAGTAGTTGCCTTTCCATTTCCAAATTCCATTACAGAAATTCTTATGTTACTTGTAAAAAATTTAGCATCTATCTCAACCTACATCTTAGGTGTATCTTAGTGACTTCATAAGTAAAACACATTTAAGGTCCGAACACAAACAAATGCACACGTGGTTCATAATTTTTACAACTATTTGACATGATAAACAATAGCAAACATTTAAGTAGTATACAAACAATCAAGATGCAACAGCAGTCATGTTTAATACAGAAAGAAACTGAGGTTACTAGCCCAATGTCCACATATAAACCTAGCCCAAACAAGCGGCTCCTGCAAACATGCCAATAGTTGAAGGGTGTGCATCCAACCTGTAAGTGCACAATTTGTACTTGAACCCAAAACGAGTGATGGGCTCAGACCTAAAAAGCCTTATACAATGAAATTTATAGAGTATAGGTTTGAAACCTAGGTTAAGGATGTTGGAAAGTTGATCAATAGGCTAGAATGCCGCAGATTATGCACGTAATAGATGAATGTGACAAAAAAAACCCTCCTCAGACGTAAACCGAGGACAATTTGTATATCCTTTCTTTCTCCAAGCAAGAGATTACAATTTTTTAGCTTCCAAAAGAGAGCCCCCTTTTCTTTCCTCTCTCATCTTCTTATATCCTTCGTCTTCTTTCCTGTTTCATCCACGTGTAACATAGATCTTTTTTCCAGATACTTGTCACATCCATCACCTTCTTAAAGTCTTCAAATGATAGCTGGAAGGCTGAATACTACTGTTCAGAAGTCATTTTTCCATTAATGTGGCCAGGGAGGTAGATGCAGGGCCTTTAATGCGGTGGTAGCAGCTTTTTCCTCAGATATTTTTTCACTCGTTCTTGCTTCTAACGGGTGATTGAATCATACCTTTACCCGACAGATCCTTCAGAATTTTGTCCCTAAACCGTTTAGCAAGTCCCACGGCCTTTACTGGGCCTGTCCGAGGAGATATTCCTCCCCAAACAACTCCTCGAACCATTATAGTGTGAACTGACCTGTGGGCCTAGAGGATTCTAATTGGACAGACTTGTACCAACTAACCAGGCCCAAAGCCCAAATGTTTGTTTAAGCATTTTAACCCCCCACACAACCTGCGTGGAACTGTTGACAAGTGGCTCCTGCAAGCATGCCAACGTTGTACCATGGTGAGTGATTCTCATTTTCAGGCCCTATGCCACCTAACACCTTAAGGGTATCCAACATCAATAAGGGTGTCTCCGAAGAAGATCTACACCTATTATTCTCAACTTTTGGGCGCTTGGAATATTTCAAATTCCAAACTTCTACTTGCGCTTTGGTTAAATTTATCAACTTTTACCATGGTGAGTGATTCTCATTTTCTTGGTGTTCTTGATAAGTTTTTTATTTTATTTTTATTTTTATTTATGAAAATCCTTAGTGTTAAGTTAAACTGACTTTTTAAACTTTCAATTTTCAGATGTGTGATACATGTATTTCACTTTCCATGTTAATGAATACCAAATAAATAGATTGATTTGTAAGAGAAAATTATGGAATTGATTGCTAGAGAAAATCATGGAATTGAGACAAATAATTTAATATGCAATTCAAATTTAAATTATGTTTGACTATTATATGTAATTCCATCATAAATATGAGTTCATGTAGCATGTGTTCTTCTCTTTCCTTTCTCCTCCTGAACATTTTTTCATAACTTCTACTTTTCTTTCTCTTTGTGTCTCTTACAATATTGTTATCTCTATGTTCAGCAAGGGAAGCATTAGAACATCTTAAGGATACCATATTGGAGGGAAGGCATTTGAATATTATATGGAATAAAGTGCAAACCCCATCCACAAGTTCTAAACTTTGGCTAAGAGTTTATGGACATTTTCTCGATGGCCCTACATTGAATGACATATTCAATGTATGGTCTAATGTAGTACCATTTAGACCATACATAGCAGAATCAGTAGCACTATTTATCTCAAATGATACAAAACCTCTAGTCTTGCTATTTCGTCTAGACAACTTATAGTGGCTGACAACTCCATACAAAGAGAATGTGTCCTTCAATGTAGGGTCATCCAAAAAACGTCCATAAATTCTTATCCAAAATTTAGAACTTATGGATGGGGTTTGCACTTCATTCCATATAATATTCAACTCCTTTCCCTCCAATATGATATCCTTAAGATGTTCTAATGCTTCCCCTGCTAAACATAGAGATAACAATATTGTAAGAGACACAAAGAGAAAGAAAACTAGAAGTTATGAAATAATGTTCAGAGGAGAAAAGAAAGAGAAGAACACATGCAATACTACATGAACTCATTATTTAAAATGGAATTACATAAAATAGTCAGACATAGTTTAAATTTGAATTGCATATTAAATTAATTGTCTCAATTCCATGATTTTCTCTAGCAATCAATCCCCTAATTTTCTCTTACAAATTAATTTTTAATTTGGTCTTCATTAGCATGGAAAGTGAAATACACATATCATACATCTGAAAAGTGAAAGTTCAACAACTTTATCATCTAAGATACAATTTAATTATCATGACCATTTTAACTTAACACTAAGGATTTTCATAAATAAAAATAAAAATAAAATAAAAAACTTATCAAGAAAATCACTCACTATGGTAAAAGTTGATAAATTTAACCAAAGCGCAAGTAGTAGTTTGGAATTTGATCCATTCCAAGAACCCAAAAGTTGATAACAATAGGTGTATATCTTCTTCGGAGACACCCTCATCAATGTTGGACACCCTTGACGTGTTAGGCGGCATAGGGCCCTTAAAAGCCATGGTTGGTTGCAGAGCCATTGTGGTGGAGAGAGAGAAATATGTCTGTCAGTTTGCATCTATGAGAGAAATTGCATAGAGTCTGAGATTCTTTTAGGGCTTAGGTGTGAGAGAGAGAGAATGGTGGTCGTGTTTGTGAGAGAGACTGGTGGTGGTGTTGTTGGTGTTCGTAAGTGAGAGAGAACGGTGGTATTCGATCATTGGTGTTTGAGAGAGAGAAGAAAATTTTGAATTTGAGTGAAAAAATAAAAATGGGATTTTGAATTTGAATGGTTTATATATGTATGTATATTAATAGTTTTATGAATGGGCCACTTGGATCCTTTACAGGTATACTGAAAGTGTTGGACTACTTATCAGGCAGGGGTAGGGATAGGAAATAGGGGGCAGTGGGCTGATCATGTGATCACATGCTTATATGCTTATAAAAGGAATTATATGCCAAACAGTATCATATACTTATAAGAGGAATTATATGAAGTTTTTCACCTTTGGAATTATATGCCAAACAGAATCATACGCTTATAAAAGGAATTATATGAAATGTGGAGGAGGCGGAGAGAGGGAAGTGAGAATAGGTAAAATGAAAGCAGGGGCAAATGAATCCCCGTAAGGAAAATGAAATCCGGGTGTTTGATAACATTCTAAAAATGCTATTTTTCTACAAATTTTTCACATTTTCTCAGCTTCCAAACAAATTTTATAACAGAAAATTTCAACATATACACTTTAACACAGCCAAAAAATCAAAATAAAAACATTTATGGGTTGTTTGTGGGTTTAAGGGTGGGTTTTGGCTAGATGGGTTTGAGGGAATGTGGATCGGCTTTTGTAGAGGGTGGGTCGGCTTTTGGAGGTGGGTATGGCTTTGCTGGCGTGAGGGAGAGTGACAGCTAGCGGAGGTGAGGTGAGGTCGTCGGACTCAAATAGAACTCAAACAATGGAGGAAACTCACCGGTGTAGAAGGTGGGTTTGGGGGTGGAGTGTAGTGGGCTGGTGGTCGGTGGCGGCCAGATCGGCGACGTTGAGCAAAAGGGAGAAGAAGAGTTGAGGAAGAAGAGAGAAAAAAGAGAAGCTTGGCCGACACGATCTAGACAGTGGGGCAACGTGATCTGGGCGGTGGAGGTGGCACAATCTAGGCTGGCCGAAGCTTGGCTGGGCGGCCAATGTGCTCTTTCCTCTTGCTCTCTCCCTCTGTCTTTCTCTATCTCTCTCTCTCTCTCTGTGTCTGTGAATCCTGGAAATCATTTGAGGGTAAAATGAGGGCTGCATTGCTTTTACGCCATTTGACCATATTTTCTGATGGAGCCAAACACACAATAAAAGTAATTTAAGGTGAAAAGTGAAGAAATGTGGGTAATACTATTTAAAATTTTTAAATATTAAAGATTGTTGTTCAAAATATAGTATTAAATATTGTCCTTGTTTTCATTTTCTGGTCTAAACTCAATTTTTTGAGTTTTTGAGGGATGGAAACAAATGTTAAATATCAAGCCAAAAACTATTTTATTTGTGAGATTCACGAGTTTTGGATAATGAGTCATGCAAAATGAGTGATATTCTTCAGCTTTTGGTCAATTCAAACAAACTCTTAATCCCTTTTTATAGTCACTCGTGTTTATAAAAAAAATATATCTAATCACTCATGTACTATTTTATTTCTTTTGTTAGGCTAGAGATTAATTTAAATTGATTTTAAAACACTTTTTTTTCCTTTTCCTTTTTTTTTTCTAATTTGTTTCATTTCCTCACGATAACTCCTAGAATTTTTCACCATTTTTTTATTATTAAATTTTGTTGACTTCACACTAGATTAGTCACCAATATCTTTGGAACTTATGGAAAAAGGAAGAAAATAATAATTCCTAATCGTCACTTAATACAGGGTGGATTTTTTTTTTTTTTTTAATAACACAGGATATATGTCAACCCCAAAAAGATATAGGAGTAACATTTTGTCCATTCCTGATAAGTAAGTTCTTAAATTAAACCAAAGATTACCTTTTTATTTTTTAAGGAAAAAACCTAAGATTGCTTTTATCTATATATATTAATAAACAAAGCTTAAAAATAATCTAATTAAATTTCAATTGGATTTTCAATTTTGCCCTCATGTCCCATTTAATTTAGGCTTTGTACCAACTAAATTATTGAGCGTAAAAAATGAAGGGTCCTGATAAGGGTAAAACCAACATGACGGTATGGCTGGAATGATTACAATAAGATGACGGGTAATATGACTCAAAGAGGACGGATGGGTGGTAGACGGACAAGAAGAATTCATGCGTCGCTCTCCAGGCTACCTCAAACCATGCTATGTGATTAGGGCTGACGTGGCCCTGAGTGTGATTCACGCAAACATAATTACGAAGAATTCTTGCACTACACGTTAGCCTTAATCAGAGGAATTTTATAAGGAAATGAATTCTTGAAGGTATGAGAATGGAAAGAGTTTTAATCATAAAAGGAAAGAGCTTGATAATCAAGAGATGGAAGTCGACTCTACACCCCTATAAATACATCCAAAACCCCCACGACTCGAGGTACGCACATTTGACTCAACTCTAGCACTTTAGGGTTGAAAAGAAATTCTAACTTGAGTTTCGGAGGGTTTTTGGCCGGCACCATATCGGTGCTCTCTTTTAGGTCTCTTTGTTTTCTTTTTGCAGGTTTGATTCGAGTTGGAGAGTGCTTGCAACTTATTGGTGATATTTTCGACATCATCAAGTCCAAATCCAATTAGATTCTACATTGGATTTTAATTTGAATCCAATTTTCCACCACATGCGTTTTTTTTTTTTTTTTAGAGAGAGTTTCAATTTATGGCGTTCACTTTTAATGATAACTTTTTGTCATAGGATCAAGATACCAATCGATTTTTGGTGTAGGCAGAGATTGAATGTTAAATCTTTTATTCAACCATCGAATTACGATTATATTTCTAAATAAAATTTGATTAATTATTTATATTTTTATGATAAAAAAATGTGTTTATTATTAAATGCATCCATATATATATGGGTTATAAGCTAATTATATTTATATCGCTAGAACAGATAAATACAACTTTTTATTTTTTTTGTGTACTATTATGAAGTGAAGCAACCATTAATATTTGAAAAAACACAAGTAATAGACAGGTAATTGGATTACGTTGATCTGACCAATATTTTTCAAGGTGCAATCTTTATTTCATGCTCACATATCTCTCCGACCAAGGAATGACAATCTTTATACACTTCTTTGAAGGTACACTAAATCAACAAATATGGAGTAATTGCTATGAGAAGTAGTCATCATCACCAAGTTGGTACACTAAAAACATGTAAACTACAAAATAGTTTGAGAATTCGAAGTTGGCCATTTCAAAGGCAATACTAGAGACGGTGGATGATTGTTTTTGTCCATGAAAAACAACCCTTTATTAATTATTTGAACCATGCTATTTCCTTCTTCATTTTCTTCGTAACGGGAATGTCGAATGTTCTATGTTTTATGCGGCAATAGGTGGTATTGGAATTGGAGACCAGAAAATTTCATATTGGAAAGAATGTTAGGCTTGATTGATGGGGAAAGCTGAGCAACAACTTCGATAATGACACCCAACCCAAACCATGCACAAAGATGTGCCAATCATTTATTTTGAATTATTTTTGTTGCTGGTAATGTTCCCCTGAAATGGTTTGCAAAAGACAAAGGGTATACAAGTCTCTGCACATGAACTGCATAACTAATAATTATCGTTAGTGCTAAATTAGTAAATTTTTTATTTCAAGTAGTTCTTAAATCCCAAGGCAAAAAAATCTAGCAGGTTACATCACCTTCTGTTTTTTTTTTTCCACTTCAGCTTTCATGTGTCATGAATCGAGGCGAAATCCCCTCCAAGTTCTAGTCAATTGTGAATGTAGCATTAATTCATTTTGTGTGTTTAATTTATTTCAGTATTTACTTTTTATCCATATCTCAAGTCAGTCACGAATGAATAAAAATTGAAAGAAATTAGAGAATTTAAATGGGAAGAAATCATTTTCTAAATAAATCATCTTGTCGTTGAATGTTGTTTTTAGCATCCTATGATATAAAAATGATATTGCAAGATGTTTTCTCGTGCCATTATGGCACATTTAGTGTGGGGAATTCATAGATGAAGGTAATGTATGGTTTTCTCTTCTTTTGTTTTTAATCTTATATTTCAAAAATACTTATAGGTTCTACCTTCTTCAAAAAAAAAAAAAAAAAAATTATAGGTTCTGACAAAAAAGTTGTTAAATAAATAAGCATTGGCAAGTAAGAGGTGGCTGGCATCTGCAATGTGGATAAGATTTGTGTCCCTAGAATTTTATTAAGTTCTCATAATAAATGTGTTTAAATGTGAGATCTTGGATGGAGGCACCCAATTTTTTTATTATTTATTTTGGTTCATGAGGAGCATATCAATCATTGATAATTGTACTACTATGGACAAGTCGAGGAGTCACTATAGCAATACAATCCATGTTTAAAATAGGAGGTACGTAATTTGGATCCATAAACAAGAAACAAAAAGGCCAGATTGATATTAGGGAGATCTTTACATTAGGGATGACGATAGGATGAGGTAAGGTCTGATCAGGGGTGCTCCATCTTTGCTCCATTCCCCTCTTCGGGATGGAGAAAACACGAGGAGTGGTGCAAGTTTGGAGCTGGTTGGATATATTTTACTAATGAGACTGATGAGATAAAGATGAAATATAAAGGAATTTTTTTTTTTGATAAGTTTAATAAAAATTTCACTCTAGCCTAATCTAAATGTATATGTGCGCAAAACCATATAAAGGAAATTTTTTAATATATATTAAATAAAATATGCATATACACATCGGGTTGGGACATGCACGACAAGCAAAACCTGTCCTCGTGCCGTCACCTCTTAGGGGCAAGCAAAGTAGAGTTTTTTTTTTTTCCCCATCCCTATATACTCTTTCTTTCTTATACATGTAAGATTGAACTATATAATTATCCAAATATATTTTTTTTTTTCTGAGAAATGAATCTTCCGGTTATAATTCTCTTTTGCTTGTTAGGCCATTTACCAGAGATACTTGTTATCAAAAGTATACAAGAGTTGGGTTGGGGTTTTTTTAATTTCAATCAAACTTCTTCGGGCATAAATTTCTACCCCAACCCGTGATAACTCTTAAAACCAACCCAACCTAACTTGTAAGGATTGGGTTGGGTTGAATTGAATCGTTGATTTGAGATTATTTTATCAGGCCTCATAAAAAAAATTTCTTTAAACTATTTAAGTCCATTATTTAATAATTTTTTTATAATGTATACAATAGGACATAATATTCCATTTTAAAAAAAAAATAAATCAAACTAATAAATTTGATTTTGTTTTAAACATTTAATATCTTGGGTTGAATCAAATTACCAGGGTTGAAAATTTTGCCAACTTAAACCTCACATAATAGAAGTTTCAAAAAAAAGAATATATATATAAACCTAATGCATGGAACCCACAAAATTCCAACCCAAGACTTTGGGTTGGGTCAAGTTAGATTTGTCAAGTTAGTGGAATGAGTGCAAACTTCAACTTGTCAATATAGTAGGCTTTTTTGTACCAAATATTCCCTTTTTGCGCACCAAAAAATAATAATATTACTAAAAGGCCTCTATTCAAAGTTATTTAGATATATAACCTCTTTTAAAACTCAATTTTGCTAAATTTTGAGTAAAGATCAAGTTTACTGAACTTGAGTTTTAAGCAAACGGGAGTTTACATGGTCCGTGTAATATGATGTGACATTTTAAAATTAAATATCTCACGTGAAACTCAAATTCAGTAAACTTTAGTTCTATAAAAAAAATTAAAAACAAACAAAAAAACCTTAAAACGGAGGGAAGTGAGACAAAGCTATTTTATGTTTGATGCATGGGAATTTTTCATTTAAAAAATGTCATATCCAAAGGTCCATATTAGGGCCCATTTGCTTGAAACTTGTTAGGGTACTTTTTTTTTTTCACACCTAATTCTATTTGAGTACCACCTATTTATACCACTAACAAGTTATTGGGTTTTCCCAAGTATTTTTGCTCTATTATTCCATTAATCACAAATATTTCATATCTCATTATCTAAATTGGGTCATGATAAAAACTATCACAAAAAACCCAAAAACTCATATTTTATCTAATTTTATTATCATTATTTAGCTAAGCCCAAAACCGGCCATATTAACCCAATACACACATCATATTCTATTTAAAGCCCAAGAATACATATGCTTGACAATATTCGAAAAGCCCATGATTCAAGTCTATGGCAAAACAATTTTATTAATGGAATTCAAATCCATGATCAAAGCTCATGATTTAAACTTATGGCAATATCCAAAACTCAATTCTTATCAGCAACATTAAAGCCCAATTCTCAGTGGCAATATCAAAGCCCAGTTCTCGCTGACAATATTTAAAACCTAATTCTCATTAGCAACATCAAAACTCAATTCTCATTGGCACTATCAAAAGCTCAAGCTAACTACTTGGCACTATTCTATCAAAAACCCAAGGTTATTAATACTTGGCAAAATACGATATCATTATTATTCCACTTAAAAGTCCAATAATGAACAATACTTTAGATTCTTAAACCTATTACTATAATATTACAAGCTCATAAAATTTATGAATTATCTATTCTCAAAACCCATGGCAATCATCTTATTAAAGCCCATGGAAAGGTATTATTATACCCATGACATTTATTTATTTCATGTTATAAACTCATGTTCACTATCTGTCTTACATCTTAACATTCATAATATCTATTATGTATGATTATCTATAGAGAAACTCATGAAAACATCACAATATTCCATCATAGTGGTTGTTACCATACTTATTTAAAACTCATGATAAATATTATTTTCAAGAAAAATATTAGAGGTCATTATTTAAAAAGGCCCAAAGAAATATTATTTACAAAGACATCCATAGCAAAAATTATGAGAAACTATACAAGTTGTTATTTAAAGCCCATGAAAATTAATACCTAAAATCTATCATAAATATTTATTAAAGCTCATGGATTCATTTTATTTCTACTAACAACTAAAGTCCATGAAGAGTAAAAAAACTCATGGCAAAGCATGTCTTTAATGCCCATTTTGTAGGACCAAGAATTTCATGGAGTAGGGAACAAGCCCAAGCAAAGAAAGGGCCATGTAGCCCAGCCAAAAGCGCTGAAATGGAGTAAAGTTCCAACCCAAAAAAGTCCCTAGCAAGAGGCTTGAGAGAGGGCAACCAACCCTTGTGCCCCTACAAGAGAACCAAGCCTTTGAGGATGAACTAGGGGCTGTCTCATCAATTTTCTACCACCCTCTACCTGACATGAACGGTGCCCAAGGGCTGTCATATCAGTTGAAGTCTAAAGGATGATGGGACTCCATCATCTTCCTCAAGACTGCACCTCCAGCGGAAGGGGAGCTGAAACCAAATTATCCAAATTTCAACAAATTGACGCTACAAGTGTTAAAAACGTTCAAGATGTGATTCACGTGCCAAGCCCATGAATCCTAAAGGGGAAAAATTGGGAGCATGTGGTTTGGAGGGCATAAAAGGATCTCCAATGGAACCCTCTGAAGTGGACTTAACTTTGACACCTGGCTTGGGGTGTTGAATCCTAGTTCTTAGGGTCCAAATCTCAATTGCAACACTAGGATTCTTTCTTAATACTTGCCTTAATCCCATTGGCTGAATACAATCTCAACAAGCTTAGTATTTAATACAAGATTACCCCAAACACTACCCATGTGTGACATTGTCTAAAGAAGCAAAATAGCCCAAAAGCCAATCTCTCATTTTTAGGCCAAATCCAAGCTATTATTTCAGCTGTCCTGCTCCCTTGAATTAGGCCTACGTTTTTTTTTTGGGTTCTTGTTAATTAATGCTTCTCTAAACTCCATTATAAAAGCATAAGCACTCAACCCACAAACACAGTAGCTACCCTCTTCGAAATTCTGGGTTTGTTTGCTATCTTACTCATGGTTTAGCATCCCTCAAGCTCATCACTCATCATCCTTAGCCCACACTCATCTAATCTCAGATGTTCTCTTCCCTTTTTCACACAAACACAACCCATAAATGTCTCTCAACTAGTCAAAAACGGACCACTCACAAAAAGCCTTGATCTTGGTGTTAATCTCATCTCACTCACTCAAAATAGCCCACATTCACCTCATTCATGTCTTATAATTATACACTCACCAAAATCTTAGTTTAATACTTGCTGCACTGAGTTGGGGATCTCTCTCTCCCTTCATTCCATCCTATTTTTCCTCTTTTATTTGTAACAATTGAATTTTTCCCTCACATTGAAGTAATAATGGCTGAAAGTACTATAAATTCCCCTAACTGAGACACACAAAAACCCCCAGGACTGAATACCTTCATAAATTTATTTAATCATTAACTTCTGGACTTTTAATTGTAATTTCACCTTTATTGCTAGAGGACTGTTTTGAACTATGATGCTGTAAAAATGACTAATAATATAACAAATCAACAACAATAACATGTTTATTGTGTTTTATTGTTGTCTTCTTGTTAGGGTGCAGCCTCTATCTCTTGCTTGAGCGGACTTACACAACACCGAAAGCCTTTGAGCTTTATTTCGAGGGTCCATTGTCGAGTTTCAACTTGGCTACCCCATATTCTATTTGGGAACATCAAAATTTTACCCTCAACAAAACTCAAGCTTCAAAAGAGGCTATATAACTAAATAATTTCAGGTAAATGCTTTTCAGTAAAATATTTTACAAAAACTGAATATTCAGCACACAAAAAAAAGGCCCAATATGGCCACAAGGGAAAGACTATTGCATAAGGGATATCAGAGTTAGCAGCTCCTTTTTTATTTTATTTTTAAAGAAAGAATCCTAGTCAACATTTCTAGTCACTTTATCTAACAAAAATAGCTTTTTGTCAATTTGCAAGACATTGAACTGCATAACTTCAAGATACAACAACAGTGTGGTGCAGAGAGGTTCCTAGCCCAATTTCCATATATAAACATGGCCCCAACATGTGGCTCCTGCAAGCATGCCAACTTTGTAAGGGTGTGCATCAAACCTGCTTGGAATCGCTGGCATACGCAGGCTAGTGAATATTGTTCTCTTTTTAGTTGAGGAGATAACATCAACTCCTCTCTTCCTATTGCCGATGAAAATGTATGAATCATCCCAACCCCATATTGCTCTGCTCTCTCCAAAAAGATATGTTTAACTACTGTCAATCTTATTGAAATAATTGCAAGGTATTATATTCATTTGTCCACAATAATTGGCCATACGTTTAATGACATCATAACACAATTACTGTCCAACTTATGCTTATCACATTGTACCTTTTTTTTTTTTGAAAGAGTGGCGTTATTTAAGTGGCGTTTTTTTGAAACAGATGTGTCTCTTTGGCTGGACAACTGCCACCCTGATGGAGGGATTGTATGTGATGCTGGGAGCACATTAATGGCAGAAATTCTAGTGTTTTCTCTGATGGTCATTGGTGCTGATTCAGGTTAAAAATGCTTCAGGGAAACCTGGAAGAGGAGGGGTTCTGTAGAATGGACTGGACTGTTACTAAGCTGGTATCTTCAATTGTACAGAAACCTGGGAAGCTATCAGATCAAAGCATCCAATTGTTGATTGGTGGATGGTCTGGCATTCTTCTACTACCGCAAGGCATTCATTAATCTCGTGGTTGGCTCTTAGAAATAGATAGACTACCCATGACAGACTTAAATTGCTGGTATCAAGGTGACATCTTGCGTGTATTTCATAGAGGGTATAGAGAGAGCAGAAATTGCTTGAATAGAGAGAGCTCTTTTCCTATGAAAGTGGCATCAGATTGAGATGTTATGTATGATTAGATTGAGGAAGCAGTGCTGGTCTAAAATCCAACAATGGGGCGTCTAGAGTTTGAAGGGGAAGAGTCTCAAATCTGTGATCAAGTGCACCTTCTGTGAATCACGTATGACTGCAAAAAAATGAGAGTGTGATGTGAAATCTAGACTTGGTTGCTTCAGGAGGTTTAAAGACAGCAGAACAGAATCCTCTGCAATCTCAGGGGTATCCCTTGCTCAGTGTTAACTGGTGGAAAGAACGAATTGTTCAGGGTTCCTGGTTATTTTTATTTTTATTTTTTTGAGTTGTTTTGTTGCAGTCTAAGCTGCTAGTTTGGTTTGATTTTTTTTTTTTTTTTTAATTGCAGATTTTACCTGCAGAGTATTGTACTTAAAGTTTGCTCATTCTATAATAATATTAGGAATAAGTAAATGCAAAATTAATATCCAAGGTCTTATATCATTCAAGAGATCTATTTTTTGGGTTCAGAACCATTTCTAGGAAAAAATAAAAAAATTTAAACACTTACTTATATTTTGATGACAAGATGGCAGCAGTTTCTTTAATAATTAAGTGCTCGAGCAAAATATAGTGAAAAGAAAAAGGTTGTTATTAAGGAACAGTAACTAACTTCAGTGGCAAGTAATTGTCATATTTGCCACAGGACATCAAGCAAATGGTTCAACAAAAGAAAGACATATTAGCATTTGATAATCTGGCAAAAACTCATACCTGAAAGAGCAATCCGTGAGTTTATCTGATTATCAATATCATGCTCAATCATTGAAATGTGCTCAAAATTAACTCCAGTCACTATACCCACCGTGTTGTCCATGCGACATGAAGACAATTGAAAATTAATTCCTAGAATTCAGGTCATATACAGATCTGTTCAAACTAGACCCACATTAGATTCCATACCCTAACTCTTAACAAGATAACCAACACAAATTAATTAGTAGCTAGAATATGCAATTAGGGGAAAAGGAAAAACTAAAACAAGAATTTGAATGTTAGTATACCTAAAAACAGGAAACTAATTAGTAGCTAGAAATCCTTATAATCTCAAAACAACAACTATAAAATAAAGGGATCAACTTGAAGTCTTGAAATCTGGCTTTTTTCAGCAAGTAAATTATGAGGTAAAATCATATAAAGAAGCATAGATTATAATCTCTGAAGTGTACTCAATTTCTAACAGGCCGTAAGATATTCAATCTGAAAATCAAAGGTTAATACAACACTACATACCTTGTAGTTGCAAGGGAGCTTCCGGAGGGTGAGAAGTACGCAGACTGCACAGCCCTATTGTGACTAACTTCCTTCAGAGGTTTGGGTTGATCTACTTTAATACTTCTCACTAATAGAGATAGTACCACTCTCTCTCTCTTTGATGGTAGCATGAATTTTCCCCCTAGAAACATTTAAAACATTGTATCAATTAGAATGGAACAAAAATGAACCAAATCCCAATTAATATCAACTATAATAAGAAATACATTATGAACTCTCTTACTTAGTTCATTGTGGCCATTGCCCATGTCTTACTTCTGTAACTTTTCTATGTGGTTGACAACCTAATTTAAAGAAAAATAAATAAATAAAATGTATAAAATAAGTAATCCTTGAGAACAAGAAATAAATGACACTATTGATAAAACAAGTATGCCACAATAATTTCCAAATTTACCTCTTGCCTATATTTGTAATTTGGTTGCTTGGAATTATAAATCAGTGAGCTCATTATAAATTTACCTCTTAGCCAATTTTGTGTAATTTGATCCCATGTTTGTTGAAATTCCAATTCTGAATCACAATATTTTTGGCACTTGTTGAACAAGTACATAAACTCTGAGTTAGAGTTTAAGTCTCCTAATCGAGAAGGAGCATTTTTTGAAATATGCCACAAACATAGCCAATGATGTGTATTTGGAAACACTTCCCCAATGGCATTTGACATAGCTTGATCCTGGTTAGTGAAAATTGTTATAGGCGATCGATTCCCCATTGAGTCTAAGAATGACTTAAACAACCATTTAAATGAATAAGTGGTCTCATCCAAAAGGAATGCACATCCAAACATCACATTTTGCCAATGGTGATTAACACCTACAAATGGAGTACAAATCAAATTATATTTGTTGGTACAATATGTAGTGTCAAATACCACTACATCTCCAAAACAACCATAATCAACTCTTGATCTACCATCTCTCCAAAAAAAATTTGTCATTCAATTTTCTTGATCTACTTGAACTGTGTAAAAAAACATGGGATCTTCTGCATGCTTAGACTTAAAATGATTCAATAAGCTTTCAACATCTCCAGCACTAATCATTGTCATCTTTTGCATATTCACATGATTATAACAATCTCTTTCGGTAAAGCCCACATTTTCACTCCCTCCAACTTTTGTTGTTAGATATGAATAAGAATTCTTTACACTTATACCTGCAATCACTATGGTATCAATTACATCTGCTCTAGGTTTTGAAATACGACGACCAGATCTTAACAAATGCCTCTCTAATTGTAGTGCAAGTTTATGATTATGCTCTAGATTAAATGCACTAACCCTCCAAACACCATTTTCAACTATGAAATGAACAAATGTTTTAAAGCCAGTTTTAGTCTCTGGTCTCTTCAAATATTTATCTTTACAAAAATCTTCATCTAGTTTAAAACCCTCCTTAGAACATAGAAATTCACGTTGCTTTATGTTTTTCGTCCCATTATAATATTTAGGCTTTCCTTTTCGAATACTAAAACTCATTCGCAATGCATAATCATTATATAAAGCATATGCTTCATCTGCATTATGGACCACCTTATTCAACAAATTTTCATCACTATTTTCTAGCCTTGCTACAAACATGCAATCCCCTTCAATTTCTTCCATATTGCTTGGTTTGAAAATAACTACAACAATTTTTTATGACAAATATAAATATTAGAAACAAAATTCTAAGAAAATTACAATACAATAAATATATCATGTTTATATTTTTTTTTTTTATCGATATGCACCATGTTTACAATTTTGTATGTCTTCTTAAACACCTATGGTACACTTAATCACAAAACTCTTATGTTTAGGCACAACAATATAACAACAAAGTTTTAATACCAAAATTTTTAATGTTTATTTATTTATTTATATAACAACAAAATTTTAGTCTTAAATTTTTTTGGGTCGATTATGGATACTCATTGGAAAAATATATATAATAATAATAAAGATTAACAATAAATATTGCAAAGAGAAAAAAAAAAAAAAAAAACACAGCAATAAGGATTTATATAGTTTTAGTTGAGAGCAAATATATCACCACAAATAATTAAACATTAGAAACAAAATTGTAAGGAAATTACAATACATTAATTATATCATGTTTAGAAATTTTTTTTTTTTTTAATCCATATGCATCATGTTTACAATTTTGTATGTGTTCTTAAAGGCCTATAGTACACTTGATCACAAAACTCTAATGTTTAGGCTTAATAACAACAACAATGTTTTAATACTAATTTTTATAATATTTATTGATTAATTTATTTTTTTGGGATTGACTATGGATAACAACAACAATAACAACAATATTTTAGTCTTAAATTTTTTGGGTTAATTATGGATACTCAAAAAAAGAAAATTATAATAACAATAAATACGGTAAAAAACAAAAATAAATAAATCATTTATATATGAAAAAAAAAAAAAAAAAAAGCAAAATCTTTATGATATTTTTCTTTGGCTAGACTATAAAATTCATATCATATAAATACAGCAAATTCAACACATTTTTATATAGTTTTATTTGAGAGCAAGAATATCACCCCAAATTTTAAACATTCTTGCAAAACATAAATTAAATCAAAACAATATAAGACAAAATACACCTTTATCACTTTCCTCCAAGTCCATTTCTACCCTGCTTTTACTTGAAACCAAATAAAATAGTATTTTAGTTTGTCCTGTCCGCTGCTTGTCTTTTGCCTTTGCTTTGTTTCGTTGTCTTTATGGCTTTTAAGCCATTAAGTTGAGAACCCTACTATTATATCATTTATTTTATTGATGTGGGCCCATATGTTGCTTCATCACCCGCCAACTCAAATATGCAAATTTTAAATTTGGCTTTCAAACGGTAACTGATATTAACAAGTCTCATTTATTACGATGAGCAGGCAGTTTAGCTGAGATAAGTGAGCTTTAGGATCCGCTTATTTTTGTTAAAAATTGAAAAAAAAATTTAAATTACTATTTACAAAAAGTTTATAAATCTAAATACATTGTTGATGGATAATAAACAGTGGAAGAGGTGCCGCACCAAAAAAAAAAAAAACTGAACTTTGAATCCAAACGCTCACTTGATGTGCTGGCATGCTCCTATTGGCTGGAAGTCCGGAACTAGGCAATAGTTTCCCAAAGCTATTACACCATCATTTGAGGATTCAGGAAATAATTGGTAGTATGTCTAATTGTGTATATAGTCTGAAAAATATTATGATTGGGAGTTGAGAAGCAACTATTTACTTTAAATTTATAATTGGTAGTATGTCTAATTGTATATATGGTTGGAAAATATATGAATACCTATCTCTCCAAATTAATATTTTCATATTTATATGCTTTGCGACCTTCTCGGCATTATGTTCAAATTACTGTCATATACGTGCTAGGTTTAGTTATATAGTGAAGTAAGCTTTTTCATACACTTGAATATCTTTTTTTTTTTTCTTTGTGCAGAGAATCAAGTTGGGAATCAATAGCTGGAGAGTCATTTAAATGCACTGTTGAGAGAAGTCTTTCATAAAACTCACAAGGAAGCAATCCAGCGCTTTCAGACATTACTGAATGATAGAAATACTTATCTCCCGTCCGCCGACACTAGAAAGGTAATAGTTTTACCTGTACAGTAGTGTATGCTCAGCAGGCTGCTTTCATTGCTGTAATGTTAAATGCTAGTATCATAAATAGGAATGGATTTGAGTCCGTACTGAAGCTCTATAGAGAAGCAGATATTGTTAAGATTTAGTAACATTGGAAATAGTATCCTGTCACTTATTGGGTGAAAGCTACTTAAACTTAATGTCATTCTTTCATCCTCGTACAGGTTGTCTTGCATTTTGTCCAGACCCAAATATATTGCTCGAGGTTCCAAATTTTATGTTGTTTGATGAGGTATTGGTTGTGCCAATTTAGTCACGGTTTCTAACGGCCTCATCTTCCTTGCAGATCTAATTGTTATTCATATAAATATCCTTTCGGGTTTGAGATCAAGATATTATTTACGTGCTTTTCGAGGACGTTTGGATCCAGCTTAATTAGCTGCATCCATGTTTTTTTTTTTTTTTTTTCAACGCGTGTTTGTTACTGTTTATTGGTCATGAACAGTGATTTTAGGCCATGAACAGTAACTTTTGGAATTAACAGTGTTTTTTACCCTTTAAAAATTATTTTACTACAGTGTTTTCAGTTTTCAATTTTCAGCAATAAATTCTATCCAAACGGACCCTTCATGATAGGTTCAGAAGGCTGTGAGGTAGCATGGAGATGGTTGAAGCTATACACTTCCTGGTCAACATCTTCCTGATGGGTTTTACTTTTTGACTATTACCAATATTTTGGGATTCAGAAAATATTGGGAGTATGTCCAATTGTGTATATAGTCCGGAAAGTATTATTATTGGGAGTTAAGAAGCAACTATTTACTTTGAATGTCATCTACTGATCTTGAAGTTTCTTCTTGAATTAAAATTTGTGGAGGCTTATTTATTTGGTGATAAATGCAGGAGAATTGGAACTTGATCTTTGCCAAATATGGGGCAATATTAACCCACTATTGCATTACTAAGATTCTCACTCTGGTAACCAATTCAGACTTTTTAAATAGCAATGGTACATGTGTGTATCTTGAGTCTTTATCTACTATATATGCAGTTTGCTATGATGCATTGGTTGGCCAGTTCAAAGAAACTCCATGCAGTTTGAGCTTATTATGTCCAACAAATCTTTATCAATAAATGTAGTTGGCCTCATCAAATAGTAGGGATATGTTAAAGTTGGAAATATCAAGCTTTATTTGTCAGCCACCTTGTTGCTTGTTGTCCTCGCTTACCCTGATTTAATCAGCAAGGCACAAACCAAACTCACCATCAGTGTTTTGAATAAATTGTATATGTGTAATGTGGTTCCCATGGTTGAAGTGCTTTATCTCCTAGATTTGTAGATAGCGAGTCAACCACCTTGGATGCAGTGGTTGCATTTGCTGAAAAACCTTTGTTAACCATTATCTTAATAAGTTCCAAAGCCTTTGCTGTCTCATTTTGTTGCAGCAACCCTTGGATGATTGTATTATATGTGCGATCATTAGGAGAGAAATGGTTCCCATCCATTTTCTCTAGCAGCTCACTCGCTTCATCAATTAACCCCTCTTTGCAAAACTCTTTGATCATTATATTGTAAGTCTGAACATTAGATTGCAATCCTTTTGCAAGAAGACCATTAAAGATTTCTCTTGCAATTATAAGTTCCCTTGCATTGCATATGCTGTCAATCAAGATGTTGTAAAACACAATATTGGGGTCCAACTTTTTGTCTTTTATCTCTTGAAACAATGCCAACGCCTCCCCAATTTTTTTGTTCTTACAAAGGCTATCCAACAAGATAGCAAAGGCTTGGGGATCTAGAAGTTGAACACATGCCTGCATCTTATGAAATAGGTCTAGTGCAACCTGGAGTCTCTCCACTTGACAAAACCCTTCTATAAGAGTGCTATAAGTCACAACGTCGGGAGCCACTCCCTTGTTGGACATTTCATCAGAGAGACTCCTTGCTTCATCAATTCTTTTATTTTTGCAATATCCATTGATTAATATGTTATAGCTAAAGACATTAGGTGAACAACCTCTCTCAACCATCATATTAAATGTTTGATAGCATCATCCATTTTGTTTTGTAAACAATAACCATCAATCAAAGAGCTATATGTGACTATGTCAGGCTTAATGCCTCTTTGAATCATCATAGTGAAAACTTCGTTTGCCTCGGTCAACATCCCTTCCCTGAAGAGTGTGTCCACCAATATGCTAAAGGTTTGCAAATCTGGCATGACCTTCCTTTGTGTCATCTCATTCAACAAAGTAGTAGCCTCCCTCCATCGGCCGAAATTGCACAGGCCTTGAATTAAGCATGTGTAAGTGACAACATCCGGTTGAATACCTTTGCTCCTCATTTTAGGCAAAAGGTTCAAAGCCTCAATTACCAATCTAGCCTAGCATAAACAGTCAATAATTGTGTTATAGAACACTACATTGGGTTCAAAATACTTTTCTTCTATCTTCCTGAGCAACCTAATAGCCATATCAGTCTCACCAATCTTACACAGACCATTTAGTATCGTCCCACAAGTAATTTCATTAGGTTGATACCCGTTCTTCTCCATATCTTCAACCAACCTCACAGCTCCAGCAATGTTACCTTAAAGACACAGCCTTTTGACAAGAGTGTTTAGAATAACAGTGTTTGGGTTATAACCAAGTTTCAAAATTGTTGCCAATACAGAGAACCTGAAATCCACCCGGTACAAATGGCAGAAGCAGTTAATCAAAATAGTGAGAGAATAAACATTGGGTGACATTCCAAATGATTCCATTCGTTTAATTAGAGAAATGAGCAGAGAGTAATGCTTCATTCTTGGAATGGCAGCTAACAAATGATTAAAATTGACAATGGAAGGCAAAGGGTGCACGTGAAGCATTGTATCAAACAAGTCTAAGGCATGATCAACACTCCTTAAGCTTCCAGACTTGCACTCATCTCTAACAGATTGCAAGAATTGATTTTGATTCTGTTTCTGATGTGGGTTTTTTCTTCTAGCAATAGTAGTAGTAGCAGCAGTAGTAAGAGTAGAATAAAAACAATAAGAAGAAGAAGAAGAAGTATTGGATATGAAAAGAAGAGTTTGTTAATTTAGAAGCACAAAGCAGCGTACCCATTTTCCTGAAGATCCAGCAAACAAATCGAGTTGAGTTTCGGGGCAGAGATCAGAGAAGGAAGCGATGAGATTGTTTCATACACTCTTCTTCTTCTTCTGCCACTCTCCTCTTTCACATATTCTACCTAAGCTACCTTCTGCGACATGGGAAACTGGTTTTGCTGAATGCCATAATTTCTACTTCTACTGGCTATTTAAAAAGTGTCTAGAGCTATATCTACAGTCACTTTGGTTTAGTCAATTTTTGTCTCTTTGTGAGCAAAACTGCGCATGTTGTTGCGAAAAACCAAAAGTAATTTCACCCTAACTCCCTAAGACCAAAACAAAACTCGATAGTTAATGGAGAGGCGTTTCACGTGTGTTGGGCCTGCTGGCCTTGGCCTCTTTTTATTTTTCTCCTTTTCATTTTCCTTTTTAACATCAATATTTGTTAAACCGAAACTAAAATTTTTTTACAGAAAGACTAAATAGTATAATAAGACTCTTTAATAGTACTAAAAAGTATAGTGAAACTCATGAATAGTAGAAAAAAAATTGAAATTACAAATAAGTTGTAATTTTCAGCTTGTCCCAAACTCCCACGTAATTGTATAAATCATGCTTTGTGCTTATTTCCATTTTTACTTTTTAAAATATTTATATGTGGTAATATAGTGCTTTTGTTACTTACACAACAAATTATCATAATATTTTCATAATTGATGAGGTGTCAATTCCTTATAAGACAAATAAAATAATAAACTATCTAACTGAAACCAACGTCAATTGAAAATAAAGTTCTTATGAAAATGTTATAACATTTTTTGTGTTATTATAATATTTTTACAATTTATAAGGTGTCAGTTGCATATAGATAAAAATAAATAAATAAAATATGAAATGTCATACAAGGATGTACCACAACTTAAAGTAAAGGTATCGTTAAAATGTGACATTTTGTTGTTGTTATATTATTTTATAACTGCTAAGGTATAAATTTCTTAAAGCACTCACATCAGCTCATGCAAAATGGCGTAAGAGCCAAATTTGCCCAACTAATTCCTAACACCACCCACTCTAGCTTATACATCTATTGTGCAAAATACATTTAAACTATAATACTTATGCAAATATACTCAAGGACTATTGTTATGCATTTTAGTTTTTATTATTTCTTGCATTTTTTGATGATGAAGAGAGAGAGTTGATGTTGGTTTTGTTGTTGTCATAATATTTTAACAATTACTGAGGTATGAGTAGCTTATAAATCAAAATAAAAAAATAAAAAAAAAACAAAACAATAAAATATCATACCATGAGCCATCACAACTTAAAATATTGTGAAAATATAACATTTTGTTGTTACTACAATATTTTCACAACTGCTGAGATGTAAGTTCTTTATAGGTCAAAATAAAATAAAATAATAAATTATTAGACCAGGACCCATCACAAGTAATAAAACAATAAAATATCATACCATGAGCCATCACAACTTAAAATGTTGTGAAAATGTAACATTTTGTTACTATTACAATATTTTCACAACTATTGATGTGTAAATTCTTTATAGGTAAAAATAAAATAAAATAATAAATTATGAGACCTGGACCCATCACAATTGAAAATAAACATATTGTGAAAATGTTATAACATTCTGTTGTTGTCACAATATTTTCACAACTACTCAAGTATAATTTTCTTATAGGTCAAAATAAAATAATTAATTACCAAATCAAGACCCATCACAACTAAAAATAAGGTTATTGTAAAAATATTATGACATTATGTTATGTACCTAAATGTTTTTGGTTTAGCCAATTTTGGTGAGACAAAATTCAGTGTTTCACGCACAATTTTCTTAGGCTGCCTTTTTTTTTTTACACACCGACATAGTTTCACTAAAAAAAAAAAATCAACTTATTTCTTTATGTTTGGATTAGTTCACAATTTCTCCCCTAAACTTTAACCAAGCAAATTCCTCCTTTATATTTTGTAAACAATCAAATACCCCATATTGTTACTCTCTTAGTTAAACCCTAATGGAATCTTACAATACCCATTGTGCAATGTCTAAACTACCCCACTAAATTATAATATATATATATATATATATATATCCCAAAAATTTCCTTCATTTTTTTTTATTATTTATTTTATATGGTAGTTATGCTTGGAAAGTGAGAATGGCAATATAGGGTGTTCTATTTATTGGCTAAAGAACACTGATTTCGTGGTTTTAATCTTCCAAACTTACAATTTTTTTTTCATACTTCTTCGAATAAAAACTCTATTTTAAATTTCTCATCCCAAGGGCAGCACGTGCTATTTTAAATTTCTCGTCCCACGGGCAGCACGTGCCACTGACGCTAGTCTATATATAAAAAGTGTGAATGAGTAAAGGAATAGTGCATTTGGTTTATTTAAGTGGCACTATTCCGTTGGCATTTCTTTTCTTTTTTATTTTTACTTTTATTTTTATTTTTTGCTGTTAACATAGCCTATTCAACTTTATTAAAACAACAAATTTTCACAATATTTTTACAATTGTTAGAGGAATTAAGTTCTTATAGGTCAAAATAAAATAATAAAAATATCATATTGGGACCAATCACAACTAAAAATAATGATATTGTAAAAAAGAAATGTTACATCTACAACATTTTTCACAACATTTTCATAACAAATTATAGTGGTAAATTGTTATTAATTCTAATATAAATTTCTATATATATGTGTAAATGAGTAAAGCAGTCGTGCATTTGGTTTGTTCAAGTGGCATTGTTCCAGCCCTTTCTTTTTCTTTTTTCTCTTTTTTTGTTAATATCGCATGTTGAACTGCATGTCTTATTGGTCTATGTAGACACCTGAGTCAATTTTATTGGTCTTGTACATCAATTTTACCCATGTTTCAAAATGGCAAACAAGTCCACTTGCCTCAGTGATGTACTAACAACTATAACTACTAAGGCTAGCAAACCAAAAACCTGAGCATTTGCCAAAATCCTGTTGAGTTTTAAAGCACAAGCATGATTCAACTGATTGTATTCATTAAAAACATACAATTCTATTTAGTTCTATGTAAAGTAGTTAAAAATAAGGTTAAATGGCATATTTGGTCATGAAACTTTCATCTTTGTTTCAAGATCATCCTTATACTTTGAGATGTTTCAAAAAAAGGCTATTACCGTCATCCAATGGTTGAAAAATGCTAACGTTAAAAATGGAATTCATAAAACCAAAAGTTACTTTGATGATGTGGAGCATATGGTGAGGTATAAATATTTCGTTTTGTCACATAAATGATAATAAAGTAAGAGACAAGTGTCTTTCACCAAAAGCAATAGGTCACATATTCGAGTCTGAGAATCAATCTCTTCAAAAAATTGAAGGTAAAACTGCCTACCATAACCTCTCTCAGAACTCACAAAAGTGAGAGTTTTGTACACTTGGTATAACATAGGTAATAATAAAAACCATTTTAAAATAATTTTGAAAATATAGGAACAAAAGTGAAATATTTTAGAGTGTGTAAAGACCATTTTGAAACAAAGGTCTAAAAGTTGAGTACCAAATATATAACTTAACCAAAAATTAAACCAGGACAATTCAGAAAGCAAGAAATTGAATTTGGTCTCAAAAAGTTCCTAGCACAAATTGAAGTATTTAATATTGCTTACACAGGCGCTCCAATTTCTCCTTAATGTACAAGACTACACATTTTGTGTCACGAATGTCGCCCTCCACCAAGCATTCCCGAGGAAGGCCTTGCCCAATGCAAGCATTGTTGCCTTTCCTGATGTGGGAAAACATCTAGTTTGTGCAGAATATTGGTTAGGAGCGCCATTGCCATTAGTTCTTGACATCTTTTGAGTATTTGTGGCAAGAAAATGAAATTTGAGTTTGATAAAAATGGAGCATTACTATGATAAAACGCCAATTTGGTATACTAAAAACAAGAAGTTGTAAAGAAATACTAATAGTCTGAGAATTGGAAGTAGACTGCTTTTAAAGACAATACTAGTTGCTGGGATGATTTTCTTGTCCCCCCAAAAAAAAATCTTATTAATTTATTTGAACCATGTTATTTTCTTCTTTATTTTCATAGTAACTGGGTTGTCAAATGTTCTCTTATTTGAGTGACACTAGTTGGTCAATGGAGACAAGGTTTCAGATTGGCAATTTTGGCTAAATGGATGGAAAAAGCTGAGCAACAGCTTTAATAAAACCCCAAAACCGCGCACAAAGACATGCAAATCACTTATTTCAAATTTTTTTCCCTCTTTTGTTGATGGTGTTCTCATGAAATGGTTTGCAAAGAAAAATGATATAAACGTGAGTAAAATGTTAATCAAAAGATTATTAAAATGAAGAATTTTCAAGACTCAAAGAGAATGCCAGTAATTGGAACAAAATATTAGTCAAAAAGGATACCAGTCTACTACATGAGATTCCAAACTTCCTTTGCTTCATGTACTAAACTACTCATTCTTACCCAACAATGAAAGTGTGCATAATCTATACAAAACCTTCCTTTGATCAATAACCTGGATTTCTAGTCACTCTGCCTAACAAAAGCAGTTTCTCGTCATTTTGCAAGACATCAAACTGCACAAACTCCGTCAATTTTACTCCAAAAAAAACATAATAATAATAAAGATGCAACCGCAGTCATGTTTCACAGAAAGAAACTGACGTTGCTAGCCCAATGTCCACATATAAACCTGGCCCAAACAAGTGGCTCCTGCCAGCATGCCAACAGTTGAAGGGTGTGCATCAAACCTGCGTGGAACTGCTGACATGTGTGGGCTTTGTAGAGTGAATATTGTTTTTTCAAGAGTTGGGGAGATAACTCCTCTTTTCATATTGCCAATGAAAATGTGTGAATCATCCCAACCCGGTATTGCTCTGCTCCCAAAAAAAAAAAAGAGATGTTTAATGACGATCTTATTTTCATGATTGCAAGATATTGTATTTATATAATGACATCAGACCACAGTACTGTCCAACTTATCCTAATCAATTTTTTTCTTCTTATGTGTTCTTTTAAAGGGTGGGTTTTTCTTGTGGTTGGAGGGATTGTATGTGATGCTGGGAGCAGCATTAATGCTAGAGACTCTAGTGTTATCTATGATGGCCATTGGTGCTGATTCAAGTTAAAGTGCATCTGGTAAACATGGAAGAGAGGGATTCTATAGAATGGACTGGATTGTTGCAAACTCCAGTATCTTCAATTGTGCAGAAATCTGGGAAGCTATCAGATCAAGGCCACCAGTTGTTGATTAATGGAGGATAGTCAGGCATATTTCTACAACCCCAAAGCATGCATTCACCAGTTGGTTGGCTCCGAGAAATAGATTGATCACCCTTGCCAGACTTGAATTGTTGGTATCAAGGTGTCATCTTGCATATATTTCGTAGACGGTATAGAAAAAGAAGGAAGAACTTGAATTTTTAAGTGCTGTTGTCCCATGAGAGTGGCATCAGATTGAGATATTATATTGGATTAGATTAAGGAGGCAGTGCTGGTCTAAAATCCTACAATGGAGTGTCAAGGCTTTGAAGGGGAAGGGTCTCAATTCAAATCTGTGATTTGCAAGATTGCATGGGCATCTGCTGTATATCACATATGACTGCAAAGAAATTACAGAGAGTTTAATTGTCTCATCAAGTCTGAGGAGAGCAAAATTCAAGCAATCAAGTGGGATGTGAAATCTAGAGTTGATTGGTGCAGGAGTTTTAAATACTTTGCAGAACAGAATCCTCTGCAATCTCTGGGGTGTCTCTTGCTCAGTGTCAACTGGGAGAAAGAAGAACTATTGTTTAGGAGCCTGGGCTCCTGGTTAGATCATGGTAAATTGTTTTGTTTGTTATTTGAGTTCTTGTGTTGCAGTCTTAGCAGCTGGTTCAGTTTGATTTTCGCAGAATTTAGGCGCAGACTGTTGTGCTTAATAAGGTTTCCTCCTCCTCCTCATCATCATCATCATTATCATTATAATCATTATCATTATCATTGAACAGAAGGGGGAAAAAAACAAAACATATCAGAAGAGAGACATGATATCTAAGAAGGACACCAAATCAGAACCACAGTCCTTTGAAGGAGAAGAAGCCTGGTTCCAGATGAACAGGTTGCTCACTAATTGCGATTTGAGCTAGGAAACTGAAAAATCTGTCTTCAAAAATGCGAGAATTCCTCTCTCCAAATAAGGCACATCAAGCAAGATGGAATTGCATTCCAAATAGACAGCCTGCTCCTTTAGCAGAAAGACCAGCCAACATAGCAGCAAACCCAAAATCCTTCTAGGCATCACCCAATTCGCACCCAGCCCACATGAAAGCCCCATAATTCTCTAGCCACCCAACATAAAGAAAGAAACCCAAGGTGGGGATTTAGCTCTCCAAACAACTTGCCAGGGGAATGAAAAATCCCCACCTGTTCGCAAGACGCTATAATATATGCTAACTTGGAAGCCCCTAACCGTAGACAAAATCCAAGTCATCCTGCCAAGAGCCTTGTAGCTCAATTGATACCTCCTGATCTTTCTAACAGAAACTTCTGGGGTTCAAATCCTCCTCCCTCATTGTAACTATCAAATTATCAACAACAAGAACAAATAACAAAAAAAGAAAAAAAAAAAAAATTCAAATCATCCTATCCTCCTAATGCCAATAGATCCAAACAAAGCACAAATCATCCAAAAAGGAATCCACAGATTCCAATTCCCAATCATGTGCTGCTTGAGTAAAAGATGGATGCCAATGACAAAAACCATCAGACAATTAAATAATTAGCCACCGTGGCTGTTTTATCTCTAGCAATTTGAAATGATTCAAAACACTGATCCTTGAAAGGTTCAACTCCCCACCACTGATCATGCCAAAACTTAACTCTAACCCTTGTGCCTACCCCATATTTCACATATTTATAAAACGTTCTCATCCCTTGTTTATATACTTCCAAAGACTCACTCCGTAGGTCCCTCTCACAAAAGCTGTGCACTAGCCACCCATGTGAGAGCCCATACAGGTAGCAATCGCCCACCAAAAAAAGATTTGTCTCCACTCCGAAATCCCATAGCCATTTCCCTAACAGGGCTTGGTTGAAGATCATCACGACTAATCCTCAATCCTCCCTCCTTAAGGGGATAACACATGAATCCCAATTAACAAGATGAAATTTCAATTCATCCACCACACCATCCCATAGGAAATCCCTCTAACAAGGCTTGGTTGAAGACATCACGACTAATCCCCAATCCTCCCTCCTAAAGGGGATAACACATGAATCCCAATTAACAAGATGAAATTTAAATTCATCCACCACACCATCCCATAGGAAATCCCTATAAATTTCTCCCTATGATATGCCACACTAGCCATGGGGGGAACTAGGACGTAAAATATATAGGGGATTGGAAAGCATACCTTAAAAATAAAGCCCTCCTCCTTTCGAAAGATAAATTCTCTTCCACCCTGCCAACTGCTTCTCCATACATTCAAGAATATGTGCCAAATAGCTAACAAATTAAAACAAGCTCCTAAATAGAAGCCCAAATATTTCAAATGTAGGTTCAAAACTTTACAACCAATAAGATCTGCTAGAGCACTCAAATCCTCTATCTCTCCCATTGGGACCATTAGGATTTGCCCAAATTTATTTTCAACCCAGAGACTCTTTCCGAAAAGCAAAAGGGTACAACGAAGATAACTCATTAGAACTGGTGCATCACACATAATGAGTGTATCATCTGTGAATAATTAATGATAAAACATCATCGTATCAATGTTCACTTAACTGAGAACCCAAATAAATGGCCACCTTCCTCTGACCTGGACAGCATTCTACTCAGTGCTTCCACTACAAAAACAAAAAGAAGTGGAGATAGCGGATCCCCTTGCTGGAAAACCCTAGTGCTTGCAAAAAAGCCACTCAAAGTTCCATTCACAAACACCAAAAACCGAACAGAAGAAACACAGGAATACATACACTTCAACCACTGTTCCCCGAACCCACATCTCCGCTATATAAGAAGAAAATACCAATTCACATGATCCGACGCTTTTCCTAAGTCAATTTTACAAAGTACCCCAAGAACTTTTTCTTGAAGCCTACTATCCAAGTATTCATTTGCAATCAAAACAGAACCAAGGATTCAAAAATTCAACAATTCTGACTCAGCTGTCATCATATGAATCCATGAAACTCAACATGGGTCAGATATTTCTAGGGTGTAAGAGAATGTAACCAGGAAGACACAGCTAGAGTCAAATGACATTTTACAAGAGCCAGAGCGATTATATTGTCCTGCCCAAAGCAGACAACTCAACATGAAGATAGAGTCATACAGACCAAGCAAAGTCATGTGCATTCTTTTATTCCAATTCAATGGAACCAAGGTATCCTAGAACATGTACAACCTCATCAAGTCTTCTCAAGTATACAGAACCTTCAGTAGAATTGTTAACTGAAATGTTACCCATATTTAATAAAGGAAAAAAGAATAATGAAATGCTAATTCATAAAAATTTCAGGAGGGTGGTTGAGGGAAGCATATATCAGCTTCAACAAATGTTGGCCATTAACTTATCTAACTGAAGTTCATTCTAACATTAGTCTACAGAGTACAGATCAAATCAATGTGCATTGTTCTGTGACGAAAAAAATATACATTGCAAGTACAAGCAACAACTTCAACAAAAATTCAAAGTTCACATTAAAAAAATGGTTCTGGTGCGCACCAATTCACTTCTAACAATAGCAATGCATAAGTAAACGAATCAGCAGTTGCCTTTCCATTTCCAAATTCGTAACAGAAATTCTTATGTTTCTTGTAAAAAAATTAAGCATCTATCTCAACCTACATCTTGGGTGTATCTTAGTGACTTCATAAGTAAAACACATTTAAGGTCCAAACACAAACAAATGCGCACGTGATGCATAATTTTTACAACTATTTGACATGATAGACAATAGCAAACATTTAACTAGTATAAAAAGCAATCTTTGAAATCAAATTATAACCTTTGGAAAGGAATGTTGATGAATTAAAATTCCGGAAATGACACCGTGACGTGAGTCATACAAATGAAGCCCATCATCTTCTTCATCATCATCTATACTAGAATCAAACAAAATTGAGAAATGGGTTTTGTAAATTAAGTGAAAACAATGATAAGTTTTGGTTTTTTTGGATGAATTGTTACAAAGACAAACAAAAATGAGAAATGGGCTTTGTAAACTAAGTGAAAACAATGATGGGTTTTGGTTTTTTTAGATGAACTATTAGAAAGACAAATAAAAAATGAGAAATGGGTTTTGTATTTGAAGTGAAAACAATGATGGGTTTTGGTTTTCCAATAAAAGTGAAATTTAGAGAGAGAAAAAGAGAAAGATCTTTGGCGCATTGAAGAGGTGGTGGAGAGCTCAGTAGCTTTGGAGTGGACTTTAAGGGCTGCCATCATTTCGTCGTTGCGACGAATGTTTTCGAGGCGCTTCCGTTCGTACTCTGTAAATTTCTGAGAGGACGCCATTGGAGAGTTCTTCAAAGTTCAAAGTTCAAACCCAGAGGGGCTCACTGTTTCTGATAGAGATAGGGGTTATTTGGCGGGAATGAAAAATATTAGAAAAAGGGTTTATTTTTGGCGGAAATCACATTTTAACCCCTACATTTTAGGATATTTTCATTTTAGTCCTTACATTTTATTTTTATCGCTTTTAGTCCCTAATCTGAAAAATGCTTCCTGTTTTAGTTCTTGCCATTATATCAAAATGGAGAAAGCTGACGTGGCATTAATTAACTTATATTTGAATTCATATAATTTTTAGTTTTTAATTCTGTTTTTAATATTTTTTATTTAGTTAAAATTAATAATTTTTTTAATTTAGATGCTGACATGGTATTTTTAAATGCCAAAAAACATTTTTTATTATTAATTTAGGCCATGTGGACATTAATTTAGTATTATTTAAATTGTTAGTGCTTAAAAGAAATTCAAACCCACAGCTTAAGGATAAGTTTGATTTAGCTTTTTGATATTATGCTTTTTGAAAAAGTGGAGGTTTTAAAAAGTATGGTATGAAACTAAACTTTTTGAAAAAGCTTAGGGGTTGTTTGGTACTTTTGTTTAAACACATGTTTTCAATTTTTAAACAACATTATATGCACTTTTACACACTTTTTTATTCACAAGTATTTCCAAAAAATACAAACGTTACCAAATAATTGCTAAAAAGTGTTTTTAATATGTGTTTAAACACATGTTAAAAAGTGTTTTTTGAAAAAATTGTGTTTGGCTAGCACTTATAAAAGTGGCGGTTTAAGTGATAAATTATCAAAAATGAAAATGCATATATAAAAGAGTTTATTTCATATTTAAATCAACTACTTCATAATACTTAAATGAATTTTTCTTCATTCATTTCTAAAAACTATATTCATAATATTTTTACAACTCTTTCTAAAAAATATATTTTTTCTAACCAATATTAACTAATAATAACTTACCACTTAAGATTTATTGTGAAAGTATTTTGAAAATATGGTGATAGCATTTCTCAATTTTAATTTCTTTTTCTTGTTTTTTTCATCCATATTTCCTTCTTGTTTTTTTCTCCTCCACGCACATACCATTACTCTTTTCTTTTTTCCCTTCTTTCCTCTTTTTTCCCCACCACTTCCTCCAAATTCCAGAACATTCCACAAAGCTATGTTACTTTCTCTTTCTTTTTCTATTTTCCTTCTTCCTTTCTCTCTTCTCTCTTACCACTTCGTATGCAAGTTTCTTTCTCTCTATCCCATCAACACACACAAACTTAAAGGTCACACACAACCACACCATTGATTCTCATCAAACGAAGATAGAGAGAGGGGGAAATCACCAAAGGAGGAATGTGTTAGATCAGTGCTTGATCTCTGCCTTCACTGCCGCCTATCTTCCTAACACACCTCTGTTGTCTGCTGATCTACTCTGCCTTCATTGCTACTTGTCTTCCTCCCCACCACTGCTTAATCTTTTTCCTGTTGCTTGATCGTTTCCCCATTGCCAACGACATGCGGTAGAGATCATTTTTTTTATTTTTTATTTTTTGTTCTGATTTCATTATTAGGTTCCTTTGTGAAAATGTGTTATTAAAAAAACAGTGATAAAATTGGGTTTTTAAGAAAAACGAGTGGGCATTTTGGGAAATTTGTGAAACTTCCAACAATAACATGAAACACGCTTCTACGCTTTTTTGCAATGGAGCTCCTTACTGCTTTCCCGATTTGGGTTTTTCCTTCACAAATGAAAACACAGCTTTTTAGAAAAAACAACTTTTAAAACCATAAGAAACGCACATTTTATTTTTTAGGTTTCAAAATGAGCGTTTCAGCTTCTAAAACCTGAAACAAACAGGCACTAAGTGTGTGTTTGAATACCAATGAAAAATTAAATTATTTTATTATTCAGCTTATTTTTGCTATTATTCATGGGCCTCACTGCACTTTTTGGTACTATTCATGAGCTCTGCTGTACTATTTCAACTAATTTTTACCTTTATCTACAGTACTTTTAACAATAAATTTTCAATTTCAACAAAATAAATGGTATCCAACAAACCCTAAGTTGTATCACAATTTATTCACTTTCACTGTAGTGTAAAATTTTGTAAGAGCTTCCATAAAGAATGAATTTATTGGTAATAGCAACAAAAACAACTAAACTAGGGAAAATTTAACTAAAGTCTCGTGGTTGTTACATTAGTTTAAAAAATGTTTTTAGAATCTTTTTATGAAAAAAAAATAACTAATTTTTTTTATTACTTTTTATATTTTTCATAAAAGTGGTATCAAATTTTTTAAAAATAATTTATAATTAAATATCTTAAGAACACCTATCAACCAAATTCAATAAACAAATCCTGTTATTTTTTTAATTAACCCACATGCAATTGCGCCCAAAAAATTATTTTATTACTAGCCTCATCACACGCACTTCACGTGTGCGATGGAGCTTTTTTTTTTTAGTGGTCCTATTTTGTAAAAAAAAAAAAACTGTATTTAATTATTTTATATATAGAATTTTTATTTTAAAAGTTTAATTTATAAGTGAATAAATCAATTTAAAAATTAATAGGAGAGTGGTATTATTTTTTAGGCAATGTTTTAGTGAGAGTTAGAGTTAGAGTTACATTTTTATCGGATTGTCTTTAGTTTTGTCTTTACTTAAACATAGGATTGTATAGAAATTTTTGAACTAAAAAATAAAAATTCCAAACAAAAAAGGCCCTTAAGTAGTATAGATAATAAATAACTCAACCTTCACCATTCTCTCTAGTCAATCGTTATCTAAATAGTGTAAAACCATTTTGAACAAAATTTTCCTCTCAGCTATCATATGAAATTTTTTTTTAATAATTTAATAATTGGGGATGGAGAAAGATTCGAAGGTTGGATATTTTGGTTGGAAATACCAAAAATACCATTTGACTACAAGGCTGTTGGTAGTAAATAATTGAGTCCAAAAGATAAAAAATTTCGTTGCTACATTTTAATGGTTGGGCTCTGCCCTTTTTCTTTTTTCTTTTTTTAATAACAACAAATCTTGACATTTCTTTCCATTGGTATGGAGCCTATGAGCTAAAGGACAAAGGGTGACTCTGGATATTCACTGGACCATAGGTCTTGCAATTATTGTGGATACAGATTTTTGGAATCTTATAGATGGACTTAGAATATGTATTCATTTAAGTCTACGAGATATTGAAATAGTATTAGCCCATAAAATAAAATAAAAAATAGTATTAGCATCCATAATAATAATAAAAAAATAAAAAAGATATTTAGCTGAGGTGGTGGTGGTATTGGTTTCTCATTTCTGGCCCTCTCTAATAGCATTTCTCACTCTGCTGATATTTGCTTCTTATTATTTTAAAATTCTTTGGGTTTTTACTATGACAGTCTTTTGCTTTAACTCTATTATGGCTGATTATAGTATTATATTACTACCCATTTTACCCAATAAAAAGGGGTGACTTTGGGTTAAATTTAAATCATTCATATGGCTTGGAAACTTGCCTCTACTAACTCAAAAAACCAATCCAAACTTGGTCTAGATGAATAACATCATTTTCACAAATTTTTAATTATAACTCCCTTCACAAAGTTGATGTTTTGTATTGATTCGAAAATTATGTGCATATTTGACAACAATAAAATGTTAAGAAAGTTCAGGATCATAATTTACACTGTTTGTATACATGACTTTGTGTGAAGGGGTTTTTTTTTTTTTTTTTTTTTTATATATATATATATTTTCCGATGGACTACTTGTGGATGCAGTTGGGGATTAGGTGAGGAAAGAGTTCACATGAACAGAGAATGTGGTATCTCTGTAGGACTTTTTTGATATCAATATTATATTTATCTCTTAAGAACAGAGTTTTATTTCTGTGTGTATTACTAGAGGATGGACTAAACTGAAGCAACCATGTTATTTGAGAAAAGACAAAAAATGGGTTACGTTGATATTTATGTCATGCCCACGTATCTTTCCAATCAAAAAATTATAAGGTCGGTTTAGTAATGTTGTAGAAATATGTGTGATTTAAAAAGTGTTGTAAAAATATATGTTGTATTGTTTAAACAACGAAAGCTGTTGTTTAAACAACACAACCAAACACCCCCTAAATTTTCCAATAATAATAAAAAAAAGAATTGTAAATCTTTCTTTTTGAGATACCTTTCTCTGGTACTAGTAGTTTCTTGCCTAACATATTCACTTCTTCAAAGGTAGTACACTAATAACAACAAAAATTGAGGAGAATAAAAAAACAACAAAACACAAACTTTAAAATACAAATACTTTGAGAATTCGAAGTCAGCCTATTTCAAAATAGGGAACAAATAGAGACGAGAAGATTTCAAATTGACAAGAGTGTTTGGCTAGATTGATGGAGAAAACTGAGCAACAGCTTCAATAATGATTAATGACACCCAAACCATGCACAAAGACATACCAATCATTCATTTTCATCATCATCTTCTTTTCTTTTCTTTTTTTTTTTTTTTTTTTTTTTTTTGAGTGGGTGATGTTCTCATGAAATGAATTGCAAAAGAAAAGGGGTATACAAGTGAGTTTTTTTTTTTAATATAACCTGCTATTTAGATTATAAAGAACTAACAGAAGGACAATCTACATTACAAACAGACTCTAAGACACATGATAGATTGTCATTATTGAAACAAAAAAGACTTGTTAAGACTTAGAGTTTGTTTTAAACGTGATTTGCACACATGACATGAGGCCCAATGCAAAATATCTTATAGCCGAAAAAAAAAAAAAAAAATCTATAAGGCTACATCAAACTTCTTTTTTTACTCCTATTATGAAATGTCAAGAATCAAGATAAGATTTCCTCTTATTTTTAGCTAAATGTGAGACACGTGATATTTATTTGATTTTATGTGATTTACATAAGTCTTCTAAGATCATTAGATTTTTTAAATGTACAAAACTGATTAACTTGGAAGATTTCAATTGGAGATGATTCTCTCAAGAATTAATCATTTTGTCTTTAAATGTCTGTCTTATTAGCATCATATGACACCTTAAAAAAAACATTGCAATATTGCAAGATGCTTTCTCATGCAACTAAGGCATATGTAGTGCGGAGAATTAACAGAAGATGCATTGGATAACAAGTAATGTATGATTATCTTTTTGTTTTTTTTTTTTTTTGGAGATTTTAAGAATGCTTAAGATATGGATTAAATAAATAAGCATCGGCAAGAAAAGGTAGCATCTGCAATGTAGGTCCTACGTGGGTAAGAATTATCTCCCTAGAATTTTCAATAAGTTTTCACAAATGAGTTTAGATTTGAGACCTTGGGTGGGGTTACCCACATTGACTCATGCTCTTTCCTCTCTTAATAATCAACAACATGATAGGAAAGAGAAACATATATAGGGAAAAATCAAAATGTTTATGTACGGACACAATCTTTACATTCCTTGCTGTCTGATTTCTTCACTTCATTTGTAAAACAAGCCCATGTTATTTTTAAAATCAAATCTTCTTTCCCATCCTTATCACAAAGCTCTTGAGATTCCCTTTTTCCTTTATCTTTTCCAAATATTAAAGTGTCTTTCTTTATTTATTTTGTCCCATATTGCTAAAGTACAACAAATTTAAGTACTTGTAATCCACTATATAGCTAGTAACATGTTAAACATATAATAATTGAAAGAGATGCTATTGCTATGCTGCAATTTGTTAAAAATGCAAGTAGTTAATTAAAAGCATTATCTCTTTTCACATGATCTGGCACTCCAGGTTTGATTTGTCTTGGTCTGTTCCCAAGTTCAAGAGATCTAATTTGCTCAACTTGAGAGAGTACATTAACCAAAGTATATATTCAATTAGTTAATCTGATAACCCATTTAAGCCTTTTTCTTGTGTGATCTCAGGTGTAATACATGTTAGTCATCTATATTGCTAGCCAGCAACCATTCCATTTTGCATTGTTTCATTGGTCCAAGGATCAAAAAATATATATATAAAGTTAATCTTAAGAGTAGCGAAGCCCTTTGTTTTTTTAGAAGAAAAGTCAATCATGTTTTTAGAATAAGTTCTTAGAAAGTCTAGGATTGTGTAGCCTTTGTTGGCCATTTGACTTGGATTAATGTACATGGGAGCATTTAGCTCAACCAACGTTAGATCTAACCCATTTTTATCGTATGCTATCGCCACTCTTTTTGGAAGTAGTAACTAATTCAAAACTTAACTTAAAAGTTATATTTAAACCTGAACATTTTTGGGATGCCCTTAAAAATCAACGAAGGACAAATGCATTTCCTTGTGCATTGTGTAAATTTTTTGAAATGATAAAATATAAAATAAAAAAATCAAACAATTCTCTATAGTAGAACAAAATATCTCGTATTTCCACTTAAAACAATTTATTATTTTTTGTTTCCAAATGAATATTGGTATGTTACCTTGAACATAGTACTAATCATTTTGAGGATTGAATGATTCCTAAGAGCGGATTCATCATTTTTTAATTATTTGTATTTGCAGTCTTTTTTATTTTGGTAATTGTAATAAAGATAATAAGATAAGAAATAGAATAGAAAGAAACTAATATTAATAGCTTGAATCATGTATCAACAACCAATATCTGTTAGAGATAGAAATGAAAATTCCATCAGAACAATTATTTATTTTTATTTCAAGAGACAAGAAATCATATAATCATATCTCACACAAGAAAAACTTATAAACTAGTTTATCAAAAAAAAAACTTATAAACTATCATTTTTTCTAGAAACGTATTTGTTTATGTATAAATTTTATAAGTCTCGCCCTTTTTTTTTCCCCAAATACACCTATAATTTTACATACTTTCAATAAATTAGCAAAAAATTAATCCAAACCCTCTTTAGGTAATACCTAGGTCAAATTCTAAACCAGATATTTTTGTTTTGTTTTTTTTTTTTTTTTTTTGGAGAAGTAGAGAAGGGGGGGGGGGGGGGGGGGGGGGGGGGACAAACAAGAAAGCACTAACCATGTAAAGCAATCATCCACATGGGTCTTCCAACTAAATCTAGAAAGGATATAAGTGCTTCTAAGAAAAAAACAAAAGAGATAAAACCAAAGTTACTGGGTCCACCAACAGAAGTACCACCATCAAATTGTGTGTTAAAAATGCATAGTTTAAAAGCAAAATTTTTCCAACATTAAAAACTTCAGAGGAATATGAAATTAGTGAGAGACAGAAGAAGTAAATAACCCAAATAAAGGACAAGCAATTTCTGCCAATTCCATCTCTTCAAAATTTTACTGGGTCCTTTTTTCTGCTGTGTAATCACCTTTTTTTTGTCTCTTCAAGTACTGTATTATGTGTTTTCTTTATTTTATTTATTTTTTAATCCCAATTTTCTCAATGGATCATTTTAAAATTAAGAATATTCAAGACTGAAGAGAATGCCAGTAATTGGGACAAAATATCAGTCAAAAGGATACCAATCCACCACATGAGATTCCAAACTTGTGGTGCTCAGATAAAAACAAAAATCATTTCACTCAAATTTTGCTTTCTCAATTTGTCTCTTTCAGCCCAAAAGTCTAATAATTCTCAAGGGTCTTTATAGACTTGCATGTTTTTAGTTCCTCACAGTGACATAAAGCAAGTTAGTGATATATAGGAGGTTATAAACATATAGATATTGCTAAATAGAGGGGGTGTTAAAAGAGACTGTACATACTAAACCTCCACTTCAATTCACAACTAAAGTTGAGAGTAAGGACACTAAAAGGAATCTCTTTTGACAAACATGGGATAAGAATAAAGTGGTTCGTTGAAAGTCCCCATCAAAAGCAGATCATGGATAGAAAAACCTAGTGGTGAAATATAATTATAAATACCAAAAGTTCCAAAAACCACATTTAAGCCATTATGATAATCTCAATTTTTGTGGAAGTCATATGCTATTGGTCCAAACTTCAATTAATGACAATTAACCATTCAAACTAAGGTTTTGTTAACCATACTTGATAGTCACTCAAAGTAGGGATGAAAATTTCCAGAAGAAAAATGATAAAGTTGTTACTAGTTTTGTCACAAAGAGACTTACAAAATGTAACAATCAAGTTAATTGGTTTAAGTTCAACATCATATGCTACTGGTTCAAACTTCAATTAATGACAATTAACCACTCAAACTAAGGTTTTGATAATCATACTTGGACGGATGATTTTTCCAAAAGGAAAAATGATTAAGGTGTTTTAGTTTTCGTATAAAAGACTTATAATATGTAAAAATAAATATAATTGGTATCACTTCAACAACGTAATAAATTAATTCTTGAATTGCTTTATTTATTTTTTTTATTTTTTTATTATTAGTGAAGCATTAGTTTCCAAAATTTATGTAATAAAATTTGTGGTACCCCTAGTATCCCTTTAACGGGTTAAAAAACCAAGTAAATGAAGAAAGGAATATAGAACTACCCAGCATTTATTATTACAGGCCTCAAACTTGAAGATTTTTAATAACAGAAGCCTGTTTGATTCCAACGAGTTACCATAGTCACACAGAATTACAATAACAATTTTGTAAAAAAATGTTATTTCAATGGAAACAGTGAGAATTAAACAGAAGCAAAAGGCCCCAAATACATTATAACTAACATAGGAAGAGTTACACAACATCATCAAATCCTTTGCTTCTGGTACTAAAACACTCATTCTTATTCCACAATGAAAGTGTGCAGAATCTCAATCTATACGAAAGAAATCTTCATTAGATCAATTACCCGGATCTAATTCTCTTCTGGCTGGCTTTTCCATTGGATTTGAAACTCCCACCTGAGTCTGCTTCTGATGAAACATCCACTGACTTGGTAACTGAGCTTGAAAGATCAGCATAGAGATCAACCACCCTTCTAATATTGTTATTGAGCTCTCTAATCAATCCCACATTTCGGCTCAAGTTATCGGGGATTTTCGATTCATGATTCTGGTTAATCTCATTGATTAGCACCCTGTTCTGGTCTAAAATGTGCTGGACTTGCCCAAAGCTCTTCTGAAATGTCTGCAAAACCTTGCCATCTACTTGTGCTGTACTTCCTATGCTTGAAAAAATATCACCATCCATTTCAATTACACTTCAATTCAATCAAAACCAGCCCCAGCCCTGCATTGGAAACGCCATTAATGATGAACATAGAAGGAGGAATAAAACAAGAAATAAGCTAAAATCGTTTTGAAATTTAATGAATACCCATAATTTTATTAGATTTCTAAATAATGTCCAAGGGGGAGAAAAGAACTCAAATGCAAACAGGAGAGACTATGAAATCTTAACCTCTGTTTGGTTACTTAGAAAATGAAGGAAACTAAAAAAAAGTATATAAAAGTAAAAAATTCAAACCTTGCATTTTTCTAGTACCCAGAATTCCATTGAAACAAAATATCCCACCCAGCTCTGCCTAAGAGGAATTTGGCTTATTTCATGTATATAATATGTAATTCCAGTGGAACTGACATAAACCAAACACTCAAAATTTCTTGCCTAATTTTATTTTCCTTAGAATATCAGCAACCAAACAGTTGGTTAGAAAAATGGAGCATAAGAGTCAACATAAAATGATTTGAAGTAGAAAAACCAGACACGGGCATTAGTTTGTAACGTAAAAGCAAGCCCCTTTTCCCAAAAAAAAAAAAAAAAAAAAAAAAAAAAAAAGCAGACCTTTTCTCTTTTGTTTTATCAAAAAAAAAAAAAATTCCCAAGTTGCTGATTTGAATGGAGAAGAATCTGGATGACCACCAAGTCAATGCTAGAAGAGAAAAGTCTTCGGGCAAGAAAAAATATATATTTAAATTGATGAAATTATGTTAAAATTACAACAAAATTAATAATAATAATTATTGCATTAATCTTCTTTTTTGCTACATAAATGATACCCAGATGTTCAAATTATACACTGCAAAACAAGCAATTGTTTACATATAGACAGACATGCATATTAATCACAAGTGGCAAAAAAGGAAAACAAGTGGTTTGAGAATTATCCATTTAAAAATATTAAACTAGAAAAAACCAAAACAAAACAAAAGCATTGGAAATTCAAGGAAAAAAATATCTTTGGCCCAGATAGAGAAAAAACACAAACTCATAAACCCCAATAAAGAATATCAAAGAAAATTCCCATAATGGAAAAGAACAAAAAAAAAAAACAAAATGGATTACCTTGAAAGCATGTACCATTTCAGGAGACAGAGAGTTTGAACAGAAGGAGAGAAAGTCAGAATTTTTCTGAGGAGAAGGTAAAAATGAGACTTTTGTGGAGAAAGTAAAATATGGGAAAGGAATCAAATCTTGGTCTGAGCAAATAGAAGCAGGAGGCCCTGAAATCATGAAGGAAACAGAGGGAGCCTTTAGAGAGAGTTTGTGCAAAGATTTGATTGACAGTACTCTCTCTTTCTCTCTGTCTCTGTGTGTCTTTTTGTAAGGCTGATTTAAATAAGAGTAAAATAGAGATTTTTTTTTTTCTGTGTCTTGGTTCAGGTCCTCGTTTACTTCACACTTGCAGTCCTTGCGGTTCATTCATTGTCTGGTGGAGAGGAAAGATTTGTATGTTGTGCAAGACACAGCACACAGGACATGTTTTGTTTGGGTGTGTTGTGTTGTGTTGTGTTGTGTTGTGGATATGATTGTGATACAAACTTGGGATGGCCACGTGGGATTGTCCTCTGAGATAATCCTGGCCGTTCATTGGGGGGTTTGGAGACCATATTATAGGCCATTTGATCTTAGGTTTGGTAGTGATTGGTTTTGTCCATCAAGAAATGAAACGACTGTCGTTTGTGTTGGCAATAAGTCTAGGGATAGTATCTTATAAGTTGTAACATGTATCATGGAGGGTGGTGATCTAGTGGTTATTGGGCCTACTCCCAATTGGATTAAGAGTTGGATGTTCTAGATTCGAATTCACAAATGGAAAGCGTTTAAGAAAACTTCATGTCTCAGACACAATGTCCATTAGTGGAGCTGAGATAACAGTTATGGTTTACTGGTTTTTTACTTGCATGATTGGACTTAGCAACTTAGATGTTACTATGGTAACGCCTACACAAGAAAGTCATTCCAATTGCCCTCTCATACTTTTTTTTTTTTTTTTTTTCGTTAAAAAAATGTGTCTTTGTAACTTGTGGGATCTATAGACATGTGACTGCAAGAACAAAGCTACAAGCACAATAAATTTCATAAGTTTTTCACAACAATTAAGTAAATAAGTTTATATTGATTTTTATCTGAACTCATCACCGATATCACTTTTCTACCTATCACTAACAATCTATCACATCAATGAGTTTGAAATTTTTTGCCAAATTTTTGTGTCCATAAACTTTCTCATGATCCCACTAACTATGGAATATTGCTTGTAGACAATTATTGTATGAGATAACTCTCCATAAGTCTAATGATATGAATTTCTTTATGATTATTGACATAATTTGTTAGTAATTAAAATGATGTTTCTACTATGATAATTTGCTTCTTCTTTTTTATTATTAAATAAGTTGTGGAAAAAAAATGCCTCCATCATTAATCTTATGTTAGATGTTATGTGAGGAATGAGAATGACTGAACACAAAATGAACAACAACTATCACTTTATTTTAAACTAAGAGAAGTATTATTTAGCTACAAAGATCATTAATAACTAACTAACTATTATTTTTATTTTATTTTCGGTAATTTAGGATTTCAATCAAGCAAACATCATTTTAGAATCTATCATAGCAATGACCCATCCTATCTATGTTCAAAGTTAAAAATACATATTTCTAAAGAAAAAAAAAAGGATACAAAATTAGATTGGTCCAAGTTTTAAATCGCACAAATTCATGTCAATTTTTTTGTGATTTAACTGGCACCTTCTAATGTTTTTAACAAAAATATCAACTATCCACGTAAAAAAATAAAAAATAAAAAAGATCACAAAATCTTGTTATAGTTTGGTGCATATCCACTTACCTCGTCAGTGCATCAGCACATATTTGCTTCCTTGAAGGCTGAAGCAGCGTTTCATCCTTGGATGAGGTATGTGATTCAAAAGTTTCCTGAAGTCAACAATCTCCAAAGATAGATATCATTATTAGTTTTGTAGAATAATATGAGTTGCTATCAATGGATTTAAATTGACCTTGACTGAATATATGAATTCAAGAAATAAAAAAAATATGTCATTGGATCTTGAGTTGACAATGGACATGATGTTACTATATCGGCCTTGACATTAAACAAAACAATACTCGTTTTTTCTAATTTGTCCTTAACCCAAAACAAAAGCAATGGCCAATTGCATTCAATCAGAAAAACATATTTTTTCCAAACAATTGCCACTCAATAAGAAACTTAATTGGTGTGTTTTTTTCCTTGAGGAATAATGCATTTACCTTATGGTTTGATGAAGGAAGCAATTAGCTGAACAAGTCGTATTTGTTGCTTGTATGATGGGGACAGAGCAAAATAACCTTCCCTACAAGCTAAGAGTGCAGATATTCACATGACATATGCAATTGCGCAATGAAGAGAAAACATGCACAATCTTTCGTAAATTATGTCCATAGGTTATGTCATCATATCATTTCTCCAAGATAAAAACAGAAATTCATTACAATTATTGTTTAATAATAATCAAGTGATATCTTCCATTAATAATAATTATTCCAATTTTTATTTTGGGATCATGATGCAAACTTGCATCACATTAATTAATTTATATTATATAAGATTGTACGTAACACACACGCATATATATGCGACAAAGGTATTATACCATTTTTTAAATTATTACTATAAGTCAGGGTGTAAATTGAAATAGATTTTTAAGGGTTTTTGGTTTTGGTTTTGTACCTTAAATTAATGGATTAAATTTGAAAAATCCCTTAAACTATAGGGCTTAGATTGAAACATTGAAATAAGTTTACTTTGAGATAATATGATATATTTTGGATAAAATTTAGGTACAGTACTTAGGTACTGTTCCTTAGGTTCTCCTCTTTTATTTGAAGGTACTGCCCATTAGGTTCTCTTTTTATTTTTTATTTTTTTATATACAATATAGAAATTCTACTTTAGTTTAATCTAAGTATGTGTGTATGATTGTACTATAGACATATACAACTATGGTACTATAGACATATCTAGTTAGTCTTCTTCTTTGCTTGCCTTTGGCTTTCGGCTTTAGGACTAACTCAGTCTTCTTTAATAAGTAGGTATTCAATGAGTGACTCTTTCCATCTTTAGTTTAGGTTCATTACGGCAGTTGTGAGTTTCGTCTCTTTATTAGTTAATTCGGTATCGTTTATAAATTGCGCATATTAAGGGTAGTCCTTCCCCCAGGTGCGCCCAAAGTCTTATGATGATCCCTTAGCCCTAGGTTGGGTTAAACCATCAGTCTTGACTAAGAAATCCATGCTAGAGACTCCTCCTAGTAACCATCCCCAAAATCCAGAGAAGTGTTCTTGAAGACATGGCGGGCTCCAAGCTTACACCCTTCTCTGTTACCAAATCATGGATCTTCCAGAGAAGACCAAAGCGAGTGAAATTCCCTCCTAAAAACTTTAACCCCGACCTTTGTCTCCCACACCCCATAAGTATTTATACTTGTGGAGCGATCATCGCACTAAGGGTGCACGATGGTTAGGTTCTCCTATTAAAATTAAGTCATGTAGCTTTTTTCTCATAAGATGGAATTGCATTTTTAGTTAAGTATTGCCACATGACTAAATTTTACAAAGTAAACTTAAGGAACAACATCTAATTACTGTAGCAAAGTTTTACTCATGTTCTTTTCTTGACAAAAATTATGAATATTACAGAATTTGATCAAATGTACCAAAATTCTAAAAATAATATGGAATTAACTCTAAAAAAAAACACCTAGTAGAACGGTAGAACCTAAACAACAAAACAAAAGGATCTCAAAGCTCGAAATCATTATACGGTATAGGCCTAATTTCCTCTTTTGTGCACTAATTTTTATTCTTTTATTCGATAATAGGTTTTTTTTGGGAGATATTTAGGTAAATGTATTTTGTATCAAATGATATCACATCATTCATATTAAAACCCAATAAATGAGAGATATGTGTATAAAAAATAACTACTGAAAGAACACATGTATTTCATTTGTTAGTGATATAATTATTTTTTACTGACATGTCACATACTAATTGAATTTTGATACCACCGACATAGTATCATTTTGATACCAAATCCATCCTCGGCTTGTTGGGAGGCTTCTTACTCAGCAGTTTCGGTAAACCTTTGTTGGACCTTTTGACACAAGGCCTGGCCTAAAGCCCAATTTGCCAAAGCCACACCAACCCAAAATCAAAGCCCACACATCTCATCTCAAGTCCTTCCCCCAAACCCAAACTCCAATGATTCACAGTTTTTTGTTTATGTACTTCTGTTTTAGAAGAAGTTAGAAAAACACGGTTTTTATTTCTGCTAATTCCTTCGCTACCCGTCCCGCCATTATAACACCACACCACACCACACCACACCATTATCAACCTCAATAGTTCATTGATTCAATGAAATAAAAAAAATTCTCTCTATATATTTTCAATGGACTCAATCCTCAACTCAGCTCTTGAAGAAATCTGTTCACAGGGCCAAAACGGTGTCACTCTTCCAACCCTTTACACCAAGCTCAACCCTCTACTCTCTTCCTTCAACCTTGATCTCTCACCAGGAGTGAAAAAGGCCATCTGGGTCAGGCTCTTAAGCGTCCCAACCCTCCAATTCCAGGCTCACAATGTCTCGTACTCTCCCTCTGACCCTTCAATTCAGTCTTTTGAAGATGCCCAGAAGCTGAATTTGAAGGTTTTTGCTAAAGAGCACTTGCGGGACAACTTTGTTGGGCTCTACAATGTCCAATCCGCCAATGCCAACATGTCTTCGCCACAAAGGCGTGCCCTTGAACGACTTGCTATTGCTAGGTATGGTTTGGTTTAGCTGTAAAGTTTTTTTTTTTTTTTTTTGGGTTTAATGTGGTTAAATTTGTGGTTTTGTTGAATTTGTGATTGAGTGTGAAGTGGGTGTTTTTGAGTGTAGCTCAATTCAGATGATATGTGTGTGTGTGTTTATATGAACTGGGTATTTTTTCTTTTTCTTTAGTAATGGAGTTATGGGGTGGAAATATAGTGTGGGTTCTGGTGACAATTTTGTGTGAAAGTTTTAAATTTTTAGGATGCAACTTCTAAAATTTATATGAATTGGGTGTTTTTGAATGTAGCTCAATTAGATGGTGTGTCTGTGTGTTTTTATAATAAATGGATACTTTTTTGATGTGTTAAAGGACTTACGGGGAAGTTAGTTTTTGTGGTCTAGTTAAGCCATAAAGTTTTTGTTTTTATGTGGTTTTATTGAATATGTGATTGAATGTGAAGTGGGTGTTTTTGAGCGTAGTTCAATTCAGATGATGTGTGTGTGTGTGTGGTGTGTGTGTGTGTGTTTATATGAACTGGGTAGTTTTCCTTTTTCTTTAGTAATGGAGTTATGGGGTGGAAATATAGTGTGGTTCTGTTGAAAATTTTAAATTTTTAGGATGCAAATGCTAAAATTTCTATGAATTGGGTGTTTTTGAATGTAGCTCAATTAGATGGTGTGTCTGTGTGTTTTTTAATAAATGGGTATTTTTTTGATGTGTTAATGGACTTATGGGGAAGTTAGTTTTTGTGGTCTAGTTAAGCCATAAAGTTTTTGTTTTTATGTGGTTTTATTGAATATGTGCCTGAATGTGAAGTGGGGTTTTTTTTTTTAGTGTAACCCAATTAGATGGTGTGTCTGCGTGTGTGTGTTTGTTTTATAATGAATGGGTAATTTTTTGATGTGTTAATGGTCTATGAGGAAGTTAGTTTTTGTGTAATGCTGTGCTTCTGGTGGCATTTTTTTTTAAAGCTGAAAATGCCAAAATTTCTTCCACAAAATAGCACCTTCGGATTCTTTCAATCTTCATTTTATAATATATTTGAACTGGTTGAAGTAGGGCCAAAAGTCTGTGTGTGCCTGTGTTTCTCTCAAAAGTGGAAGCTTTGAAGCAATTGCAATTGACTTTGATGATTGTGTGTTTACAATGAAATGGCTATATTTTGCTGTGCTAATCAACTTAGTTGATTTTTATATTTGTTTTATTAAAATGAGAGAACAATGGTGGTTAGTTACTTAGGTTGATGAATGATTATTAAACACATTGGGTACTTGCAGAACAAATGGGATTACACAAAATCAACTTGGCAAGGAATTTGGCATTGAAGGGAAGAACTTGTTTTATATAGTTAGGAACCTTGAATGTCAAGGACTGATTGTGAGGCAATCTGCGGTTGTAAGAACGAAAGAAGCTTCCAATGAAGGGGATCTGAAAAACAGTCCATGTGTGATCACCAATATAATGTACTTGTATCGCTATGCAAAACAATTGGGCTCCCAACAAAAAATTGAGATTACCAAGGAAGAACAGACCATAGAGAGTATAGGGAATGCAGATGAAAATGATACAAGTGGTGGTGGTTTTTATGGAAAATGTGTAAAAGAGGATGTACATGTGAGGGATTATGTACCAGCAATGAAAGCTGTATGTGATAAACTGGAAGCAGCCGCTGACAAGGTGAATTTTATTCACATGATTGATCTCTCCAATTACTTTATAGTTTCTATTGCATATGCTGATATTCTTTCATTCTATTCTTCTATTGAAGGTTCTTGTTGTATCAGATATAAAAAAGGATCTTGGTTATTGTGGTCCTTCAGGGCATAAAGATTGGAGAAGAGTAAATTTTAGCTAAACTTTTTTATCTATTATTTAGATAGCTATTTTTACTTGTTTGTTACCTGTGATTGTTTTGACCATATAGTTCCCTGCACAATGTGCTGCCAGATTTGCGACAAGTTGAAAGATGCAAATATTGTGGAGCAGTTTGATGCTAAAGTGAATGAGAAGGTAGGCTTAAAAAATCTCTATGAATATCATATCTATATGATTGCTTGTTCAGATATTGTATTCCCTTGAATTTAAATTGCATTTTTCCCCTTTCAAACCTATCTCTACAATTAGTTTTTGCACCCTTTTCTGAATATAAAATTTTTAATCTTTTTTATTTTGCTAGGGTTATTATTGTTTTGATGTGCAAAATCTGCATTTTTCGCTCAGAGGAGTTTGGAATGCATACATTCTTAGGTTTGACCATGGTCATTAAGATTTTTTTTTGGTCAGGTCGAGGCTTGCCTGCGTTTGGTGAAAACATTTTCTCCAAAGCAGTTTGGACCAAATACTCATGGATGTGGAGATGATGATTTTGAGGAAGAACCGCAGGTGAAATTTGGAAAGCAACGTCAAATCACTGAGCAGCTTGTAGAGCTTCCCATTGAGCATCAAATTTATGACATGATTGATGCAGCTGGATCAGAGGGCTTGACTGTGATGGAGGTGTGCTTATTAATTTATGTCTTCACATGTTTCATATTGATGTTGCTCCTATAGTTTATTTTACTCTTCTTTTTGCTAATATTTCCTCAAGGTTTTTTTAACATTGCTACCCTTGAAGGGGTCGCACAATTGGCTGGGGACCCAGCTTCATGAAGCAGAGGTCAATAGTTTGAATTTCCTCTTCCCCCTCCTCTTGGGACCAAAACTTACATATTAAAAAGATTATAAAAAAGAATTTATTTAACACTCCTCTGCATGTCTGCCACTCTGCCCCAATTACATTCGCCTCATGCTTTGGTTTAATCAATAAGTACCTCAAGTTAAATTTTTTTTTAATCCCACCCTATGACATCTTAGTCTTATAAGAAGAGAATATAATATTAGGACCTTGATATAGTATTTCACAAGTTTTCCAACAAGTACATGTTACTTGTTTGCTAAAAGGTTTTAGAGAGGATACCTGAAATAAAGTGCTTATGCCATATATGGTACATGGAAACAATTTCTTCTGTAGTGGTTACTGATATTGTAGGACTTTGTGACCTAGGCTTGGGGATCCAATGAATACAATTATACAACACCTAGACACTCACACAAATTTAACATGCATGCTTTAGCGGTGTTATGGGCCACACTCCCGTCAATTTAGTTATTCCTGTTTTGTCCAGCAATGTGAAACTTAAATGCCTGTTTGCTAGTTACCAATAGAGCATGAGTTTGGTTGGATTTTCTGTAAAATAATCCTGTTGTGGTACATATACAATTATAGATATCCATTTCAATAGTGCTTTTTCTAGAGCTTGCTTTGTGTGATGTATCCCTTAAAATACATAAATGTTGCATTTCAACCACCAATTTTCTTGCATATTCATCTTTGCTAAAACAGGTCTGCAAGAGGCTTGGGATTGACAACAAAAAGAACTATAACCGACTAGTTAATATGTTCTCTAGATTTGGAATGAATCTGCAGGCAGAAAACCATAAAAAATGTATGATATATCGCGTTTGGACACCTGGGAATTTTGGTCCTGAATCTGCTAATGCATTTCTGAAAAAATCAAAAGATGTTCTTGGTGAAAATAAATTCTCCAATATACATGTTGGCAATTCAGATGCTTCTAAGGGATCAGCTCTAATCTGTTCAGAGCATGATCCATCAACTTCAGAAGGTGATGTTGCTAGTCCTGGAAAGATCATAAATCGACAAATTGATACTGAACTTTTTCATGGGTCACCGGGGGATGGTGATTCTAACCATATGCTCGTCTGTCCTAGCAACCCACTCTTTGAGCCAAGAGATACAATTTCTGGTGCAGAACTTAATATAGAGAATGCAGAGTTGGAAACAAATGTTGATTCATCAGAAACACCACCTCCTACTGCCTTGAAGCCACTTACTTCTGGATCATTTCAGAGGTATCCATGCCTGCCTTTGACTGCAGATAGCGCTCGAAGGGAGCTAAGAATACTTGAACGGTTACAGGTCTTTTTCACCATCCATTTCTGAATGTTTCCTTTCACAGGGGGAGGGGGAGGGGTGGGATTTTTTATTTACTGTTCTGTAGTTCAATAACTATAACTGATGTGCTAATCCTCTTGTTCAGGAGGAGAAATTCATTCTGAGAGGTGAGCTGTTTAAGTGGCTGGTGAGTCTTGAGAAGGACAAGTCCACAACGGCTGACAGGAAGACCATTGACCGAATTCTTAATAAACTTCAGCAGCAAGGGCATTGCAAATGCATGCTCATCAATTCTCCTGTTATCACAAATTTTGGTCGTAGCCGTATCACCCAGGTGATTCTGCACCCATCTATTCAAAGTTTATCTCCTGAGCTACTTGCTGAAATTCATGATAGACATAGGTCTTTTGAAATGCAAAGTCGCGGCCAGGGTTCATCTCGGGTGAAAAATGATGAATCAGTTCCTGTATTGAAGGGTGTTCAGAGGATTCAGAACCATGTAGGTTCTGATGTCCGAGCTGTTAGATCAGAATCCATGCGTGCTAATGGATTTGTCTTGGCTAAAATGGTTCGCGCAAAGCTGCTGCATTGCTTTCTGTGGGATTACCTGTTTAGTGCAGCTGGTTCTAATGATGCTTTATCATCTGGAAAGCATGTCTATGAAATGAGTAGCTTGCAGACTAACAGCAAATTGTTTTCTCTAGAAGTGGCAATTAAGGCCATGCCAGTTGAGCTGTTCTTACAAGTTGTGGGGACCACTCAAAAGTTTGATGATATGATTGAGAAGTGTAAGAGGGGATTGCTTCTCTCTGATATTCCTGCTGAGGAGTACAAGCAACTAATGGATACTCATGCTACTGGAAGGATTTCATTGGTTATTGACATTTTACAACGGTTGAAGGTATAATTACTTGGCCATGTTTAAAATACTTTCTTCATGTTAGTGTTATCCATCCTTTCAAATATCTAATTAAACTGAACCACCATTGTATACTTAATATCTATTTAAAGTGAACCACTATGGGGGCGTGCTCACAGCCCATCATGCAACTGACATATCAATAAGTGCATTCTTAGATTGAGGAAAGTAATATTGTTTTTCTTTCACATCAGTGGCCTATATTTTTGCAGTTTGGAAGCTTCATTTTATTGGGACTTCACCATTTTGTGTTTTTATAAGAGAAGGATATTGCAAGCTGCTCTTAAGACATTTTGACATAAAATAATCTATTTGACTGTGTTTAATCATTAGATTTAGTAGGCATAGAAGGACATTATTGTTTGACATTGTTTACTATAGTATTATACTAATCATCTCTGTGTACTTATGCTTTGGAGCTATAAAGAGATGCAATGCTGATTAAGGGAGATGCAAATACCTATATGAGTGTATACTCAAATATTAACTCTTAGTCTGGTTTATTCAGATTATGACCATTCTATTGACAGCTCTAGCTGCAGGAATGTCATTTTGGATTAGGGTGTTCTTTTAAAACAATTATATTATGCTCTTTAGTATATTGATGTTTTTTGCCTAATAGCTTATTCGTTGATGCAGCTGATTCGGATGATAACTGATGGACATTTAAAAGGAGTCGAGGTACCACATGTCACTTATACGCATGCAATGGAGCTTAAGCCTTACATAGAGGAACCACTCTCAAAATATGCTACATCTTTAAGTTTTATAGATCTTGATCTTCGCCCACGAATGAGACATGACTTTATCCTGTCAAGTAAAGCCACTGTTAATGAGTATTGGCAAACTTTGGAGTATTGCTATGCTGCTGCTGATCCAAGATCTGCTTTGCTTGCATTCCCTGGATCTGCTGTTCATGAGGTATGCACTTGGGGTAATGTTTTCTAAGTTTGTCCACTTGGAATGATTTCAAATTCATTCACCACAAACTTAAATATTCATGCTATCATTTCTGAGCTAAAATACGCACATGACTTGTTTAATCATATATATCCTTCTATTTGTGCAGTCAGCTTCTGTTTTTAATCTTTAGGATTGCCAGGTATATGAAGTACCCATCAAAAAGACTACTGTTTAAACCTTATCTTTTACAGGTTTTCCTATTCCGGTCATGGGCCTCAGTCCGGGTTATGACAGCTGATCAGCGTGCGGAGCTCTTAAATCGTGTGGTGCAGGATGATATAAGCGAAAAAATTTCATATAAAGATTGTGAGAAGATTGCAAAGGAACTCAATCTGACCTTAGAGCAGGTTAGATTGTCTTCTTGTTTGCTCGCATGATTCCATATTTTATCTATTTACCTTTATGGCAAATTGACATAATACCATTAGGCAGATCCTTGTTACCCCCTCTCTCCCCCCCCCCCCCAAAAAAAAAAGAAAAAAAGAAAAAAGAAAGGCAGATCATACGTACAACAGGCTATTTAATAGGCTGATGTACTCTTGGTATTATATAATAACTGAAATATCCTGAATTCCAAAAGTCATGTAATTTGTTCATAATGGAGTTATTTGGTCTGTTTTAATTTAAGTGAATTCCCATGTTTCCATTGAATCTGCTCCTTAATTTATCTTCCAAAATCTAAAATAAGAAGGAAGAAGGGACTGTCAACTATGAGAAAGTATAAGATGAGGTTATTTGATTTCAAAGCATAATTCTCCTTTTTCTTTTTCTATTTTAATCTTTTTAAAAAGTTTATATATATATATATATATTTATTTATAAAAGCTTGAAACGATTTATGTCATCAATATAAGATTTTGACAAGAGACCTATCTCCATCCCTTTGAACACCCTTCCTATTTTGCTTAATTAATTGAAGTCAAATGTGGCCTTACCTATCATTTGATGAAATTTTTTAATTTAATTTATATCGATAATATTGTGGATTCCATTTAGCTCAATTGGTGAAGTCTCATGTTGTCAAATAAGTGAACCCGAGTTTGAATCCTATTTACATGAACAAAAAAAAGAACCAATTGGTGCCTTGACCTGACGATACAGGGCAATCATCATTTATCATGGAGTGAACGCTATTGGTTTCAAATCCTATCCTATCTATCCCTTTTAAAAATAAAAATTAAAATTAATGCCAAATTATGATTTTATAATTATAATATCTAAGAGCAGGCATCTTCAAGAGGAGACTTTAATGGAATCACATCTGCTTGGAACTTGGATTTAAAATAAAGAAATAAAAATTAATTTCTTTGAGCACTTATTAGGTAGTTTATATGTTTTGAACATATCCAGTGGATTTTGATTCTTTTGAGGTGATACATCTTTATCTATCTATCTGTCTTTTTTTTTTTTTTTTGATAAGATTTTATCTATCTATCCGTAAAGTTTTAGGATAGTTCATTTGCTTGAATCATCAATTTCTTTCCTGTTCTTGCCTAATTCACATACTAACTTATGAAAGTCTACATTTGAGTTTGGAAATAACATGTTTCTTAATTTAAAAAAAAAAAAAAAAAAAATCTTTCTGGTCCTATTTACTGGTCAGTATTATGGTCATCACTCTACTTTTTCTTTGGTCTTTTGCTTGTACAAACCACAGAATCATTTGTTTATTACTTATTTTGTAAATAGTTCTACTCTTCTATTCATTTGTTTATATTTATTTTTGCACTTCTTTTGTCAATTTACTCAATGATGTTTCTTGTTCACCCTCTTTAAATATGATGCCCGGTTCTCTTTGAATATCACTTGCAGGTGTTTCGCGTGTATTATGATAGCTGCCAACGATATTTGCTTACATTTATTTTTGCACTTTGTTCCTTTACTCAATGATGTTTTGAGACCAATATTTGTTGTGTTTTTGGTTGGCATTCATTTAAACATGATGCCTATTTGTTTCTTTGGATACCACTTGCAGGTGCTTCGTGTGTATTATGATAAGCGCCAACAACGACTTAATAGATTTCAGGGTAAAGGGGATGAGTCCCAACTGGTAAGAAGGAAACGCAATTCATCTTCTTGGAGAGGGGAAAGATCTCCAGTAGCGAGGTCAACAAAGCGCGCCAGAGTTGACACAGAAACTGGACAGTTGGACAAGCAGAGATTTGATGGATTGCCTGATACTGTTAACCAATGTATGGGAGAAAAAGATCTTTTGGTCACTTATCCAGGAGAGCATAACATTCATTTGCAAACAATTCAGGAGGATGATCATCTCAAAAGTGAGGAGGAGCCAGGACAAAGTGAAGATGAGGAGTGTTATTCCTTTATTAGTCAGTGTGCTGTTTCAAAGATGGATCCAACTCGTCAAAGAAGGTTTTCATGGACAGATGAAGCTGACAGGTAAAGAAATTTGGATGTACAAAGTATTATTTGTTGGCTATAAGAACAATCTCGTGAAAAGAAACTGGGAAATGTCAAAGTTTATCCTAGAAGGAAGCTTTAAAAAAGCTACAATTAAAAGAATCTGGGAAAAAGCATAGCATTATGGTCAATCGTATTAGAAAGGCATGGGGATTATTGAAAAAAGGGCTCATGTAGAAAATTTCATGCTAAGTTGACCCAGTGCTATTGTTACTGAGAAGATAAAGAACATGATACTTATCTAAATTAAATTTGTAAATTGTAATTTTTTAATATACTTTGTGTTCATCATCAAGAACATGAAGTAATCTGCTCTTTCAATAAAATATTATTAGTTATAAAAATTTAAGGAAAAAATAAATTTGTCAAAATCAATTGACGTGCAGAATTCATATTATGCATGTATGCTTTGGTTGGGTCTGTTGTTTATTTGATTTATGTGATGATAGAATTATATTCTTACCTAAGTGGCATTGTTTTTTTCTGTGTAATTCTCCTAAATCAGTATCTTCCTTCTAGGCAATTGGTGATCCAATATGTAAGAAACCGTGTAGTTCGTGGGGCAAAATATCATCGCACAGATTGGTCTTCGCTTCCTGACCTTCCAGCACCTCCAGTTACCTGTAAGAGAAGAATGGCATTGCTGAACAGGAACAGAATATTCAGAAAAGCTGTAATGAGGCTCTGTAATTTCCTTGGTGTGCGGTATGCTAAACACCTGGAGAAAACCCAGAACAGGTCACTAAAGAAAGATGCTTGTGGAATGCTTGTGCAAAGTTTATCAGTGGAAGGTCTTGAGAGGAATTTTTCCAATGTTGATGAACATACTCAAGAGACAGGTCTTGAGGAAAAACCGTGGTATGATTTTGATGATGAAAGTCTAAAGGCAGACCTTGATGAGGTTATGTGGTACAAGAGGATGGGTAAACTGGAGGCCTCCAGAAGAGTTGAATCTGCAAATGTAATGCTCCCAAAATTTTCTTTTTCTTTTATTTATCTTACATTTTAATTACTTCCAAGATCTCTCATTTGAGAGAGCAACCTCATACTTGGATTGCACTGCCTTTGGAGCTTCCTCTCAGCATGGGCTGACACATTTAGTTAGCTCTAATGTTTGGTCAATGTGATTGAACAAATCCATCTGGCTATTCTCTGTGTGAGTGTTATCCATTTTAGCTCCTGTAAATTCTAGGGCTAAGAGGAGCCTTTTCATTAACCGAGCTTCACCATAATGTGTGCAGTATTGATGTCCACGTGACTACTGCATGTCATCTGCCCTTTTCTGAACTCTCCCCCTAGGCTGTGGATCCCCGTGCTGAGCATATATCTCAATATGTGCTTCATCCTTATAGTCATGCTTTTGAGTACTTTTCTAAGCTGGCAGGCAATAATATATATTTTTGTTTGCAGGACTCTCAGGAATCTGAATTGGTTGCATCAAACAGTTCTTGTCAGGATGTTGAGAACAATGGTGGGATTCTACAAAAAATAACTGCCAAAAAATCACGTCGCCGCCTTAATCAGAAGTTTATTAAGCTTTTGAATGAAGGGGTCAATGTTAGTAGACAAGTATATGAGTCATTGGCTGTTTCCAATGCTGTGGAGCTATTTAAGCTTGTCTTTTTAAGTACCTCAACAGCAGCAGAGGTGCCAAATCTCCTGGCAGAAATTTTACGGCGTTACTCACAGCATGATCTTTTTGCAGCTTTTAACTTCCTTAGAGAGAATAAAATCATGGTAAGTTATGTTTTTCTAGTCTTTTGATTCCATGCATTCTATGTTAATGGTCTACGCAAATGGATTGAGGTCTTAGAGTGGTAAATTGTCAAGTCAATGTTGTGGTACTAGGGAGATAAGCATGCAGTGCCTCACCCTCCTTCAAACCATATACTTAATTAAACCCATGTTCTTTTGGGTATTCTTCTTATCCTTGCAGCTCATTCAAATATTATCAAGCACTCCTGCTTGCCTTGGTGAGGTACCACATCATTCAAAAAAACACGCCTGCTTGCTGGTTCTGTTGTTGGTCTCTTTTGTACATTAAGGAATAACCTAGTTGATTTTTCCCTCACCTTGCCTTCTATTTGCATCACCTCATCTAGCTTCTTGGAAATGCTTTCATACTGTTCTATCTCTTGTATTGATTTCAATCCATTTGATATCCTCATTTTGGCTATAATAAGTGCAGTAGCTGAAGCACTATGTCTGTTTTATATGGTTTAAACCAAGATTCATGCCATGTGCATGTTTATAAAAACCTTACTGTACTTTGAATGGACCAAGGGAGTTGTTTACCATTTCAACCATTGGGTACTAGTGAACTGCTGTTTTGTAAGCATATATTTGTTGTTGGGTGTAAATAAAGCATGATTTAAAAAAAAAAGAAACATAGACATGTGTACCAGCCTAGATTAGACTAGATTTGACTGAAAAGTGTAGATTTGACTGAGAAGTGTAGATATAGTCTTTAAGAATATCTAACTGAAGGTGTCTGGTTCAGGGTTCAGCTGGTTCGATTGCCAGGTTAGACTAGTTCCTATAAGTATGAGAATGTGATATCAACTTGCTAGGGTTTGACAGATATCAATCACAGTTGCATTGTTGCATTCCTGATTTCTGAATAAGACTTGGAGTCAGAGCTCATGGTTGGGTTCAACTCTCACAGTGTCAAGCCAACTTGCTCTACCTCAAATGGAAACTCCTCCCTCCCTAAGAAAAGGGTGAAGGGTGTGTTGTGAGTTTAAGAGCGGTACATATAACTTACCAATAAAAACCAATGAGCGTTGGTTAAAATGGCACTTTCTTCTTCCATAAGAATGGATAGAGGATGAGATTGTGTGTTCAAAATCCACTAGGTGTGGAATCATCATTAAAAATTTGACCAATAAAAAGAGTCCCAATCAGTTTCAGTACCATTTGTGACTGACTTTTCGAAAACCTGCATATATGACATAATATTGGGGTGTAAACTCAGTGTAGTGTTGGACAAAGTTTGGCTTTTAAAGCGATATAATTTGGTTGCTTCCTAATCTTCAGTGGCTGTTGCAGCATCAACTTAAGTCAAATTTTTTTTTTTTTGATAAATCAACTTAAGTCAATTTCGACTGTGCTTTCCTATTGATCTGCACCTTTTCATGTTAGAATCTTGCCAATCTTTAGGCATTGAGGCCTGATGGTTACATTTCCTTTACCAACATAAAACCACATTCTTACTTGGGTTTTATGCATGTTTCAATTTATTTGGCTATTTGGTCTATTGATTTCGTATTTACTTGATCATGTGGTGAGCATGTTTACTGTTGGAACCATTTGCTATGTCATCAGTTATTAGGTTGTAGGCAAACATGTTCTGGACTTTATTGAGTATCAGTTTGACAATATTTGCTGCAGTCTTGACCCCTTTTCTCAATTTTTATTGCTTACACAAGGTTTCTACTTGCAATAGAAATAGAATAGACAGACCATCATTTCAGCTCATATCTGTGAAGCTCCACAATCTTCAGACTCCCGTTCAGTGAGATCTGCAGTTCTAGTCTTCAAGTAGCTTTGCCTTCTAACAAAGCTTGCTGTTGATGTCTTAAATGGTTGGTTTCGAAAGCTACAAAAAGCTTTCGATGTGTTAGAAGATAATTTGGGTCATGTTGGAATGGATTTTCCATGTGTTGTTGGTTTACTTAAGAGCAGAGTATTGCTTTGTTCTCTCTCTGTCTCTCTCTCTCTCTCACACACACACACACACACACATCACAGACAGCATTTGAGTTTACTACATTATTTCTTTGTTCACTTGCCTTGGATGTAATAATTTTTGATGACATGGAACCTCTCAATTTGAGCTTTCTATGAATATTGCCTTCTTTGTTTATCTGATGCCTTGGGTTTAATAATTCAATTTGAGACGTCTTCATCTTTGGTTATCTGGTGTGTCTGTGTGTTTATGCATATAAATTATTTTTTTTCAAAATATTACATTCTTTCTGTTTTGTTTTTTTAAATGAAACTCATTTGTGGTTCTGTTCATATAAACATCCTTTTCTAACAGCTTCTCTATCCCTTTTACATTTCTACTAATCTCTTATATGAGCTTTCAATGAATATTGCCTTCTTATTTCAAACTTTCATGTTTTGGCAGGTTGGGGGTAATGGTACTCAACCTTTTGAACTTTCACAACACTTCTTGCATGGTGTTTCTAGGTCAAAATTTCCAATTGATACTGAAAAGAGAGCTGCTAAATTTAATAGTTGGCTCCATGAAAGAGAAAAAGATCTTATGGAGGGGGGGATAAATCTTACCGAAGATTTACAGTGTGGGGACATCTTCCATTTGTTTGCTCTAGTTTCTTCAGGTGAACTGTCCATTTCTCCGCGCTTGCCAGATGAAGGAGTTGGAGAGGCTGAAGATCCAAGAAGCTTGAAACGTAAAAATGATAACAATGAATCTTGTGCTGATGATAAGGCTAAGAAGCAGAAATCCTTAACAGCAAGTGAGGGAGAAATTCGCAGAGAAAAAGGTTTTCCAGGGATCATGGTATCCATACATCGTGCAACATTTTCTAGAGCCAGTGTTATAGAATTATTTAAAGATGGGACCAACCATACTTGTGAACAACGTTTGCTTGATGGGAATGATCAATCCAACATTTCATTTGGTCAGAGCAGTAGTTCACCTTGTGTTGACCATATGAAGGAAATTCTTAGTTCAGATGCTGTTGTGCCTATAGCCAGGAATCATGGTGAGTCACCTTGGGAAGCTATGGCAAGCTTTGCTGAATATTTGATGTCAGTACCTTCTGATCCAGAAGAAGCAAATCCCATCCATCCTGAGGTTTTTGGGACTGTTTATGCTGCTATTCAGAAGGCTGGTGACCAAGGTTTGAGCATGGAAGAAGTTTCCCAATTCATTAACACGCCAGGTATATGATATTTCTTAGCCTTATCATTTTCTGCTTTCAGTCCAGCAAAATGATATTCATGGGTATGTTCTACTGGATTGATTATTCTTGTTCTATTTTAGGAGAAAGGATTCCTGAACTTATCATTGACGTGCTACAAGCATTTCACCGAGCCTTAAAGGTTAGATTTTCTAAAGATTTAGCTATTGGAAATTATGAATATTGAACATTTGCTCGTGATGCACCTGCAGTGCAGTGGTACAATGCCACATGCATGGGTTGGGTGGTGAGCTCTGCCTCTTTGCATCCCCTCATATGGCATCTCCAATGTCGACATCTCATATGTGCTCTATATTCTTATTATCCTGATTAATGTTATTAGTACTGGAAGTTCATCAGAGTTAGATGCAATGTTATTAGTACTCGAAGTTCATAAGAATTCAATGCTAAAATGACATGCAAATGGTAACACATTTTGACTCTTTGGGATTTTGAGTTTATGAGTAGAGTAATGATGGTTTTTGTTGAGTTTTGCTGAATTTGTTTCCACCACCAACCTGTGACTGAGCCTTTCAGTGGAAGAGGAAAAAATAATGAACATCAAAAGAAATTTGTCACAAACTTTATACTCTTTTTTCAAGTTTCAGCTGAGTGCTAGCTTTAGCTTAGCTAGTTTTAGTCAAACCTGAGGAAGTTTAAACATGTTTCTCAATACTCCCAACTACATATCTGATATATACCATGTATTACAATTGCCTCAAATGCGTTTTTGCTTTTTTATGCAGGTCAATGGTTATGATTCTGTTCGTGTCGTTGATTCTCTATATCGTTCCAAGTATTTTTTGACTTCAAAGTCCGGTTTTTGTGATAATGTTAAACCACCTTCATCGACCAAGTCTTTAGGAAGAAGTGATGACAGTCACTTCATTATCCTGCCAGAAAATCATGTCATTGGTAATGCAAATTTAAAAAGAAAAACAGGCTCGAGTGTAGACAATCAGCATAAAGTGACGATTCTTAATCTACCCGAAGAGGTTACTGAGCCCTCAAATGAAAACCAAACAAGAAATTTGCTTAAAAAAACTGTTTTACCTAGTGGCGAAAAAGAGGATGAAGCCTCTTTAATCTCTTCTGGTGAAATATGCATGCCAATATTGCCTTGGATTAATGGAGACGGGACTGTTAACAATATAATTTACAAGGGAGTTCGGCGCCGTGTTCTTGGAATTGTGATGCAAAATCCAGGGATATTAGAGGTACATGCCTTTCTGAATTCATGCTTTTGTTTATAAATTTCTTTCACGGTTTGTAAAAACATGCTTTGCTGTCTTCTTCTAGGTCAACAGGTGGCTTTTATAAAAAGAAAAGTTTAACTGAAGGAGTTTTTTTTAAGCTTTCAAATTTCAATTAGCATGTGGTGGTCGAAAAACGTCTGATTTCAAAAGTATTTTTTTTCACAAAGAGTGTTTTTGCAAAATGCTTTAAATTTGAAAGTGGTCTATAATTAATCGGCTGAGTGGTGTCTGTTGTAGGAGGCTTCTGTGGCTCATCTGTATAGGATTTTATTTCTTTTTCTACCAGAGGGAAAAAAAAAAAGAAGTAATCGGTTGCCCTTTGCTTCACTTATAACTTCTGTTGATCCGCCCAGTCAATCAGCGTGCGGGGGATGTTGAAATGAGTTATTTGTAGTTTATCAAGAAACGGTTCTGTTTCATCTAGGGCTTAGTCGGGTTTACCACCCATATATCATTCATTTCCAGTAAAGTTGCTGTACCTCATTTTTAGTTAGAAATAGTTAGTTTCCCTATTTAGAGATTTGAACTACATTGGTCTGACTTGTCCTGTCAAGCTTGAGCCTGCCGCTTCTGTTCATATCTTTTGATGCTGACTTTCTTTTCTTTTTCTATCTTTTTTGTTAGGATGACATTATCCGTCAGATGGTGGATATATTGAACCCCCAGGTAAGCTTTCAATACCCTATTTGTAAAGGTTTACATTGAGAATGTTAAAAAGTCTAGAATGCTTAAATTATCCTGACTATGCAATAAATGTTGTTTGGAAAATGTTAGTCCCTTGCGAAACCAATCTAATAAATTTTTTTATAAATAATATTGTCTCTACTCTCCACGTGGGGATTATCAGGTACACTAGTCATTTCATGAATTTGCTCATACATGGACTACTACCTGCTCTTTCTTTGTGAATAAATGCTAATGCAAGGTCTAAATTTCTTACAGAGCTGTAGAAAATTGTTGGAGTTGATGTTTCTGGATAAACACCTCCATGTAAAGAAAATGTATCAAACTACATCCAATGCGCCCCCAGGCATTCTTGGTACCCTCCTTGGAAGCAAACTCAGCATGAAAAAATTTGATATTCGCGAGCATTTCTATGCAAATCCCATGAGTACATCCTTATTGTAGGGAACAACTTTAAGCATATTTTAAAATAGGTTTTGGTGAGCAACTTTGCTTCCTCTTCACAAAAGTACTCAAGTTTGTGGGTCAAATGTAAAGAGTAGCATTGAATGCTGATTCTTGTATAGAGTATTAGAATGAGTGATCTTAGGATGTTCACTCTTTTTTTTGCTCCCCCTTTTTGCTAAATTAAATAGGGTAGGGGGAAGTCATCAATCTGTCAAAGACCGTCTGTGCTTATGGAATGTGTGGTCTTAGGATTGTAACTCTTGAAGCTGAAAGAAGTCTCTTTTTTTTGGTAGTATTTTCTGTGTAGTTCTTCCCTTGTGTACACCTGCTTAATGGGAATTCGATATTTAGTGTAGATAAAATGTACTCAAACTTTTTTGTATAGTAAAATGGTTGTTAATGACATGCAAATTTTAAATTAAGGGAATCAGTGAAAAGGAAAGACATTTTATGTATTTATGTTGCTTTTGTAAACATGAGTCAAAATAGTACAATATACTGTGAACACTAAGGAGGCCAGGGAAAAGGAATAATTGGTTTATTTTATTTCGTCTTAGTTGCAAGATTGTGACATAGTAAGGCAAGCCATCTTGTTTCAATAACTTCAATTCGCCTCAACAGCTAAAAGCAAGAAAACAGTTTTACAACAACAAAAAAAATGTATACTGAGAGATATTGTGTCGATATTTTCTAACTTTAAACAAGCACTTTTGATATAGGAATAGTGTTTTGTAACGAAGTCTTTTATGACTATAATAGAGGATTTATATTATTATATGGTGATAATTGTCGCCTTAAGAACATAGTATTGCCCCCCAAATAAATTCAGTGACATTTTTGATTTCCCATTCCCCCACTTTCACTACCACTACCTCCATGGATGGTTGTGATATGAAAAAACCTGGGTAAAAATGATGTTGCTTCAATCATTAAGCCATGTCGAAAGTTGTGAAATTTTTTTTCCTAGCATTGCTCATTTCTGTGTCTCTCTCACTCCCCCCCTATAAATTAGTATTGTTTTACACCCCCCCCCCCCCCCCCCCCCCCCAAAAAAAAAAAAACACAAAACCCATTGTGGTTCCCGTGTAAACCGTGGAATCCTCTTTGAGGTTTAGGATGTAACATTTAACAACCTTTGGTACTGATTTATGTATAAATTCATAAGTAGTGTTACACTTAATTAGTCGTGTTACACTCAACCCCCTTTTGGTATTGTTTTATGTGAAAAATAAATAGTGAACTGTATCTCATTAAAAAAAAAAAAGTGAGTTGTAGATCTAAATATGGGACTTATGTCATCATATGAATAGCTCATTGTTTTGTAGACGACTAAATTTCTTAGTTCGAAATAAATCAAACAAGTAAAATAGTTTCACAAATACGAATTTATATTAATAAATGTGTGGTACAATTCTCTGTAATTACAAAAAAGTGATCCTCTGATTCGATCTCCTTGAAAGATTTATTGATTGAAATTGTGGTAATGTGATTTTGATTTGAACATAAGATATTCTTCAATTTGGCTGAGGAATGGATCGAAGATCTTTGAAACGGAATTACAATGAATCTTTGGCTATGAGCTTGTTAGAAATTCTTTGTTCTTCGTGTTTGAAGGTTTGTGGTGGAAGTTCTTCGGTGCTTTAGAGGTTTGATTCCGTAGAGCTTCGTTGATTTATGGTTTGTTGAGGTTTATGGAGGCTTTTGAGCTTGATTCCAGTGAACTTTGAGATCTGGACGAGTAGTTTGAATGATTTTGCTTCGAATGTTGTCTGTATTCAAGGTTGAAGTTCTTGAAATTCTTGAAAGCTTTGGAGTTTGATTCCGGCAAAGCTTCTGGATTTCTGAACTCAAGATATCTTCTTCATTTTCTCTATTCTATCCGTCCTCCTAAATGTCTTAGGAAGGCTTCTATTTATAGGAGTTTAGGGGTGGGTGAGCGACACATGGCAGAGTCTGATTGGTAACACATGTCACAACCTAATTGGTCCGCTTATGTCATCGCTTACACGTGCTGATTGCTTGTGTCATCGCTTACACGTGCGGAGCTGCTTGTGTCATCGCTTACACCTGCTGATGCAGTTTCGTGCCTTTATTTCAATGACATTTGGCAAAATTCTATTGGTTTCCGAATAGTGATGGCAAAACCTAGAAGTAGTACTTGGCGCTTTGTACTTGATTGTATTTTGTGGACTTGGTAGTATGATGTGTCAGCTTGTGATAGGTCGGAAATTTTCCCTCTCTACAAATGCCCCCTCGAGACTCGTTCATGGACACAGTTTTTAGAGTGTGGTGAATGAATGAGTCTTGAAAAAAATGGATTTTTATGCTTGACTCTTCTAGTGAAATAGCTGATGGTGGTGGAGCTTTTAACAGGATGAAGTAATTGAAGAAGAGTAGACCCACCCATACGAAAGGCTTTGATGAGACCGAGAAGGGGTTTGCCAGTATTTGAATGTACTCATGTGATCGAGTTTTCTCAGTTGAGGTTAAGTCGAAGTAATTTCAAAAGAATATTCAATGGTACTTGGAGTGGGTTGGTGGGGCTGAAAGTTATTTGCAAGAAGTTGGATGTACTTGCAAGATTGAAACATTTCGGTAGATGTTAAGCTGAGGTAATTTCGGAAGAGTATTTTGGATTGTTGGTGGTGATCACAGGGTGTTGAAGATAGAGAAGAGGTGAGGATGTTGGCTGGGTACAGCATGCAGAGTTCTGGAGTTAGCCTCTTATTTTTAAGAACTTCTGGTGAAGTTATATCTGAAGGGTATACTTCGGATCACAGAGAGAACATGTGGAAGTGTGGTTGAATGTACATGTGTTATTGCATCACTCAGGTTAAGTTGAGGTAATTTCAGGAGAGTATTTTGGGTTTGTTGATGTTGATGGTGAAGAAGATATAAATGAAAATGAAGTGAATGAGTGAAACATATGACACCATGATACTGACCCTGCATGTTGGGGACTCTCTGGCATAGATGTCTCTGGAAGTACACCTTGGGATGTGGGACTGACTGCATGCTGAATGAGGTCCGATAGCAAGTCGTTGAATGTGCATGTGTGACTGGACCATACTGACGGACATTAAGTTGAAGTAATTTCAGAAGTATATTTTTTGAAATTCTTCAAGCTGATCTTAAGTTGGAGTAATTCTAGAAAGTGTGTTTTGTGGTACCAGCAACGATGACCTTTGGACTCCACGCTGATGGAAACATGGAATGAGGTTTCGGCGACCATTTGCCGACACCAAAGGCTAACATCTGATGAGCTGGTACCTTGGAGGTTATCATAGGTGTTGGATGGGAGACAATTTGTAGGATACCTCAACTCGTTTTACAACCTTCACCTAATGCCACTTATTGGAAAAGCACAAAAGATGAAAGATGGAGCTAACTTGTGATCCTGGTTTTAGAAACCAACCAGGTTGCTGTTTGTTCTGAATTGCTACTTCTAATGGGAGACCAAGCAGTTGGAGAGAGACTACGGAAGCCCTGATCTTAGGAACAGGTGTCTCTGCTGGACTTGGATTTCCTGGTCAACCAAATCCAGGAAAGCATGGAACAACGATGCAGACCGTGTTATGAGTAACTTTATGGACAAATGAGGTCGTTAAGTAGGGAAACAAAATTTGTTTGAATCCTAAAACAGCGATAATGTTGTGAGAAGGGTTTCTACTGAACCATAAGAGGGTTGATTTCAAGCTGATTATGAAGCGATTTTGGTTGCTAGGTGTTGAGAATGATGAGGCCACAGTGAGAAATGGCCGTGAGAAGGAGGATTTGAAAATTTGAAAGAAGCAAATCTTCATTTCATGACTCAGTGTATGTGTTTTTTTTTTTTTTTTTCTTGATGGATTTAGCGGATTTGACCCTTCTATTTATAGTGAAGAGATGAATAATGGTAGCTGGGTGGTTAAGAATGGTGGACGAGACTTTTTGGTGAGAACGGTGGATGGGAACGGTAGGCGTCAAATGGGAATGTTAGGTTGGAGACTAGTAGGCACCAACGGAAATAATTGACTGAAGTAGTGACTCAATGTAATTTCAATTTTGAGACATACTTGTGAGAGTTCGTCTGTTTTTGAAAGGGGAGCCTTGATCAAGTCTGGAGGATAATTTTGAGGGAATTCAGACCAAATGGATGGATCTCAAATTATGATTTTGAGAGCTTAAATTTTGGACACCGCTAGTATTTTGGAGAAGCGGATGTAGTTTCTAAGTCCAAAACAAATACCTAGATTTCAAAATCAAAATCTTTGCGAAAACCTGATAGGACAAGTTTTGCTTGAATATCTTGATCTTCGGTCAAAGTTTACATCAAAGCTAATAGTTGTAGAATTACACTATTTGAGCAATTTTGGATTTTCAAATAAATAAATAGACCCCAAAATTGAAAAGTACGCGAAAAATTGAGCAAGACAGGTCAATCTTAAAATTTTTGACTTTTGGTCAAAATTTGTGCAAAAGTCAATTTTTTAGAAATTGTACTGTTGTACAATTTTCGAGCCTCAGTTGAAGAAACAGACCCAAAATTGGAAAGTACGCGAAAAATTGAGTGGGACAGGTCCGTTTTGAAAATTTTGATTTTTTGGTCAAAGTCAAAGTTAAAGTCTTAATTTGCCAAAGTTTTTTTTTTTTTTTTTTTTTTTTTTTTTTTTTTAAGGAGGTCCGGATCCGGGTCGGGTTTCCGAGTCGGGGAGGATGACGTCATCCGTGACGTCATTGGATTGACCTGGCGCGTGGAGACGAAGATCCGGCGCGTGTAGGCGCGTGGAAGATGATGGTGGCGCGTGGGAGCGCATGTTCCTTTGTCGGAGCTTCTGGCAGCGCGTGGCACACCTTTTGGGCTTGAAATTTTCACATCTTGTAGTTATAAGGCCGTAGAAGACAGCTATGTGGTCGGTTTTGTGAAATTGTGCACAAATTTGCACAGTTTTGATGGACTAAACCGGTGGTCATCGCGAGCTTGTGGCGGTGCGTGGTGGCGCGTGGTTGATCGTTTGGACCTAAAAATTTTAGGTTTTGTAGATCGAAGGCCGATAGCTTTAATGGTGGTATCAGTTTTGTGAAATAAGGTCTGGATTTTCACAACTTTGGATGAGAAAGTCGTGGGTCTTTGTTGGACTTATGGTTTTTTTTTTTTGGTCTAATTTTGTGGTGGCCGCCCTGACAGGATGCTGAAATTCTGGTGGCCGCCTTGACAGGATGAAGAAATTCTGGTGGCCGCTGAATGTTGATTCTTTGGGTCATCTTTGTCAGAAAATTTGAAAATGTGGAAGAGAAGCAAGCATTGTTGGACTTCTCCTTATTTGTTTAAAATCCTCCGAAGATTGCATGCATTGTTGGACTTCTCTGATTTTAAGTGCATTTGAGTTTGCAAAATCTGACTTTGAGGTCCCATCGTTTTCACATTTCTGAAATGTGAATATAAGTTCTTTTTTTTTCATTGGTCAGTTGGGTTTGCTGACTTTCTTTATTATTTTTTTTTTGTCTGCTAGTTTAGCAGAAATTCTCTATATAAGATGTGAGATTGGCTTCGTTCATTTGGGCATTCTTAGCCTTCAGTCTTCTTCTCCAGCTTTTAAGAGATTTTTTTTTTCTTTTGTCCTTTGTTTAGACATTCAATGAGATTTTCTTCTGACATTTTTTTTTTCGTTGTTGCTTATTTTTGTTTTGCAGCTCAGTTTCCTTAATCTTTGGGTTTTGACATCAAACTTCACGCTGACGTTCTCATAGAAGTGTTTGCCTTTTTTTTTTTTTTTGGTGACTTTGTATTTCATTGATAGCAACGTTGCAAGAACGTATGCCTTCGTGTTGTTACATTCTTTTCTTGTATCAACAATCTTTTAGTGATATTCATCTTTGCAACGACGTTTCCATAAGGATATTCAGCTAGGCAATAACACTATCGCCCATGAAGCTACGTCAATACTTCATTTGCACAAAAGCCATGCCAACATTCATCTTTGCCATAAAACTACGTCAATACTTCATTTGCACAAAAGCCATGCCAACATTCATCTTTGCCATGAAACTACGTCAACACTTCATTTGCACAAAAGCCATGCCAACATTCATCTTTGCCATAAAGCTACGTCAAGACTTCATTTGCACAGAAGCCATGCCAACATTCATTTTTGCCATGAAACTACGTCAATACTTCATTTGCACAGAAGCCATGCCAACATTCATCTTTGCCATGAAGCTACGTCAACACTTCATTTGCACAAAAGCCATGCCAACATTCATCTTTGCCATGAAGCTACGTCAACACTTCATTCGCATCGAAGCTGGGCCAACAGTTCATCTACATTGAAGTCGTGCCGACATCCATCTTTGTCATGCAGTCATGTCAACACTCCATTCACATCGAAGCTGAGCCAACATTTATCTTTGCCATGAAGCTACGTCAACACTTCATTTGCACAAAAGCCATGCCAATATTCATCTTTGCCATGAAGCTACGTCAATACTTCATTCACATCGAAGCTGGGCTAACATTTATCTTTGCCATGAAGCTACGTCAACACTTCATTTGCACAGAAGCCATGCCAATATTCATTTTTGCTATGAAGCTACGTCAACACTTCATTTGCACAGAAGCTATGCCGACATTCATTTTTGCCCTGAAGCTATGTCAACACTTCATTTGCATCGAAGTTGCACTAATATTGACTTTTATAATGAAGCTTGAAGTTTCAAGAAGCTCCTATTAAGACTTTGAGGATGCAAAGAGATGCCAATAAAACCTTGAAGATGTGAGAAGATTGCCGCCATGATTTTGACATTGCACGAACATGCCTTTAGAGGAGAGATGATGCAACATCAACTTCAGATGTTGGAGGAAGGTGACGTTGTCTAGATTTTAGAGATATGATGTGAAACAACACCACTCAGAAAGGAGATGATGTGGTTCAAATTTCAGAGTTGTGAAGTGGCACAACCTAGAAGAGAGACAATATAGCCTAGACTTGAAAGGTACAAAAAAGATGCCCCCAAGAGATAAGTGATGCAAAGTATACTTCAGAGACGTGGGAATATGTCCACAAAAGATGAGCAATGCCATGCATACTCCATTCCTTGCAACAGAGGTTGAAGATTTTATTTTACTCCACAACCGAGAATCAACTTATCATTATTTCAAGGAAAGCTAAGTAACACCAATTCTTTGCAGCTATCACTTTCTACCATAATGATCTTTGAACATCATATGGTGAGCAATTGATTGATCTTAAGAGATGCCTTGCCAATCAAAGGGTTCTTGAAAGCATGTTGACGACCTTTGGACAAACTCTTCAAGCTAGACTGACAGTTCTTCTTCTTGTTATGTGACTAAACCTAGTGAAAAGTACTAAGCTGCCTATGTACCCCGGAGAGGGATCAAGTCATTACGTAGTTCAACTAAAAATTTTTTTTGATGATTTTTTTTTCTTTGTTTTTCTTTTGTTTTTTTATTTTTTTGTTTTTGTTTTTGTTTTTGTTTTTGTTTTTTGTTTTTTTGTTTTTTTTTTTTTTTTTTTTGTTTTTGTTTTTTTGTTTTACAAAAAGGGAGGGCTCACGTGTGCAATCCTCGCCCTACACCCCACGGTATTTCATGGGTACCAATTGCGCAATAGTGGGTAACACCTCTAATCAAACCCGAGACCTTGGCCTTAAGGGCGACATGGGCATCCAACCACTACGCCACACTCACAAATGGTGACATAGAGTGTGATTAATTTCTCCTTATTTGTGCACTTTCAAAGGTAATGAGAAAACATCATGTACCCTTCCAGTGCTGCAGTGGGTAGTTTAAGCTCTTACCGAGGAGCAATTCTCGATTTTCAAGCATAGAAGCGTTTGAGGAACTTCCCATTGATGGGGCTGATCCTTACACTCTCATTGTCAATCAATTTGTAAGCCTTATTGGTGTTTGCCCCTTGCCAGAGAGTTGGAAGTACATCACAAGCAATGGTCACATGGTTTGACCCGACAACTTCATCAAGGTCTAGATCAATCTTGTTTTCTTTGGCAAGCTTCATGATTTGTTCTTTGAAGACGAAGCATTTTTGAATTGGGTGGCCAATGATGCGATGATATTTGCAGTAGTTAGGGTCATCAACTTTCCCTATGTCTTCTGGTCACTTGCATTCTGGCAATTCAACCAGCTGTAATTGCAATAGTTGTTCTAAGATGTTTGGCACATCTTCATCGGGGAACGGATATGATTTTTGCTCACGTTCCTTAAAGGTCAGACGACGCACTTCGTTCTTTTGCCATCCTTCAAATTGTTTTTCATTTGTCTTTGCTCCTCTCCTTGGAATCTTAATTATGGTAGTGTTAACAGTTATTGGGTCTTTGAGATTGCCTTTTGCATTCCTGTCATTCATCTTTACTTCCTTTCTGCTTTCCTCAAGTATGGGAGGTTTTGTATTTCCGTGGTTAGAGATACTCAATTCCATGTCGTGCGCACGAGTTGCCAATTCTTTGAATGTTCGGGGTTTTATCCCTTGTAGGATGTACAAAAGTCCCCAGTGCATGCCTTGGATACACATTTCTACAGTAAATATTTTAGAAAGTCTATCCTTACAGTCTAGACTCAAAGAACGCCATCGATTGATATAGTCAACAACGGGCTCGTCTTTCCACTGCTTAGTATTGGTAAGCTCCATCATGCTTACCGTACGACGTGTGCTGTAGAACCGGTTGAGGAACTCCCTTTCAAGTTGTTCCCAACTATCGATTGACTCGGGTTCTAAGTCTGTATACCAATCAAAGACATTCCCTTTTAGTGAACGAACGAACTGCTTTACAAAGAGGCCTCCTTGAGCCCCTGCGTTCTCGCAAGTTTCTACAAAGTGAGCAATGTGTTGCTTAGGGTTTTCCTTTCCATCAAATTGCAAGAACTTAGGGGGTTGATACCCATTTGGCATTCTCATATTGTCAATGCACTTCGTATAGGGTTTTGAATATAAGAGAGAATTTGTAGAAGAACCTCCATATTGTGCTCGTATGGTATTCGTTATCATGTCCTGCAGTTGTTGGACAGATATTGAGGCCATTGAGGTGGATTGTTCTTGTTAGGGAGTGTTTTCAATTTCTTTCCCTTCATCATCCTTTGCAGATGCAAATTTATGACCATGGCTTGATTCACCAAGATCTTGTACTTCGAGTTTGTTCATTAAAGTTGCAATTTGGAGGTCCTTATCTTCAAGTGCTTTTGTGAGAATGATGACCCTTTGTTCCATTTCAACCATCTTTTCTTCCATGGTAGAGGTGTTAATCATCATGACTGACACAACTTCCACAGATGATAGAGAAGGAAGTGAATTGAAATGAGCATGTGAAATCTCATCTTTTGGGTTCCCTTTAATGAGAGAGAAATCGTGCAACCAGCTTCTTGTGAAGGAAGAAGGGGATTTGCCCCCATACTTGAGGTGTTCCAAGATGGAGATGTCCTTGTTGATGACCTTGTTTCTTTTAAGAGGGTCTAAGGAGATGATTGTCTGGACCTTGGCTTCCTTGGTTGATTGAGATTGAAGCTTATTGTGAGTTTTAGGTTGGCTACAATTGATTGCTCCAATGCAACTGTTGGTGGTAGCCGTACCAAGTTTAATTGAAGTAGCTATTGTTGAAGCTTGAATGTTCTTGCTAGAGGCCATTGAAGTTGGTAGCAAGATGATGAAATCTTTTTTTTCTTTGAAGAAGAATGAGATGAGAGGCAAAGATGTCCCACTGGGCGTGCCAGAATTTGTAGATGACTAAATTTCTTAGTTCGAAATAAATCAAACAAGTAAAATAGTTTCACAAATACGAATTTGTATTGATAAATGTGTGGTACAATTCTCTGTAATTACAAAAGAGTGATCCTCTGATTCGATCTCCTTGAAAGATTTATTGATTGGAATTGTGGTAATGTGATTTTGATTTGAACATAAGATATTCTTCAATTTGGCTGAGGAATGGATCGAAAATCTTTGAAACGGAATTACAATGAATCTCTGGCTATGAGCTTGTTAGAAATTCTTTGTTCTTCGTGTTCTTCGTGTTTGAAGGTTTGTGGTGGAAGTTCTTCGGTGCTTTAGAGGCTTAATTCCGTAGAGCTTCGTTGATTTATGGTTTGTTGAGGTTTATGGAGGTTTTTGAGCTTGATTCCAGTGAACTTTGAGATCTGGACGAGTAGTTTGGATGATTTTGCTTCGAATGTTTTCTGTATTCGAGGTTGAAGTTCTTGAAATTCTTGAAGGCTTTGGAGTTTGATTCCGGTAGAGCTTCTGGATTTCTAAACTCAAGATATCTTCTTCCTTTTCTCTATTCTGTCCGTCCTCCTAAATGTCTTAGGAAGGCTTCTATTTATAGGAGTTTAGGGGTGGGTGAGCGACACGTGGCAGAGTTTGATTGGTAACACATGTCACAACCTAATTAGTCCGCTTATGTCATCGCTTACACGTGCTGATTGCTTGTGTCATCGCTTACACGTGCGGAGCTGCTTGTGTCATCGCTTACACCTGCTGATGCAGTTTCATGCCTTTATTTCAATGACACTTGGCAAAATTCTATTGGTTTCCGAATAGTGATGGCAAAACCTAGCAGCAGTACTTGGCGCTTTGTAATTGGTTGTATTTTGTGGACTTGGTAGTATGATGTGTCAGCTTGTGATAGGTCGGGAATTTTCCCTCTCTACATGATTATTTCACAAATGTTTGTGTCATCACATGAGCAAACCATGGTAGATTTTACCAATGTAACTTTAATTGTGTATACATGAAAGTGAAACAATACAAAACTAGGGGCTTAATGTTGCATTCCAAACTTTTTGTGTTTTACTTGAAAACCATATGAAGGGTTTTTGTATAGGTTTAGCATTTTTAAAAAGACAGTTTAGCTCCAAACCAGATTAGAGGAATCTTTTCCTACTCACTATGAGGCGATTGAGCATCCACGAGTATTAAATCACATGATTATTAAAATTTTCATGTAAATCACGTGACTATTATGCCATTTGTATAATTAAAAATTTCACACCACACATTAATATAAAACTATTAAGCAAATTCTACTTTAGATAAAGTTTAAATAACTATTTTTATTAAAGTTCTACTATTAAAGTTTGATTTTTTTTATATAAATAAATTAAATTTCAAGCAATTCAAACAATTTTGTACATTTAACGCATACAATTTCAAAAATGTAAACATTTCTATACCTTTAATGTATACAATTTTTCAAAGAATGTAAATAATTTTGTATATTTAAATTACACAATTTTTAACAAATGTATACACAATTTTTTAAAGAATATACATAGTTTTGTATATTTAACATACAAACTTTTCAAAGAATGTACACAATTGTGTACATTCAATGTATGCATTTTATCAAATAATGAAAGCAATTCTATGTATTCAACGTATACATTTTTTCAAAGAATTTATATAATTTTGTATATTCAAGGTTCACAATTTTGTATGTTCAATACCTTTTTTCAAAAAATGTAAAAAATTATTTACATTCATTGTACAATATTTTTCAAAGAATGTACACAATTCTCTATGTTCCATGTACACAATTTTTTTAAAGACTATAAATAATTCTTTACATTCTATGTACATAATTTTTCAGAGAATGCATATAATTTTGTGTATTTAACGTACACAAATTTTCAAAGACCATGGAAAATTCTTTACATTCAACGTATGCTTTTTGGGACATGGTGTAAGCAATTATGTCAATTCAATGTATACAATTATTTAAAGAATGTAAGTAGAATTTACGTAATTATATATATCTAACATACACATTTTTTAAATAATATATATGATTCTATACATTCAATGTATACAATTTTTCAAAGAATGTAAACAATTATGTTTATTTTTTATACATATGTTTACTAAAAATGTACACAATCATGTCCATCCAATTTATATAATTTTTTTAAAAAATGTAAATAATTCTATACGTTTAGTTACATAAATTTTCAAATAATGTACACAATTTTATATATTCAATATATGCAATTTTTCAAAAAATTTACACAATTTTGTATATTCCATTCAATGGATACAATCTTTCAATGAATATATACAATTTTTTATATTCAATTTACACATTTTTGAAAGAATGTGCATAATTCGTATATTCAATGTTCGCATTTTTTTTCAAATAATGTAAACAATTATGTACATTTAGCGTACATATTTTTTCATAGAATACACACGATTTATATATTGTACACAGTTCTGCATATTTCATGTCCACTATTTCTCAAAGAACATATACAATTTTGAATATCCTATGTACACAAATTTTCAAATAACCTACAAAATTATATACATTTAACATACACATTAATATACATTCAATATACATAATTTTCAAAAAATGCACACAATTTCTGTATATTTAATGTACACAATTTTGTATATTCTATGTACACAATTTTACGAAGAATATACACAATTATGTATATTCATTTGGTCAATTATGTATATTTGTATATTTAATGTACATAATTTCTATAAGAATGTAAATAATTTTGTATATTCAATATACACAATTTTTTGAAGATTGTACGCACTTCTGTATATTCAATGATCACAATTTTTCAAAAAATATAACCAGTTAATATATTCAATGTATATAACTTGACAAAGAATCTTTGAAATTCTATATGTTCAATGTAAACAATTTTTAAAGAATATAAACATTTTTGTATATTCAATCTACACATTTTTTTTTCAAAGAATATATATATATATATATATATATATATACACACATATATAATTTTGTATATTTAATGTACATATTTTTTCAAAGAATATACATACAATTATGTATATTCTGTATATTCAACAATCATATTTTTTCAAAGAATGTAAACAATTATATGTATTCAATGTATATAACTTTACAAAGAATTTTTGCAATACTATATGTTCAATGTAGACAATTTTTAAAGAATATAAACATTTTTCGTATATTCAATCTACACCCTTTTTTTCAAAGAATATATATACAATTTTGTATATTTAATGTACACATTTTTTCAAAGAATATATATACAATTATTTACATTTTGTTTATTCAATGATCACATTTTTTAAAGGATGTAAACAATTATATTATATATATATTTAATGTCTATAACTTTACAAAAAATCTTTGCAATTCTTTATGTTCAACATAAACAAATTCTAAAGAATATAAACATTTTTGTGTATTCAATCTGCACATTATTTTTCAAAGAATATATATACAATTCTATATATTTAAGGTACACATTTTTTCAAAGAATATATATACAATTATGTACATTCAAAACACAAAATTTTTCAAAGAATAAATACAAAAATATTTTTTCAAAAAATGTACACAATTTTATATATTCATTGTACACAAATTTTCAAAAAATATACATAATTTTATACATTTAATATTCATAATTTTAAAAAATATATATACAATGGTAAAATATTCATAATTAAAAAAAATTAATATATTTAAAGGTAAAATATTGATGGGATCATCATTTTTTATGTTGCAAGTGAAATCCATGTTACTTTTCTGTGCTTTGTTCTTGTTTCACTTATGTTGCAAGTGCCCAATGAGTAAATCCACGTAAGATGGGATCATCATTATCATTAGGAAGAAAATGTTAGGGACAGTTTTGTGGTGTGACAAGATAAAGATTAATACAGAGTTAAGATAAACTCAAAAAAATGTTTTAATTATCTTTAAAAACTATATAAAAAAAAATCCCACACTGAAGAAAGATTAGAAGAGAATTATGATAAACTCAAGAAATATTTTTAATTATATTAAAAAACTAATAAAATCTTTAATCTTTGTTTCTTATTAAAAAAAAAAAAAAAAAAAAGACTTCTCCAGTCTTTGCAGCCATTTTTTCTAAAAAGAAAAAACCAAAGAAGTCACACATCTGATCCGCCGTTCGATTATCCCTTTTACTGACGTGTACGGCTCAGATCCATCCTCCTCCTTCCTCTCCCATCTTCCCTTTCCCGATTCCTTCTGTTTCTTTCTTCTTCTCTTTCTCCTCCTGTTTCTCTCTCTGTCTCAAAACTCGAACTCTCAAAAAACCCAAAAAAAAAAAATGAAGAATTTTTAAGGCAAAAACCAGTCCAAACCCAAGAAAATCGAGATACCCATTACCCCAATTCTTGTAAAGAAATGGCAGAAACTTCAGTTTCATCCCCAAAACCTCTCCAACCTTCAAACCCCATAGACCCATCTTCAGCAACAACACCAACACAGTCACAAACACCAACACAAACACAAGCAACACTCACAAATATGGCAACCCCATCAAATTCCACACAAAACCCACCTTCCATTCCTTCTCCTTCTCCTCTTTCTCACTCTCCTTCCCTTGATCACATCTCATCTCCTCCACAAATCCCTCAACAACAACAGCAACAACAACAACAAGCTGTTGGTTTAGATTACCAACAAAAGCAACAGCTTTTACAGCAGCAGCAATCTCAAACGTTGTCTCAAAATGTCACTGGTTTAACAAACTACCAACTCCAAAGCCTTCAACGCTCTCCATCCATGTCAAGATTGAACCAATTCACCCAACTTCAACAACAACAACAACAACAATTTGGAGTCTTGAGGCAACAGCAACAGCAGCAGCAGGGTCTTTATGGGAATATGAATTTTGGTGGGTCTGCTGGGATTCAACAGCAAAGCCAGCAGGGCCAGCAGACACAGCAACAACAGCAGCAGCAGCAACAGACTCAGCAGCAATTGGGTACTAATGCTGGGAACTTGTCAAGGTCAGCTCTGATAGGCCAGAGTCTGCCCTTGTTGCCCGGGGCGGCTGCGCAGTATAACTTGAATTCGCAATTGTTAGCCTCGGTATGAATTCTGTTCTTGACTCTTTTGAGTGTCTGTTTCCTTGTGGGGCAATTTTTTGGCATTGGTGTGAATTGTGTTAATTGAATCTTTGATGTGGTTTTGTTTTTTTCTTGCTTTGGAAGGCGGAATTTTAGTGGGTTTTGCTTGTTAGAAGCAAGAAAGGTGACTTTGAATGGATTAAAGATGGTACTTTTGTGAATTATTGATAAATTTAGAATTGCTATGGCATCAATTGCATCCTAAAGGATGTAAATGTATATTAGATTAGATGCGTTCATATAAGGAAAAAAAATCAACCAGACTTGTGATTTAGACAAGTAATGAAGCTGTTAGTAGTGTAGGATGTTCCCTATTAATGTTGCTAGATTAAGATTCTGCTTACTTCTTTTAAGAATGTATTCTGTCTGACATTTACTATTTGGTGGTCTGTTTTATTTGTATATTTGTGTGACAGTCACTTCTTTGAGAGGGTTTGGTGGGGGGGATGGGGGGTGAAAGAATTCTTGTTATGGAATTTTTTATGTGATTTTCTTGCTTTAGAAGGCAGAATTTTAGTGTTTTTTTTTTTGATAAGTAATAAAATTTTTATTCAAACATTAAAAAAGAGTCACCGTGAACTATTGGAAATATTTTTGTGATTTATTGATCAATAGGAATTGCTATGACATCAATTGCATCCAAATGGATGTAGCTGTATATTAGAGTGTCTATTTTCATATAAGGGAAATAAATAAACTAGATGTATGATTAGTAGTGTGGAATTCTCCCTATTTATGTTGGTAGATAAAAATCTTGCATACTTTTTTTTAAGAATGCAATACATCCACACTTGACTTCTTGGTAGTCTGTTTTATTTTTATTCCAGAGTGGCAATTGGTTGGCCTTGGTGGTGAATTTGGGTTGTTGAATCTTTGATGTGATTTCTTGCTTTGGGAGATGGAATTTTAGTAGGATTTAGTTGTTAGAAGCAAGAAAGGTGATTTGGAATGGTTTAAAGATGGTACCTTTATGAATATTATGTTGACTAGGTGACTTCTAGGGCTAAAAGTGTTTCTGTATGAGTATGTTGTTCTTGTGCTTAACCATGAACTATTGGAAATATTTTTGTGATTTATTGATCAATAGGAATTGCTATGACATCAATTGCATCCAAATGGATGTTGCTATATATTAGAGTATCTATGTTCATATAAGGGAAATAAATAAATCAGATGTATGATTAGTAGTGTGGAATTCTCCCTATTTATGTTGGTAGATAAAAATCTTGCATACTTTTTTTAAGACATCCACACTTGACTCCTGGGTAGTCTGTTTTATTTTTATTCCAGAGTGGCAATAGGTTAGCCTTGGTGGTGAATTGGGTTATTGAATCTTTGATGTGATTTCTTGCTTTGGGAGATGGAATTTTAGTAGGGTTTAGTTGTTAGAAGCAAGAAAGGTGATTTGGAATGGTTTAAAGATGGTACCTTTGTGAATGATATATTGATATGGCCACTTCTAGGGGTAAAAGATGATACATTTGTGAAGTTTCCATTGGTGATGCCGAAGACGGTTGCTTCTCTCTTTTTTGCATGGAGGAATGGTTTGGGGAAACTTCTTTCCAAAATTTGGAATATGGTACAATCTTTTCTAATGTGGTTAGTTTGGTGGGAACGCAACTCCCGTGCTTGTGAAAATACTGAGAGACCGCTAAATTTTTTGAAGTCTATGCTAGTTGGGACTTTGTTTGAGTGGGCTCATATATGGGGTTTTACAATCTGTTAGTTTTTCTTCTTGATTCTTTTGCATTTCTCAAGTACAAAGTGTTCATTATCGTGAACATGATGTTACTTTTTTCATTTTAATAAAATTTCTATTATATATCAAAGAAAAATATTATTCTTTTGCTTAGCATATCAATTGCATCCAAAAGAATGTAACCATATATTACAGTGAATTCTTTCATATAAGGAAAAAAATCAACCAAATGTATTAATTTAGACAAATATTAAAGTTGGTTAGTGGTGTAGAATTTTCCCTATTTAGGTTGGTAGTTAAATATCCAGCTTACTTTCTTTAAGTATGCAATACGTCCGCAATTGACTTGACAACTCATTACATTCTTATTTTTTCCTGTATTGAAGCCAAGGCAGAAAGCTGGGTTGGTCCAAGGGTCTCAATTCCATCCAGGTAATTCACCTGGGCAAGCTTTACAAGGAATGCAAGCACTAGGGATGATGGGGCAAATCAATTTGAGCTCACAAATAAGACCCAATGGGATTGCTTATGCCCAGCGAATTAACCAGAGCCAAATGAGGCAACAATTGCAACAACAAAGTTCTCTAAACTCTCCACAGGTATAATGTTGCTTTATCTATATCCTGGTGCTGGATTTGGTTAGCTGGTGATGGATATGCTTTTTGCCATTTTCTTCATTATTATATGTTGTCATATTTAGTTTCACATTTTGTTCTCATGTTCTAAGATGAAGGATACTAATAAGCTTTCGCTTATCCCAAAAGCTTGACAGAGACATACAATATTGTGTGCTATTTATTTATAATTTTTTCTTCTTCTGTGTTTTGATTGATATGGTGGCAGTCCAGTACTTAAGTTTGCAGTCCACAAAATCCCAGATGTCTCTAAAATTAAATGCATCGACACTTCTGAAACGAATCAGCTCTTTTATGTAAATTGGTGATTTTGTGGAATTAATAGCATATTAATGTTGTTGATATTCTTGATAGATACAGATGTATTAGAATATCTTTAAGCTTTCACAATCTTAGGCAATGCTGTTATGCTAGGTTTTCTTTGCATGTTGTACATTTCAACTTTTTTATGCATGATTATGACATCCGTTCCATCTTCACAAATTCACAGGTTCAAAGCTTACCAAGGGGGTCGCCACTATTTTTGAACCCTCAGTTATCTGGGTTGGCTCAGAATGGACAGCCAGCTATGATGCCGAACTCATTATCACAGCAACAGTGGTTGAAGCAAATGCCTTCAATTTCTGGTTCTAGCTCATTCCGACTTCAACATCCGAGGCAGCAACAAGTCCTAATGCAGCAGCAACTGGCTTCATCTACTCAGTTGCTCCCAAATTCTATGACCCTAAACCAGCAGCAATTATCTCAGCTAGTACAGCAGCAGCAACCTATGGGGCATCCACAGCTGCAGCAGCAGCAGCAACAACAACAGCAACAGCAACAGCAACAGCAACAGCAACAGCAGCCACAGCAACTACAACAACCTGCACAACAACTGCCTTTACATCAGCAGCAGCAGCAATCTCCTAGGATGCCTGGTCCGGCAGGCCAGAAATCCCTTAGTTTGACTGGATCACAGCCAGATGCTACTGCATCTGGAACAACTACACCGGGGGGGAGTTCCAGTCAAGGAACAGAAGCAACTAATCAACTTCTTGGGAAGAGAAAGATACAGGATTTGGTTTCACAGGTCTTTCCTGTGTTCAACTCTGTTAAATCTATTATTTTTCCTAATGATGTTCAGTTTCTCTTTCTAGCTTTTCTTTGCCCCAATTATATATATGTTTCTGTGATTGTGCTCAGGTAGATCCACAGGGAAAGGTAGATCCTGAACTTGAAGATATTCTTTTAGAGATTTCTGATGACTTCATCGATAATGTGAGGTTCTCAACTGTGGATAACTTTTTCGTTTTATTGTTTTTTAAGATGCACAAACATGTTTATGTGTATATGTCTGTCCATATGTCCAAACAGAAAATCTCTCTCCCCCCCCCCCCTCTCTCTCTCTCTCTCTCTCTCTCTCATTGGTTTGTGAAGTGTAATCTTTCTTCAAATTTCTGCCAGGTTGCTCTATAAGTTTCATATTAAATATTTATATTTATATTATAATATCTTGGATTGATGTGCTTAATCTCAGATTCTGTGGTTACAAACTTAGAAATCTTAGTAGTAACATCATGTCTGGGTTTGAACTATTAACACGGTTGTACTTAGGATTAGGGTTTTAATGATGTACAAAAAACTGGTCCAACATAGCATTAGGAGCAACAAAGAACAGAATCAACTACTGTGTTTCAATACAGAATTAAATCCTGCACTTTAATAGCCCTATTCTTGCATCTCAAGTTCGAGTTCCATCCTGTTGGATATATATATGCTTTAAGGAAATAATCTGGAGTTGGGATTATCCCTTTAAAAAATAGGTTGAAGTTTCACCTATCAATAAAAAACATAGGTTGAAGTTTCTCTTCTGAATTTTTTATTGTAACCTGATGAGGATGTTTTATGACTATTCTCTGTATGTTTCTTTCCTTGCATTGAATAAAATTTTATTATATACAAAAAACATTGTTTGAATTTGCAATTACATTTCTTTATTGAACCAAACAACATTTATGAAGCTGTGGCAATTCTGCCAGTTGTGTTGTGCAATTTGTGGCTTGCTACTGTAATCTACCTGGTTGTATACTATACTTTTAATTGTCATTCCTTGTTAATGACTTCTATGTTTTAGCTGAGATTATGATGGTCTTACTGATAAGGACTTGAATCTATGTGCAGGTGACTGCATTTGCGTGCAGTTTGGCAAAACATCGGAAGTCTCCAAATTTAGAGTCCAAGGATTTATTGCTTCATCTAGGTTTGTGCTGAACTACAAATATTTCACTTGCAGATTTCTCATTTGTGACAAGAATTTAATCACTGATTTTGCTGGTTACTTTGATTGGCTGAAGTTTAAGAAGAGATAAAATTTTGTATGATTTGAAAGAGAGTGTGATGGCACAATCGTCATAGCATGGTTAAAAAATGATATTCTCTTTGGAAGCCTTAGGCTAAGGCAAAGCCCAAGAATAAGTGTCCGTGGTAGCTAATTAGGATTTTATATATTTTATTTGGTTATTCTAGAGTTAAGGGTATTTTAGAAATCTTACAATTTTGGGTATGGGCCATAGTTATGGGACATGGGCTTTATTTTATTAATAAGTCTTATTTAGTTTATGGGTATTTATGTATGGACTTTTGTTTAATTTATTAGGTTTAATTTTATTAATAAGTCATCTTCATGTATGAGCTTTGGTTTAATTTATTAGTTTTCCTATTGCTAGTAGGAATTCTATCGCTACTAGTACAAGTAAGAGTCTTTATATATATTGTGCTCAATGCATTCAAAGGAAGTTGAATGAGTTGATTAATAAAATTATTGTGTTTTGAGCAATAGACATGTTGGCCTTTGTTAGTTCTTTCTCCTTCTCTCCTCTTTCTTTTCTTCATCTTCTTTTTCTAAATTTACTGTTCACAGCTTCTGTTCATACAGCCCCTGAACAGCCCTAGTTTCTCTTTAATTCTTCTTCTTTCCTAACCCTAAACCCCTCATGAATATATGTCCTACATCAGAGTGACTTGAAGAAGTTTCTGATTCTGCATGCTGATTTGTTGGTGAATTAAAGTGCTATGGCAAATATAAAGTTCTTTCATATAAATATCTTATTTATAATTCTATTGCCAAATACCTCTTTTCTTTGTCAAAAAAATATAGAAAATTCTTCTTATTAAATATGCACACCAGAGAACAATTGCTCACTTTTTAGAACTTTGGTTGTAGTGGAAACATTTGCATGCACTGCAAAGGATGGCGGAAGTTGAACAGTTGTCTCCACGTTTTCATTGCCATGGGCATGTTTGCAATTTTGGGACACCCGTTCTGGTTGTAATTTATTCTTTTTAAGGTCATCTGCTGGTCTCTCACTATTTGGTGAATCAAGAGAAAGTATAACATGGAATAGGGCCAAGATTATGGAGAGTCAGTCTTTGGCAACTGTCCAGTGTCCACCATTATTTCAACCAACTTGAGTTTTCTTTTCCCATTTGCCAATTTACCTCTCTCTCTTTCTCTGTCTGTCTCTCTCTGTCACAACTACATAAAGCCATCTTCTTAGAGTATTAAGCTGCATTGGTATAGATATTAGTATGATTTTTTCTTTTTGATAGGTAATAGAAGCTTTATTGAAAAAGGTACATCGTGTTCACATTGGTGTGCAAATTGTTCTTGAAATAATTACATAAAAATAAAAAAGAAGAGATAACAGATTGTAGGAAATAAAAAATGGAAATACTGGATTAATGATTTCCTCCTATTTTGTTGCAAAATGAAGTTCCTTTGACTGGGAGGCGATACCTTGCCAGCCAGCCAGACCTATATTAGTTAATCCTGTCATTTGATCCATAACTCTTTCTTGGCATACGGTATAATATAGAATAGCTTGTCTTTTCACTTGCGGCAATTTTGTGAGTAGTCTGTTTTATGGAATCCAAATATCAAGTTTAAGATCCATTATAAGGAGACCAACCTCCCTTTCTCAAACTGACCTTACATAAGAAGGTATCTATCAAGAAAGTTTAGAAGAAGAAAAAGGTGTTTTTGGGGTGAAAATATGATTATGCACTCAATTTTTACATGTTTTGCATTTTATTTTCTTTTTGACTTTGTCTCTGATGTGATTAAACAAGAAGATATAAGAGGCTTGTGGGGTTGATGTTAGGGTGTATTTTGGCAATATTTATGTGGAGCAAACTCCAGGCAAACATGAAATGCATGAATGAAATGATAGCATAGCCACAGAGGACTGAATATGTTGATGAAAAGGGTTCATTGCAAAACAGTGTGGATTCAATGTCTTAAGTGAAGCAAATAGAACCTTAATAAATCTAATGCATGGAAATAATGTGCAGAGAAAAATTGGAATTTGAATGTTCCAGGATATTCAAGTGAAGAGCGGAAGTGCCGAAGCAAACCTGTAAGCATCCTCCATTTGTTTTTCAGATTGTTATACTTGAAATACTGTATCATATTGGGTGTATTTACCATTTTTTTTAATTTACCAAAAAGAGAAATAACAATTCAAAAATATATTTTGATTCCTCAATTTTATATTTTGCAGTTATCAAGTGATCTCCACAAGAAGCGTGTTGATTATGTAAGTTCTGAGTACCTTTACTTATGTTTGACCTGAATCCTTCTATTTGGCACCTCGTCTTTTTACACTACTGGTTTTTTCAGATACGATCACTGATGGGATCCCAACACTCCGAAACAAATATGAGTAATCCTAAAGAGATTATAAGACAGGGACTTGGTAACCCAGTTGGTGTCAACCACCATGTGCGACCTTCCTTGAGTTCAGAGCAGTTGGTTTCCCAATCAACCAGTCCCCAAATGCTACAGCAGATGACACGGTTTTAATGGATATGGACTCTCAATTCCTGTTTGGTCTTCACAAAGATTGGGTATAACTGCATGGACCTCATTGGTAAGTTTTTTCGGCATTTGGATAGTGAACTTATTGCCTTCTCTCTCAGATGGTATGTCTATGGTAACTGTCGTAGGACCTGAAGTTGCATGCCGCACGTGAATATTGAAGGAACCCATTTCACAATTTGTTGCATGGTTTTTGCTATTTGTTAAAATGGTGCATTTTCAAGGAGCAAGCATATGGGCGTTGTGCTACTTAAATGTGTGTGTGAAGGCCACTATAGACTGCCTTTGGAATAAACCTTATGAACTAATACTTTATGGATCGACAAATCCTACCATTATGTGTTGGGTGATGTTTATTTTTAACTAGCATGCATGCCTTTAAAAATTCTTTCCTGTCCTGCTAAAATAAAGTACTAAATGTTTAATTTCTTTGTATCACAGGTTGGACAAACAAATACAGATTGCCAAAAGTAGTATCATAGCTGTAATTACTTAGCAACTATCAAAGACATGAAAATTGGTTGGAAGGGATCATATTAGTTGACCATCCTTCCACATTGTTATATATTTAGATGCATGATGATTTGGTTGAGGTGATAATTCATTGCCCATAAGTTGGAAAAATGATCTTATATTTCTGCTGCAGAAACATGTTATACCACCTCCATAAGTTGAGCTCATGCCTCCAACTGCATAAAACCAAGCAAGTTGGTTGGGCTTTGTATTCTAGATTATTTAGAGAAAATTTTCATATGTTTAGGACTGGGGATCTATTTTGTATTGTAATTGATAAACAGAAGATGGTTGGATGGGTTTTGGATGCTAATTTGTTCTTATACTAGCTCAACAACTTTTAAGGCCATCTGAAGCCTTACTCTGCTCAATGTCTCAGTGTTGATCCATTTTCTCATCAAGTGCTGTGGAATAGGAATTATTTTGGTTATTGATATATGATGTTTCAATTTAGTCGTTGATTCTCAATTAAATTTAAAAGGTCCTCGTTAAGTCCTACTAACCTTTACTAATGGAAATCAATGACATGCATGATTTTTGCCTATGTGGCATGATTAATGTTAGTGATAATTGAAAATTTTGCATTGCATTAAATTAAACCACTTGCTCCAGGACTTCAATCAATTCCTTTGAGTTTCATTCTTACTAATGTATTTATGAGGCATGATAATTAACTCGTTAGCTAAAGTTACAACATGCCTGTATGGTAATTGGATCATTGTGACACTTTATGTTAGTTTTTTTTAGGCATGAAATTTTTTTTGCTGAAAGTGTAGAAAAAAAAGAGAGTAAAAGTTAGTTAAATAGTACAATGAGACTTATGAATAACATCAAAAAGTGTAATGAGATCTATAAATAGTACAAAAAAGAAGCTAAAAATTCAAATAAGTTGAATTTTTTATTACATTTCAAACAAGTTCTTAGCTTTTTTGGAAACAACTTATTTAGCTGAAATTGAAAACTTTTTGTTGAAAGTGTAGAAAAAAATTACAAGCTAACTGAATAGTATAATGAGACTCATGAATAATATTAAAAGGTACAATAATAGGACCAAAAAGAAGCTAAAAATTCAAATAAGTTGAATTTTTTATTACATTTCAAACAAGTTCTTAGCTTTTTTGGAAACAACTTATTTAGCTGAAATTGAAAACTTTTTGTTGAAAGTGTAGAAAAAAATTACAAGCTAACTGAATAGTATAATGAGACTCATGAATAATATTAAAAGGTACAATAATAGGACCAAAAAGAAGCTAAAAATTTAAATAAACTGAAGCTTGCATAACATTTCAAACCGCAGGAGGAACAAATTTCATCCTAATTTGGTCTGAGCCTTCTTAACCTTTTTGTATTTGTGGTCCTAAGGCTGCTTAACTGACTTTTGAGGCAATTTGGGTTACCAGAGTGTTTAATTATTGTCATAATAAACCCTTTGGGTAACAACTTGTAAGTATTATAGGCAATCGTGTTTTTTAGGGCGGTAAAATTTGGTCAATAAATCTGAATTTTCTCCAAACTTGTTAAAACCCACTCCTGTCGAGGATAAGGCATATGATCTCGATGTTATTATTATACATGCATTTGGTAATCTATATTTATATCATATATATATATTTTTTTTGGGTATAAAAGGATATAGCATTAAACTAACAAACAAAAACAGAATCAGTACACAACCTGCTTACATAAACACCACGGCAATCAGCCTCAAAAATAGAAAGGATGTCCACAGGTGGACAAGAAAAAACAGCAAAATCAACATCCATTGATGACCCTAATTTAGCCAGATGATCCGCACATCTATTTGCTTCTCTGTATACATGCCTAAATCTCACTTGAGGGATCTGGGTGGCCAAATGTTTGCAATCATCCATGAGGGAGGACACGATAACATTAGAGTTATTCTGATGTGAGAAAGCATCAACTATGACTTTGGCATCCATTTCTATGACTACTGCTTGAGCATGTGATTGCAGGCAAAGGAAAAGCCCATCTCGGAGAGCCCAAAGCTTAGCAAGGAAGCTGTTTGCTAGACCAATTTTTCTGGCATATCCAATCACCCAATTACCCTCTTCATCTCTAATCACACCTCCACCCCCAGCCAATCCGAGAGTGCCAACAGATGCACCATCCGTATTAAGCTTCATCCAACCAGCATTGGACTTCTCCCATCTGATATTTTTCAAAATCAGCTTTTTGGTTGCTGTGTGGTTGCATGCACAGTGGTTACATTCCATAGCTCGAGCCATAATTTCTTTAGCAACATTTGGATTCCGAGTTTTAGACTTGAAGATGTAAAGATTTCTATTCTTCCAAATCAACCATATAGCAAACAAAAACACCTGAAACCACGGTAGCTGTCCAAATCTGCGTTTCTGATCAGCATTGCAGTTAGAATACATCTAATCCTTTAGATTCTCAACGAAAAAAGAGGGGTCTGATGGTTGCACTCCGAGCTGGTGCCAGGTGGCTTTAGCCACTCTTGCTGAGAGGCAATCGTTGACACCAATGCTTTGATGCATACACTGCCAGATAAAGAATTAGATTCTAGGTAATATTTTTAATTTCCAAATCCACTTCCCCTTAAAAGAAGCTTCCATGACAGGCTCTAAAGTCAATAAATAAGCTGATTTCAAGTCAAAGTCTCCCTTAGGTGAAGGATTCCAGGCCAACTTATCTTTTTCTCTACTAAAGGGATGGGGGTGGCTTGGATGACCCTTTTGATACTACTAGGTAGTTCCATTTGAATATTCTCCCAAAATGTTTTCATTCCTAGAGCTCACCCGTTGATGGTTGCAATACTTTATTCTAAGTACTCTTGCCCACGAGGCATTTTTCTCAGTGTGGAAACGCCAATTTAATTTTGCAAGTAATGCGGTGTTCCTTCCCTAAGCTGTTTGGAGACCCAACCCTCTATCTTCTTTTGGTCTAGTAACCTTCTTCCTGCCCACCCAATGCATCTTTTTACTGCTATCTGAGGTACCCCATAGGAAGTTCCTATTAACTCTATCAATGCCCTCTAGGACCTTGCCAGGAAGCATGCAGCTCTACATAACACAAAGTTAAAGTCTTGATTAGATCCTCCATGGTGTTTAATTGGAAATCCAAGATACTTCCCCAAACAGTGCGTAGATTGAAACCCGAGGGTTGAGGCAAAAGCCTTCACATCATCCTGCTCAATATTTGGGGAGAAAAGAGCTCTCGACTCAGCAAAACTAATCGTCTGGCCTGAGTCCTTGCAAATTTGTCAAGCACCTCTTTAATGACCATACAATTCTCCATAGAAGCCTTGTCAAAGAAAACCAGATCATCGGCAAAGAAGAGATGAGAAAAGGAGGGGCCACTTCTAGATACTTTCACTGGTTTCCACAGACCTTTTTCGCATTTTTCTTGGATTAATTGGCCTAAGTATTCGATGCACATGATGAAGATGTACGGGGATAATGGGTCACCCTGCCTTATTCCTTTAGAAGGGGAAAAAGGTTCTAAACTACCCCCGTTGAAGAGAATGGAGGTTGTGGCAGTGGTTATGCAGCTCATGATAATCTTAATGAGGTTCTATGGAAGATTGAATCAGATCAACATGCTTTTAATAAATCTCCACTCAAGTTTATCATATGCATTTTCTAAATCAATCTTAAGGGCCATGTAGCCCACTTTTCCTCTTGTTTTGCCTATAGTATGGATGACTTCTTGAACTATAATCGCATTGTCCACCCCCCTTCTTCCCAGAACGAAGGTTGCTTGGCAAGGGAAAAAAAGCTTATCCAAAAAGGGTCTAATTCTTCCAACCAGCACTTTGGAAATGATTTTATAGATAGAATTGCAAAGACTTATGGGGCAGTAACTTCCAATAGTCTTAGGACCTTGCACCTTAGGGATAAGAACAATATTTGTGCTATTAAGATATTCATGAATTTTCTTTTCCCTAAACACCTCTTGACCTCTTCCTTAACCGAATCCCCAACAATGATCCAAAAACGCTGGTAAAACCCAACAGGAAGGCCATTTGGCCCTAGAGCCTTAAAAGCCTTTAAGGACCATAAAGCAGCTGAAATTTCCTCCTCGATCACCATGTGGTTGATCCCATCTTTCTCTTCCACTGAAAGTTTGGCCTACCATTGAGAGTGGTAATTCAGGTCCCAAGTGGCCAAGACCTGGCTGGTTGTATACAAATTGTAGAACCCCTCTCTGAAATAATTCATAACTTCCCTTTCCTCCAAAATCCAGTCCCCTGCCTTATTTTTGATTAACGTAATCTGATTCCGCTTCCTCCTAGTTAGAGCTGAGATATGGTAGAAAGAAGTGTTACGGTCCCCCCAACACTAGCCAATTAATTCTAGCTTTTAAAGCCTAAAGCTCTGTTTCTTGCCCATTCACCATATGGTCCATATCCAATTCCATAAGGAGTTGATTTTCCAACTGGATTAGAGAGGGAGAAGGATTGTTTGCCATTGCCTTTTGAAACCCATCCAAACGAGCCATAAGTCTTTTTTTCTTAACAAAGATATTCCCAAAATGGTTCTTATTCCACAGACTGGCCTCCTTTGCAAAACTTTCTATGTTCTCTGATAAGTTCCTTGAATTCTTCCAAGACTGATTAACTATTTTTAGGAAAGATGGATCAGAGAACCAAAAACTTTGAAATCGAAAAGGCCTATTAAGATGAATCGACCTCCTAGGCAATGTTTCCAAGAGCATCGGGCAATGATCCGAGTGACATCTCGTGAGGTGGGACACCTTAGCTTCTAGATACAAAAGACACCAGCTTGGATTCATGAAGTATCTATCTATTCTTTCCTAAACAAAGTAGTTGGCATCTCTTTTATTTGTCCACGTGAACCTCGGCTCATTAAAACCTAAATCCACCATATTACATCTATTTAGGCACTCCTTGAATAGAAGGGACCTGTTAATGCTCACTGGTCTGCCCCCAAGTTTATCCTCCCCGATGAGGAGTTCATTGAAATCGCCAGCTATTACCCAAGGTTTATTATGCAACTTTGCTACTTTGGATAGATTATTCCACAAAATGCCTCTCTCCTCGCTTCTAGGACTAGCATAAATCGCAGTAAATAACCAAGAAAGGTTAGAGGAATGTACCTTGACTTCCACATGAATCTCTTGCTCCGTGCTAGTGAGCTGTTCAACTTCCACCATATTTGAATTCCACAAGAGCCATAGTCCTCCAGTAAAACCGATTGTCTCTGTGTGAATTGCATTGTTGAAGGGAAGTCTATCTGTAATTTCCCTAGCTTTTTCTCCCCCTAGGCGGGTTTCCATAATCACCATAATGGCAGGGTTCTGATTTCTAGTCAACTCCCTAACATGCTTCTGAAAATTGGGCTTTAGAATGCCCTTACTATTCCAAGCAATAATATTCATGATAAGCTAATAGTTTGAGGGTGGGGCACTTATCGAGAGGGCGCATCAACTCCGCCTCCATCCTCAAGATGCATCCCATCTTCACCAACATTTCCTTTGTCCGCCCCCTCCCTAGTCATAGAGTTAGAGAAAATTCCAACACCCCCATGAACATTTCTCTTGCTAATGAGTGTAAGCTGAAAATTGGGGTCGGCTTGAACACTTGAGGTAGCTTGATTACATGACTAATCCCCATAGCAAAAGTGGTTATTGGCTGGACTTCTAACATTCTTCTCTCTGACATGTCTTTTACAGGAATCACCTCGCATAAGAGTATCTATTGCATCTTCCTCCATATTGCCTTCTGCTCCTTCTCCGGTGACAGCTCGTCGGTTTGGACTTGCCACCAAGGATTTGGCATCATCCCCCACCACCGGTTCGTGAGAGGAAGAAACCCAGATTTTGTGCTTTTCCCTGTCATTGGGAAAATCAGCTTCCACGCCTCCTTCAACTTCCTGTTGAGACAACCCATGATTGGTGCAGGATTTACACTGATTTTGGCAATCACTAACTTCGGCATCTCCAACTAAAGCTGTGAACTAGAAAGGGGCATTTGATTTTCTCTTGTTGCCATTAACACTTGGCCAGGACTACGCCTTATCATTTTGAGTGGAAGGTCTGTTGCTACTGTCTGCGGCTGACTTCGTATAAGTGTTAAAAGCCCTAGACCTGGCTATGCCTTTTTTGCCTCTTACGGATGGGCTTGACTGAATGAAAGGCTCTAATCCACTCGATGGAAAACCCATACGGATCGGCCCACCTTGGATGTTCTTCTTGTTGGGTTCAACGTCAGCTATATTTAAATTTATGGACTCCTTAGCCTAACCTATCTTATCGAGCTTAATAGAAAGACCTTGTCCATTAGTATGATTCATCACTGCTTTCCCTGGATCTGTGGGACCCTTCTTAGTTGCAGCATTCCTGAAGATTCATTGTCCTGACTTCTTGCGCGTCACAATCATCCAAGGCCTGTACAAATTGTGATCTGTAGTTGCTCTACTACCACCTAACGTGCCACTCCCACTTATGGTACTATCCGTCGCATGCACCATGTGTGACCTTGCTGAATCATCAAGCTCATCGTTGTCCCCTATCACTGGTGAACCCAGGTTTCGGATAGTATGTGGGCAAGCATCCTTCTTATGCCCAATCCTGCTGCAGGCGAAACAATGTTTATGAATTCCCTCATAAACCACCTGTTGCACGAATCTACCAATAAGAACAATGTTGATGAACGGCTTGTTGATGCCTACTTGGAGACATATTCTAGCATACTTCCCTCTCGCCTCTAAGGCTGTGTGAGCATCTATTCAAAGGACTTTACCAATGGCTTCTCCAATCTGCTTTAGCACTGCAACTTTGTAAAGTTCCATAGGGAGTTCATGAAGCTGAACCCACACCGTAATCGATGAGACATTAGCCATAGCTGGTTTGAAAAAAGGCTCCCATGGTTTGATGGATAAAAAGTGTCCTCCAATGAACCAAGGGCCTTTTTCCAATACTGAGTTCAGATCCTTTTTTAGGGTGAAACGGCCTGAGTAAAAATCGTGTCCTAGGTCGACGCAATCTAGTCTCCCTATTAGTTTGCACAACAGGTTGAGCTTGCTTTGGAGAAAATTGAAACCAACCGATCTCCCAAATAGCTTAACAATCAAAGTTTGAGCCCAAGGACCTCTAATCCACATCTTAGTTTCCCTAGAGAGCTTTACAGTTGCTAGTCCCCTGAGGTCAGAGACCTCATCGTCGGACTCAGCCTCAACATCCATTAGATCAGAAAAATCAAAAGCTTTTGCAAAATCTCCTGGAATTTCACCCACTTGTTTGCCCTTGAAGGAAGCTCTAGTAGACCCCATGCATTTTGATGACTTTGAGAATGGCCACCGTCACTTGAGCCGTCAATAAAATCAGCATGGTGAACGTCCTTCATTTTCTTTTTACTACACAAGAGCTTGACTTCCTCTTCTCTAGAGAGAACCCGATGCTTAGAGAGAACCATGCTCGGTTTTTATATCATATACTATATAATAAAAGTTGGACTTAGAAGCCGTGGTTATGTCCAGTGACTTCACCAAATTGTAGAATTTTTTAAAATTTTTCAATAAATTCATTCACTTAAGTTTTTAGATAAAATCAATTTTTATTTTTATTTTTTATCTTTATCAACTTCTTTGGATAAAGTAACAATAAGTGTTCCATTGAACTTCTTCTTCTTCCTTTTTAATTTTTTATTTTATTTTATAAAGTAACAATTTTACTAGCTTATGTTAGTTTTTTTTTTTTTGGATAAACAATTATCCTGCAATAAAAGTTGGGCTTAGAAGCTCTATTTGTGTCAAGTGGCTTCACCAGATTGCAGATTTTTTTTTTTAAAATTTTTAGATTTTCCAATAAATTCAGTCACTTAAGTTTTTAGATATAATCAAAAAGTTTTTGATATTTATCAACTTTTTTGCATAAAGTAACAGTAAGTGTTCCATGAACTTCTTCTTTTAATTTTTTTTTTAATAAAGTAACAATTTTACTAGCTAACGTTAGTATTTTTTTTTTGGGATAAACATTTATTGTACAATAAAAATTAAGCTTAGAAGTCGTGGTTATATCAAGTGGTTTCACCAAATTGCTGATTTTTTTTTAAATTTTTTTTATATTTTTCAATAAATTCATTCACTTAAGTTTTTAGATAAAATCAAAAAAGTTTTTGATCTTTATCAACTTCTTTGGATAAAGTAACAATAAGTGTTCCAATGAACTTCTTCTTTTTGAAAAAAAAAAAATTATAAAGTAACAATTTTACTAGCTTACGTTAGTAATTTTTTTTTTTTGGATAAACATTTATCCCACATCATCTATTTCCTAATAATAAAGTAACAAATTTAAAAGTATTATTTTTTCTTCTCAATTTTTTTTTTCTTTTGGAATAAATAACAAAAAAAAAAGCTAATATTTATTAACTTTAATGTAAACTAAAAAAAAAAATTCTAATAACATTCTATTTTTTTGGGATAAAGTTAAAAAAAAAAAAACTAATGTGTAATTAACATTAACTTCTTAATTACGTAATTCCTTTTTCTTTCTGTTCGTATCAAGTTATCAATTTCTTCACAACTTAAAGTTAACTAATATAAAAGTGGGGGTATATATACGGTTTGGTATATTTTTCCCTTTTCCTACTGTACTATTTCTTGATGTATTCTTTTATTCTCATACTTATCTTACCTATGAAACTTGCATGTATGTATTTGCCTTCTTCTTTTTGTTTTTTCATAAAATCCAAAATTTATTTATTTTTCATCAAATTGAATATGTTTTGCGTGCAGGTTGCCTTTTGTTTAAGTTATTTTTGTTAACTTTGATCTAATTTATATGCTTACTATGGTCTTCAGAATCAATTGTACATCTTCCATGAAAACTAATAGATTAATTTTAACAAAAATTTTATTCACTTTTTGAAAGATCTGTTTTCCAATATGTGTAGATCACTCAAGTAGCCATAAGACCAAGATTTGAGCATCCAAAACCATGATAATAAACATCTCTCCACAAAGAATGGAGATAGAAAATTGATTAAATATAAAAAAGGGTGATGTAAAAACAATGAATATTTAACGTGATGTGAAATCTCCATGACTTCACTGCCTCCCCCTTGCTATCAAAGTTAATTCAATTTTCATGTGAGTATCTTTACTTTAACTCTAATTCCCATTTTTTTTAATGTTTAGAAATTAATATTGTTTGGTATATTTTTCCCTTTTCCTACCGTACAATTTCTTGATGTATTCTTTCCTTCTCATACTTACCTTACCTATGAAACTTGCATGTATGTATTTGCCTTCTTCTTTTTATTTTTTCTTAAAATTCCCTTCTTTATTTTTTTTCATCAAATTGAACATGTTTTGTGTGTGGGTTGCCTTTTGTTTAAGTTATATTTGTTAACTTTGATCTACTTTATATGCTTATTATCAATTGTATATCTTTCATGAAAACTAACAAATTAATTTTAACAAAACTTTTATTCACTTTTTGAAAGATCTGTTTTTCAATATGTGTAGATCCCACAGGTAGCCATGAGACCAAGATTCGAGAATCCAAAACCACGATAATAAACATCACTCCACAAAGAATGGAGATAGAAAATTGATTAATATAAAAAGGGTGATGTAAAAACAATGGATATTTAATGTAATGTGAAATCTCCACGACTTTTCTGCCTCCTCCTTGCTGTCAAAGTTAATTCAATTTTCATGTGAGTATTTTTACTTTAACTCTAATTCTAGATTTTTTTTTTTATGTTTAGAAATTAATATTGTTTGTAATTATTGAATTCAAAGTTTCTTTGTGTGTATATATATATATATATATATATATATATATCATTTCGTATACTATATAATAAAAGTTGGGCTTAGAAGCTGTAGTAACGCCAAGTGGCTTCACTAAATTGTATAAACTTTTTTTAGATTTTTCTTAAAAATAGATATAATTTTTCTTCTCCTATAATTTCTAAGTTGATAAAAATCATAATTAAAAAAATAAACCAGAAACATAGTAAATGTTTATATGATTTTAATTTATACTATAATTTCTAAATTGATAAAAATTATAATTTGATTACAATCTAAATACTATTTTATAAGAAAAATCTTAAGTAAAAAAAAGAAGAAGCAACATAGTACACGTTAAAGTTGGAAAAAAATCTTAATTAAATAAAAAACCAGCAACACAGTACATGTTTCTATGATATAAAAAAATAGATATAACTACACTTAAAAAGAAAATATCAAACAAAAAAACATATAATAATAATAATAATAATACTACACATAAAAGGAACCATAACTTTTATAAAAACCAGCAATATAGTAGACATTTATATGATTTTAACTTCTCCTATAATTTCTAAGTTGATAAAAATCATAATTTGATTACAATCCAAATTCTATCTTTATTTTATTACAATTTAAATTCTTCGTCTAATCCTTTATAATAAAAAAATATTAATTAAAAAAGATAATTTCTAAGTTGATAAAAATCATAATTAAGTTACAACCAAAATTTTATCTTAATTTGATTTCAATCTAAATTCTTTACCTAATTCTTTACAAAAAAAATTAATTAAAAAAAAACCTACAACATAGTACATGTGGGGAGTAAAAAGACCCTGATGGGTATGTGGGCCTTTGGGCCATGCTAAGGAAGGCCGACCGGCTCCTAGGTTAATAATTTGATAGTACTACTTGTCGACCCGTACACCGAGGATCCGAGGACCCATCCGAGGGTGACATTCTCCTCGGAAGAAACATAAGAGGACCTGTGACTTCGTTAAAAAGGTTAAGGGACGACTAGGTTATGACCAATGGTTAAAAGGGGGGGGGGGGAACCCCTGAATATCCTAAAAGCACCGATATTTTAGAAGTACCAAAGATAAAGGCTGCCATCTCCACATTAAAGACCCTTCACCTACCGCCCTGGCCGCATTAATGGGGAAGTGACCCCTGAATAGTGGAACGGAAACTTCTGGTTACTATTCAAAGGCACTAAGAAAAGAAATATCTAGGGTGAAGGGGGGATGGGTCAACACGTGTACAAAGTATTGAAAAGAGGAGTATTTAAGAAAGAAAACCTAGAACAAGGAGGAAGGAACTCTTTTTTGTAAACAAAAGAAAAAGAAAAAGAGACAATATAAGAACAGCTCTCGGCTTACGTCCGAGGAGGTTGATTTGCAATATTTCCTGTTGTTTTTCGAGTGTTTGCAATCTTTGGCTTGTCATCTAATCCTCCACACTTCTAACTTGGGTTTTAAGCCCACACTCTACAAATTCATATTGTTTAAGGCTCATTGGGCCTGAGCCCATAGCCGTTCTTGGGTCCAGGTGCAATTGTGCACTTACAGTACACGTTGGAGTTGAAAAAAAAAATCTTATAAAAAAAAAGTTGAAAAAAAATCTTAATTAAAAAAAAAAAACCAGCAACATAGTGCACGCTAATATGATTTTTTTTTTTTTTATAAAAAAAATCAATATAACTACACTTAAAAAGAAAACAGCCAATTAAAAAAATGTATATAATAATACACGTAAAAATAAAACAACTCTACAAATTAAGTTTGAATCTAAGAGAAATTAAGCTGAACTAAAACTCTACTATTTAAGAATGCTAAAATCAACAAATAAAAAATTCAAAATTAAGTGAAGAACTACTAAATGAAGGATTTGGCTTTTTCCATGAGAAGAGCTATCTTCTTTTTACTTTTTATTTTTTGCGTTTCCATTTTTCTACTAATTTAGTTCAATTATTGCTTAAATTCTATGATTTTTTTTTATAAAATATTTTACATAATGCAATTCATCTTAATTATTGTTGTATTTTTTGATTTAGTGTTCTTAAAGGATTGTGCAAATTATTTCCTCACTTATAACAATATCAAAATGGCTAGATACGAATAACAATATCAAAATAGCTAGACACAAGTAATTTATATGTAAACTTTTACACATTTACATTGCAATACAATTTTTTTTCTTTATTTACATTTATTTATCTATTTTTGAAATTATTTTGATTTTGGTATCCTAGAAGGTCTAGATACTTTTATTTATATATATATATATATATATATATATATATATTTTTTTTTTTTTTTTTGTAGTTTATGGAATATTTGTTTCGGTCAAAATTTTATCATTGAATCTATTTGGGATGAAGCTCATCTACAATATGAAATTAGGAGATTTACAGAGAAGAGCTATCTTCATTTTTTTTTTTTTTTTGAGTTTCTACTTTTCTACTAAAGTAATTCAATTATTGCTTAAATTATATGATTTAAAAAAAATAATGCAATTTATCTTAATTATTGATACTATTTTTTGATTTAGTGTTCTTAATTTATTATGCAAATTATTTCCTCACTTATGGAAACATTAAAGTGGTTATGATTGGTAATTTGTAGGTAAAATTTTACATTTATATTACAGTCTAAATACTTACATTTTTTTGTAATTTATGGAATTTGTTTTTGGCCATATATGCAAGAAGTTTATATATGATTAGAATGGAAAGATTTTTAAGTGCCACACACGTAGAATCAAATAACAATTTTACTACTAAGATCTTTTAGAAATTTAAAACTTACCATAATTTTAAAATATCTTTTTTTTGCAAAAAAAAGAAAAGAAAAGAAAAAATACTTACATAATATACATTTTCCATGTATTTAATTTTTAAAAATATTCTTACTATTTTATTTGTTATTAAATTTGACTATATTATCAAAAAATACGTATTTTTAAATTTGACTATAAGCTTTGATTTTTCTATCTAAAACCTTTAATAACCAAAATTAACATTTAGTGTTAGGTGTGCCTTTAATATATTCTTTCATAAAAGATAAGACAATTCTAAGGACTCTGCCTTAGTGAGGTCCCACGTCATAAAAAAATAAAAGACTTGGCAATCCTTTAGGTAATGATTTTCAAACCACATGCTCATATCTTTATATTTTCATTGCGGGAAACATAGTGTATGTAAAATCTATAGTCTTTAATGTGACTTATTACTAAATTTAACTATGAATTGGTCAAACTAAAGAAGATTGTTATTCTATTAAGTGGACATTTTCATGAGAAGGTCTTTGTAACTTTATAAGAAGTTATTTTATTTGTTAAGGCATGCGAGCTGCACTTTTGGGGGTATTTAAGGAACCATGGAAAAGGAAGATCATTTTTAGGGGCTTGAAAACAATTGCTGTTGCTCTTTGGACGCAGAATGTGCAACCATACAAAGATTCAAGCATACAAGCATTAAAAAAAAAAAATTATATTTATTTGTATGTGAGTTTCTGTTAAAATTATTGCAAATTTAACGTGAAAATTATTATATAAACCTATGATAACTCTTACGTTACTATCAACCCTTAATTTATTTATTCATATATCCTCTCTGTGAATTATAGCAATATCTCAAACTAGAGATAACATATATTATATTATATCATGATTAAGTTGAAATTAATTTACATTTTATTTATTTCTAATATATAAAAATAAATATGTTGAACTTGGGCCGGCCCTAGATATTTTGAGGCCTTAGATGAGAACTAAAAATGGAGTCTTTTTGAGACTCAATTAATTTTTCTTCTCTTTTTCTTTTTTTAAGTTTTTATATCCAGATGCATATTTTTTAGTAGACATTTCTAATCAAACAATATATCTATAAAGACTAAAATAACAAATAACATTTAAGTATAGAGCAAATGAGAAATATAACCTGATTTATATAAAAAGTATTATTGTAGTTTCACCGAACAATAACAAGTTTTTAGCAATCTTATCCTACATAAATAATGACTTATTCAATATATTATCACCAACTAAAAAATATATATAAAAACACAAGATTAAAATAAAAAAAATTCAAGCACAAGCACAAGCATAACAAAAATTTAAGCACAGTCATAATACATGGCTTATTAATAAGACCCACCTACAAAAAAACACAAAACAAATTGTATCTAATATCTATAACAGTATAACACCCCCCCCCCCCCCCCCCCCAAAAAAGCAAGCTTTATTAAAAAAAAAAAATTTGAAGGCCCAAACAATAAACAAAAAAGCTTGAAGAGAAAGGCTGAAAGCGCCACAAAATAAATTATACCTGATATGCATACGCAGAAAACTCAAAACCTAGAGTAGAGGCGCAGAGGAGCACTGAGCAGTTGAGTTGAGAGAGGCGCAGAGCAGAGAATCAGATAAGGAATGAGAGAGGCAAAGAAAGCTTGCTTGAGCAGTTGAGAGAGGCAGCCAGCAACAATGGAGCTATGGAGAGAATCAGAGAAAGAATGAGATGAGAGAGGCGGAGAGTAGAGAGAAAGAAGTAGAGGGAACAGTAAAACTAAAAATTTTAGAGATTTAAGTTGTTTTATTTGTTTTGATTTGTGAGTGTTTTATGGTTAATCTCTTAGATCGGATTTGTAATTTATCTAGTTGACTTTTGGTTTATCTAGAGGATAATAATGTTATTTTTGGATAATACTTTTGTTTAGAACCAATATTTAACCGGAGCTACCAAAAATTTTGTTTTTTAGTTAAAAGAATGTGCTAGATATTTCTAATTTATTTGAAACTTTTTTTTTTGTGCCCCTACTACTCCCTTTTTTTTTAATTTTGGAGTCTTCTTTTCACTCAAAGACCTTAGATAATTGTCTAATTGTTCCAGTAGAAGGGCCAGCCCTGTATTGAACTTACCTGTCCATAGCATAAATTAATGATTAGTTTATCGTATTTACATAACTTTTTGCTTTAAAATTTGTTTGATGTGAATATTCTTCTTAAAAGGAATCTCATATAACTTTTGAAGGTTGATGTGACAACAAAATGATCAAATACGGTTCATCTACTTACTGATTTTTAAAGTTTTTTTTTTTTTTTCTTTTTTGTGGATAGGAAATTTTTTTTACATTTACATGTACGTACTTGAACGTGACTTAACAACATGCGGATAATCTGTATGTCACGTGCATGTGCAAATGAGTGTAGTTGAAATATTCACGTGTAATCCTCCTAACACTTTGGAATGGTTCCCGTGGTAGTTATCTTTCCTATCACATGGGAATCGCCCCAACTCCCAAGGCGTTTGTTAGTCCATTCATTTGCATTTAATTACCTGCCTCCCTCAAATGGACAATTCCCTTATGTCCACGTTTCTAATATTATGTCCATAGCATCCAGTAAACTGGACCAATTATTATCATAATATGGGTCTATTTTTAAACGCGTATTATAGTTGTAGCGAATTTAATGTCATAGAATACTGAACAGAAGCTATATTTAATATGGAAAATATTACCCAACTCATCACTTTATATCCTCTGATTTTATTTAGAAATGTTACGATCATAATATCTTTATAATATTTTCACGATAAATTTTAAATAATAGGTGATTAGTGGGTTGTTATCAGCAGGAAAAAAATAATTTAAGTGATAGATCAATTCAAGTTAAAACTAATAATAACATACTATTTATTTATTTATTTTAAATATTGTGAAAATGTTGAATGTAACTATTTATATTTCTACATATTGATTTTTGAGGGTGATATAGCATTTTTGTATTGTTTATTTGCATTTATTCATCTCTCCCACTTTTCTCAAAAAAAAAAAAAAAAAAAAATCATCTCTCCCTCATTTTTTATTTTAGAAATATTTATTTGGGTTTTTTATGGTGGTCCATTAAGCCAACCAGACATGTATGTACTATTTAATTGTCATTATTAGGATTAGACCTTTTTGTAGACTTGCCCAAAGTATTGGGCTAGGTTAGAGCATTCCCATTAGGTGTTCTAGAAAAATGTCATTTTGATACATCAAAAAGCTACTTTATTAATTTTAACACACCATTTTACAATACACCACACATCACATGTTCTATTCTTCTATTCTATATATTAAAATAATATAAACAATAAATTAAATCAAAAGCCCTGTCACCACCACCATAACCACAAACCCCAACAAAAAGTGAGCTTTCAGCCATGGCCATGGGTTAGAGACAAGGAAAAAAAAAAAAAAACAAAAAGAAGAAGAAGAAAGAGAAAATAAAATATAGAAGGCTAGAAGCAGAAAGATGGTGACCAACTTAGCGGTGGTGCAGGCCTTGAAGCTTTTGGCCATGAAGGTTTCAACCATGGAGTGAAACTCATAGGATAACCCACCAAAACCCACCCACCGCCGACCCATCCATCGGAAAACACAACCTAACCCACCCGAATCCACCTACAGCCTAACCCACTCACCACCGATCCTCCCATCCCAACCCACCCACCATCGTTGAAACCGAACCCAGCCAACACCATTTGAACCCACACATCACCATCTAAATCCACGCATTGCAGAACCCACCCATCAAATCACAGCAAAAAAAAAAAAAAACCACTACAAGAGAGAGATCCGCGGCATAGTGATTGTCGGCTTGGTGAGGCTGAGAAGAAGGGAAGAAAAGCAGTGAGGATGAGAGAAGAAAAGATGAGAGGTTGAGAGAGGAAAGGATTGGTTTTTGAGAAAAAGAGATGAAGAGATCTGATAGAGAGATGAGAGAGAAAAGGGAATAAAAAATCATAAAAATTTTACAATTCCTGTCCATACGCTTCCAAATTTGAGATTATACTATTCACTAATGCCAAATATTTTGACATTTAGAACATCTCATGGGAGATATTTTTTGGTGTTTGGTGTGCCAAATGCCAAATATTTGGCATTTGACACACCTGATGAGAATGCTCTAACCTTCAGTTCCATTGACTTTGAAGTCATGAAACTCGGCCAAAATAGGAAAATGCCTTTTTAACAAAATAATTTAGCAAATGATCATGTTTTAAAATTATCTAGTTAGTAAAATGTCCATTTTTTTTACTCGATTTTAACAAAATTGAGTTACAAGTGCAACTAGATATTTTGTCACTTAAATATTTTTGAAAACTTAAGTGGAACTCAATATTGCTAATGTCGAGTTCTATTTAAAAAATCAAGTTCCAAAATAGAGACATTTTACTAAATAGTTTGAAAGATGGTCAAATTGCTAAATTGTTTTCTAAAAATGGACTATTTTCATGACAAATTTTAAATAGTAGGAGGATAGTAGTTGTTACGGGTAGGAAAAAAATAATTTAAATGATAGATCGATTCAAATTAAAACTAATAATGACAAACTATTTAAGATTTTTTTTAAAAATATTGTGAAAATATTATGAATGTAACTATTTATATTTCTATATGTTGATTTTGGGGGGCAATGTAGCATTTTTGCATTTTTTGTTTTCTTGTATTCATCTCCCTCACTTTTTTATTTTATTTTTTAATCTTTGAAATATTAATTTTGGTGATCCATTAAGCCCACTAGACAAATATGTACTATTTAATCGACATTATTGGGATTAAACCTTTTTGTCAGCTTGCCCAAGTTATTGCATTGAGTTAGAGCATTCACATCCGCTATTTTCAAACTATTCTATTGTACCATCTTAAAAATTATTCTATTTTACCATCTCAAAAACTATTTTATCAATTATACCCTACTATTTTCTAACACACCCAACATCCCAAATTTTATTTTCTTATACAACACATTAAGATAATATATTTTTAACACACCATAATATATTTATGTCTCTCTCTAATTTCTCTCTCTCTCTCTCTCTCTCAACCACTTGCCACCTCCATCACCACTATGAAGACCCAAAAGCCCAACACAGTTTATCAATAATAATTAAAAAAAACCGAACACAAAAACTCATCCCAAACCCCAAACAAACCTAGCACAAAAACTCAACCAATTATCAACAACACAACCACCCACCTATCCACCCAAAATCTCCAATCACCACCCACCGATCAATCATCAACAACACCATCACCCACTGATCCACCATCAACAACACAATCAACAACCACTACATCACAGAGCCACCATGGGAAACATCAAGCAAACCCACCTGACCCACCAAGCAAACCCACCAAACACCAGAACCACCACCAAACTCAGCCCCAGACCCACCGTGCCACCACAACCCACCACACTGATCCCACCACGATCCTCAGCCCCAGACTCACAACAACCTACTAGAGCCACCACCAAACTCAGCTCTAGACCCACCACGCCACCACGACCCACGGCCCACCACACTTATCCCACCACGATTCTTAGCACTAGACCCATCACCACCCATCACCCACCACAATCCACCACTGAAACTTAGCCCCAAACCCACGGCCAAAACCGATAAGCAAACCCATCACTACCCATAACCAAATCCGATTTGCAAACCCATAACCACGCTAATCTCGCCGCCACAACAACTACCAGATCATTGACCATGTCAATCTCGCTTAGAGAATCTGACAAACCCACAACCATGTTGTGAGAGAGGGAGTGATGAGAAAATAGGTAGAGGGACAGTGGCTAGTCAGAGGCATGGGGATAGAAAAGGTCATTGGCAAAGGCATGGGAGAGAAAGAGAGAGCTAATGGTGACTGGTGAGAGAAAGAGAGAGAGAGGAGTTGAAACACAAAACCGAGAGAAAACAAAAAGTGAAAAGAATAAAATATATTATTTTGATTTACAATTATGCTATAGTTCCATCATACATACATTTAGGATGGCACTGTAGTACAATTGCAATTTTTTTTGCAATTGCAAGATTTTCCAAGTTCAGGTAATGGGCGTTTTTTGTACCTTAATACTAAAATTTACCAACATATGGCATATAAAAGATTGGGTGTGAATTCTCTTACCATCAGTTGCATTTTGGAGCCAAGAAACTCGGCCAAAATAGGAAAATGCTTCTTTTAAAAAATAATTTAGCAACATGATTATGTTCTGAAATTATCTAGCAAAATATTTATGTTTTTTAAATTGATTTTAACAAAATCAAGTTGCAAGTGCAACTCGATATTTTTTCAGTTGAAGTTTTTTGAAAATTTAAGTGGAACTCGATATTGCTAATGTCGAGTTCTACTTAAAAAAACACATAGAACTCGATTTTGAGAATATCAAGTTTTAGGACCTATTTGGTAAAAATATTTGAATATATATATATTTTTGTTTTGCAATCCATAAAATGGTGGGTCCCACACTTGAATTTATTGTTTGGCTAATATTTTATAAATATAGTTTTCAAAAAATTATATCCTATTTTCCTAGTTTAGAACATGATTTTGAAAATGGATAAAGGAGTGTTTTTAAGATACAAAAAATGTTTTTAATAATATAGTTGTAAATAAATTAAAAACAGTGGACCTTACATATTTGCCCAAACTCTTTTATCTTTTAAATTAAAGAGTTTATCTTTATCACAAAAAGAATTCCTATACTTCAAATTTGAAACTTATCATTAAAAAAAAAATTATGCGATGAGCTCTGTTCCCTTGCTATTATCTACACAAAAAAAGTAATATACAAATTTTACACATTACTTTTTGTAAAAAATTTTTTTATAAAAAAGTCTCAAAAATAGAAATGGTCTTCAAAACAATTATTTTTTGTTTTTAGTATTTTGATTTTTTTTTTTAAGTGAGAGCTAAATATGTATAGTATAAAAATTATTATTTAAAAACTAGTTTCAAGTTCAATTTTTTGAAAATTGTTTTTATACTATTTTGAAAAAGAAAAAAAACCTCATACCAATCAGGCCTTTACACATAATTTAATTTTGTTAAAATCGAGTTTCAAAATATGGGCATTTTGCTAAATAATTTGAAAAGATGGACAAATTGCTAAATTATTTTCTACTAAGGGTCATTTTCCCATTTTGGCCCAAGAAAAACATATCCCTATTTCTCAATCGATCATTGCCCTCTCTTTGAAAAAAAAAATCACTTTTATGACAATTAAATTGATATAGTGTTCTTTGCTCTGATATTCATCGTGGATTCAAATTATCTTTTTTTTTTTTTTTTTTTTTTTCTCTAGAGAGAAAGAGATGAGTACACTACATGACCGTGAATGTGAGAGTAGAAAACACTACATCACCAAGCTCCAAGAACACTTAATAATTACTCAACTCAAGTAGTTTTTTACCCTTAATTAAAAAATTGCTTAAATGACAGTAAGCCTTATGTAGTTTCTCGAGTAACTTAAATTATAATATGATTTGAGTCTCACTCCGCGGACTAATAGTTTAATTAGGGCTGTCCAAGACTTGTGAAACCGATGGAATTGATCGAACCCAAAACTATCACCACCCAACGAGAATCCGCTCCGTCCAACCCTTCTTCCTTGCGGGTCGGTGACGGGTCTAATTATGTAACCCTGTCAGGAAAATATCTATCCTAGTGCATTCCTAAAAAAGTTTGAGCCACAAATGTGCCTGGTGGCCCAGCCCTATGCAAATAATGGACAGGTCCCCATGATTTTTACTGTACGGCGTAGTCTTATTTCACTCGCCTTGACCCATGAGAGAATGATTTTTCGTTTTCATATCAGAAGCACTAATTGACGTTATTTTCTTTTTTTTGGTAGCTAGCAAACTTAAATAAAAAAAGAAGAAGGTATAATTATTATGTTTATGATGACTTTGCCTGGCTCAAATACGTTCCCAATGTGAGGAATCAATATATGACCTACAAGCCTTTGGTCTTACTTGCCCCAAAGTATTTAGCTCTATTTTTTTTTTAAGGAAAATGTCCTTAGTTTTTTAGTTTATTTGTTTGATATAATTCGTAAAGTCTTACTTTATTTTATTCTTTTAAAAAAGTAGAATTATACTTCAATCAAACTTAATTAATAAGAAAATTTCTAAAGTGCTCATCAAAATGCACATATGGGATTGAGTTAGAAACTAACGTCATCATTGAATTGTTATCCATAATATATATATATCTTACTCATGAGAAGGGGCTTTGGAAGCTTAGACTCAATTCAAGAATGATGAATACAAATGCAATTGCAAGTCTTGGAAAGTTTTATATCTGTATATTAGTGAGACCATTCACTAACATTCAAAGCTAGATCTATGACTTAATATCTTCCTTGGATGAATCATGTAGCAATTATAGGCTTGCCTAACTAGTACTCATTAAGTAAACTCAATAAAGTTTCACCTTTTTTTTTTTTTTTTTTCCTTTTTTTTAATTCAATTGTTGAGAGTAGGGAATAAAGTTTTACTTTTTCTTAAGTGCAGTATAGTTTAACTTATTTTATTGGACAAGTTACAATTTACCCATTTATAGTTTGGTTGAAATTTAAGTTGTCTATCTGTGATTTGAAATTTGACATTTTACCTACTTGAGGTTAGCTCGGTTAAAATTCCGTAAACCACATGTGTTAAAAAATAGAGCTAAATATGTAATTTTGTTTCACTTTTATTTCTATCTCCTCCAAAAAATAAAAAATAAAAGATCAAATAAGATAAAAAAGAATCTAGCGTAACACTTGTATCTTGAGATTTCAAATCACAAGTAGGCAACTTAAATTTCTATCAAACCTTAGGTGAGTAAAGTGTCAAATTTTAAATTACAAGTAGGTGACTTAAATTTCAGTCAAACCACAAGTAGGTAAGTTGTAATTTGCTCTATCTTATTTTTATCCTATCAAAATAAGATATACCAAATAAATATAATCCTTTATTATTATTTTTTAAGTCATATTATGTACTTTATTTTATTTTTTTAATTTCTTCCAAAGAGAGGCAAAGAATACCAAAAGTCTCTCCGACTAAACTTCTCTCTTGAATCATTCAAAAAAAAAAAAAAAACTCCCTAACTATCATTTTGTGTTTGCTTTATCTTCTACAATTTTTAATTTTTTGTTTGCTTGTTTTGGAATCTTTGGAAAAGAAGTCATGCCATACCTTTAAAGATTTAAGTTTTTGTAGGTTCCAATTAACTCAACTGGTAAAGTATTTTATTGTTGAATAAAAAATCTGAAATTCAATCCTCATTTACACTAAAAACCAGTTGGTATCTTGACTTGATAATAAAAAAAAATTATCTTGAAATGAATGCCATAAGTATGAAATATTATTGTATCTAAAAATATTATCTTTTATTCTTTTTTTTTTTATAGGAAAATATCTTTTACTTTGATATAAAATAAAAAATCTATATTCAGATATGATTTATATAATATAATAGGTATGCTCTAGGATGGAAGGATTTGAACCTTTGAAATTATGAACAATTTTTTTGTTCGATAAAAGATCCATTTATATACAATAATCACATTGTTGCGGGTATAGTTCAACTCTTTGATAGCACGAAAAACCATTGTTCAACTCTCTATCCCCCTCTAGGGGTATTTTAGTGATAGATACTATAGGAATTGGACAATCCAACCGATTCAATCACGTTTTCATTCATTTAGAATTTGGACTCTTCTATTTTACTTTGATTTAATTATTTTTTATTCTTTTTTAAGAAAAAAAAAATGTAAGTTTTGTACATTCTCGAAGGAGGAGGGCATCAACATAATCGATAGGATTTTCCTAATCTTCCCTTCTGAAAGGAAGAAGTTGAAATTCTTTTTCCGTTTCCCATGAAAATACTTAAGAGAGGAACATGTTTGTTGTATTATGAATAGCCATTAGTCAAACTCATTAAGATAATCCAACGACATTGAGGGATTACTAAAATGTTACATTTTAAAAATGTGAAAGATCAAAATTAACTTTTTAAGTTGGAGGGACGCAAATCCCAAATCAAACAAGGTCCATATTTGAAGAACTAAAGCTATAATGTATTATCAACAAAATGAACAAAAGAATTAATGCCTTTCATTTTCTAGATGCTATGACTACAAATATTAGGGTCCGTTTGTTACCATTATTTAAACAATAATTTTTAGTATTTAAACAACATTATACATATTTTTAAACACTTTTTTACCAACACATATTTCTAAAAACTACAAAAAAAAAAAAAAAAAAAAAAACCTTACTAATCCTACTGTCCTAATATATTTGGATATTTATAAATCTCAAATATCGGGGCAGGGCCCAGAAGAATTAAAGCTATCCAGAAAGCTGGAACCCAGGCACAATGATGTTCCTGTCATCTTCAAAGCCCAGGGACCATAGTCTAAATATGTGGCCAAATATTTCACTTTGGCCAAATCTTTGTAGTATTATCCTACCACGTTTTTCTTATTTGAAGCAACTAGGCTCTAGTGGGACAGACCCATGTGCTATTATTGCACTTTTGTTTCTTCATAGTATCATTTTGTTGCATTAAACAACACCGATCATGTTATGCCCATGATGTCAGGATGTGGAAAAAAAAAAAAAAAACAACAAACAGAGCATCAACATCCACAAAGTCGTGGTTCAGGCCTAGGAAGATATCAAGGCTGGGACCATCAGGGAGGGCCCAAAGTTCAGCCATTACAGCAAAACAAAAGGGGTTTGTGAAATATGGATGCAAAACTTGATGTATATAGCATAGGCTTTTTCTATAAAGTTCACACACTGTCACACTCATATGGCCCACCACGAAACACAAAGCAATGAGGGGTGACATTTTCAATGCCCCTAGGTTTATTGTAAAATTAGGGGATTTGAGTATCAAATATAAGAAAAATTGTTCTTCTACAACTATGATTGTTGCCACAGCTGATTAAAGTGTTTGATTGTGAGTAATAAACAATCATATTTATATGAACTTATTACTTTTTTTTTTCACCACTTAAGTTGTAACAAGTTATGACACAAGAGTTGTCTCTAAACTTTCTCATAGACAAATAAAAGGTTAAACTAGTGTGTTACACATTATAGCTGAAATTTGTTTACCAAAAAGTTATATTTGAGTTATGGTCGTTGCGATTCAATGATTCTTAAACCTTGCATGAAATTCAAGTTAGCTTTGGAGAGTTTCTTGTTTGCTCTTGATCTTAATCTAGTTCAAGTTTCAGTACTCTTTAATTTGAGTAAATTACCAATTCAATATGTTGATACGTACAAAGTGAGGTGAGATGCCATGGGTGGACCACAATGTTATTAAAAGCCACAGATTGATGAGGGGACACACGGTTTTCTTTTTGGTTAACACACAAGCTTGTTAATTGAAAGTGGCTTAATTCGACCAGAAAATTATAGCTTGAAATTGGAACCCTTTTATGGAAGGAAATCCACAAACTTGGTTGATTTTTTTTTTGTTTACCCTCGGCCTCAGAGTAGTTAGGGTGTATGTTCTTGGAGAAGTTATCTTGTACGCTTTCCATATAAGACATTTGTTTATTTTTGAAAAGTTATCTTGTGCACCCGTGTTTGAGACATCTTTTTCATTAATATGTGGGCCCACATGTCAGTCCAAAGAGAAATCTCATTTTTGAGCGCATTTAAAACGTTCTCATCTTTTTGTCTTTTTTAGAGGGTTTTAACTTATGGTATCCGCTCCTGATAATAGCTTTTTATTATCAGACCAAAACACCAATTAGTTTTTGGCGTAGATGGGTATTGAATCCCAAATCTCTTATACAACCATCAAAGACTTTACCAGTTGAGCTAACTAGAACCTATCTCATCTTTTCGTCCTAGTTATAAATAATTTTGCACTTTGGTCTTTGAAAAAAAGGAAATTTCCGTATCTTCTTTTTGAGAAGAAGAAAGTATTCATATTAATTGAAGTAATCAAGCAATAAAATATTTTTTTTGTTTTATTTGCATCTGTCCTCATAATAGCATGTCTTCATTTATAATGAAATCATTTTGGAGAAAAATTATAAAATTATAAAATAACTTAAATTGTTTCCAGTTCAATTTTTTTTTTCTTTTTTTCGTATACTATGAAAAGTGCATCATGCATTCACCTTTCTATAAAAATTATTATAGGTTAGGATACACGTTAATAATTTATTTTAAGAAAAAATTTTTAGTGAAAAATTAAAAAAATTATCAAAAAAGTGAATTATTTTTTCATTTTTTTAAAAATTTCTTAAAAATAAATTACTAATATATGCCGGTACACGTTAATAAATCTTAATTATTATAAACATTTACATGGAAATAAAATGAAAAGAAAGCCCACGTAGAGGCACATTTTTCGAGAGTGTTTCATTGATTCAAACTCTTGTGTGGTGGGGTCGAAAAAGAAGATAAAAATGCAAATTAACAGATCACTACATTGTGACTTTCTTCAAAATTGAAAATGAAAAATGAATTTTACAAAGTGGACCTTGTTCACGTGCATGATTTGATAATGCAAATTGACTGTTCAACATCCATAATCGCACACAAATTGGGTTCATTTTGATTTACAGAGGTAGACCATTTCATATTTTCATATTCTAAATCCAGTATATGATGTTATAGGTTGTTGTCCATTAACCACAAGGGCAAGGCCGGCTCAAGGCCTTGGCCTAAGGCCCCACTCAAAAACAAAATTTTCGAAAAAAAAGCCCCGCTTTACCATGATTAAAAGCTTAAATTTTTATAAAATTATATATATATATATATTTTAAATATTGTACATTTTTTTTAATTAGTGATATTAAGGATACTACAAATTTTACTATTAGTTTACAAATTTTCATTTTATTAATTACAAAAAAGTAATATAAACATTTATTAGTTAAATTGACAAAGTTCATCAATGAGAGTCAATATCTCATTATATTTTGAACATTTTATAGTACTTTTAATTAGTGCATTTTTCTTTTTCAGTTCTATTAAGACTCTCAAAGTACAAGACTATTAAAACCTTAACCCAATTGAAAGTTGAAACCCTAAAATGTTTCAAAAAGATGTTGCAAATGACTTAAATCATCAATTATAGATTAATCTCCCCTAATAGTTTAAGATTTTAATTTTTGTAAATAGATATCCTACAAAGGCACATGCCAAATAATATCTCCCTCTCTGTTATGAATGGAATGGATGGATCTGATTTTATCTAGCTGGATTCGAGGTCAGCTGGTCCTCCATAGAAAAAGAAGAATACAGGAAAGGAAGAGAAGAATACAGAGAAGAGTTGAACAGAAAGAATATGAATTAGGGATTAAACTTGTGTATCTATTCTGTACAATCCATTCCCTTTATACCCTTGACAATGCTTCTCCTCTAACCCGTAACTACTCTAACTAACCATTACTCCAACTAAACCCACTTCCTAACTGACTTCTAACTCCCTAACTTGCCACCTGTCATAACCACCTTGCCAACTATCTTCACTAACTCCATACACAGTACAATATTACTAATACAATTGAATTACAATTATACCATGACCCAGCCAGCTTGGTATTTGTACTAACCCACAAATATTCCTAACATTTACCCTCTCCCTCAAAGCACCTTGCCCACAAGGTGAAGGAATTGTTGTTGCAGCAAATACAAGTCTTCCCAAGTAGCATCATCAACACTTTCCCCTTGCCATTGCACCAAGACTTGCGTAATAGTCCTGCTTCTGAATTTGTGAGTTCGAGTTTGCAAAACAGTTACTGGTTCAGGACTAAGACAGCCAGCTGCATCCACAAAAGGTAATGAAGGAACAACAGCCACATGCTTGCCCAATTTCTCCTTAAGACAAGAAACATGGAATGTAGGATGAATTCTAGAATCTAGTGGCAAATCCAACCGATAAGCTACCTTACCAATCCTACGGAAAACCTGAAAAGGTCCATAATATCTAGGTGCCAACTTGCCCAGATGTTTCTGCCTCATTGTCTTTTGCTTGTAAGGCTTCAATCTGAGATATACCCAATCAACCTCAGCAAACTCCCTTTCAGTCCTGTGTTTATTAGCATTCATTTTCATCCGTTCCCGAGTTGCCACCAAATTCTGCTTCAATAAGGTCAGAAGTTGCTGCCTAGTCCTCAATTGTACATCCACATTGCCTACCTTAGTGGTGCCCGGAAAATAATCCAAAAGTTTGGGAGGAGGATAACCAAACAAGGCTTCAAAGGGAGTCATCTTGGTGGAAGAATGGAAATTGGTGTTAAACCAAAATTCAGCCAATGGTAGCCATTCCACCTAATGTTGAGGACTATCAGCTGCAAAAGCCCTCAAATAATGCTCTAAACTTCTGTTAACTATCTCAGTTTGTCCATCAGACTGGGGGTGATAAGCTGAGGACATAGCAAGCTGCACTCCTTGCAACCTCATCAACTCTTGCCAAAAATGAGAGGTGAAAACAGGGTCCCTGTCTGTGACAATTGAAGCTGGCATACCATGCAATTTTAACACATGTTGCAGATAAAGATTGGCTACCTTAGCAGCTGTATAAGGATGAGACAAGGGAATGAAATGGACAAATTTAGTAAGTCTGTCAACTACTACTAGAATCACATCTTTGGATTGGGACTTAGGAAGGCCTTCAACAAAGTCCATGCTCACCTCAAGCCAAGGTTTATCAGGTATAGGTAGAGGTTGTAATAGCCCAGCAACATGACAGGTTTCTGTCTTAACTCTTTGGCATGTATCACACTCTCTAACATGCTTCTTCACATCAGACCTCAAACCAAGCCAATAAAAATCTCTCTGCACCCAATGTAAAGTTTTGAGGAAACCTGAATGTCCACCCAAGGGACTGTCATGGACTTGCTGCAAAACAGCAGCCTTCAAAGCATCACATGACCCAAGGTAAATCTTACCTTTATATAACAACAACCCGCTCTGCACAGCATACCCTTTTGGCACCACTTTTCCCAACTGACAAGCATGGAAAATATCTTGCACCTGCTGATTAGAAGCATAACTGGCCTTAAGTTCAGTCAGCCATGTTGGGGAAGGAAAGGACACCATGCATAAGATTCCCTCACAAGCTTTCGAAACTGCACCAGGAACTTCATAGGAAGCACAATCACCAAAATCAGCCTTCCTAGACAATGCATCAGCCACTAAGTTGTCCTTGCCTTTCTTGTATTCCACCACAAACATATAGCCTAGCAATTTAGCAAACCACTTCTGCTGGGATGGAGTGCCAATTTTTTGTTCCAACATGTATTTCAAACTTTGCTGATCAGTTTTAACAACAAAAGGTCTACCCACCAGATAAGCTCTCCACCTCTTGACAGCAACAACTAAGGCTAGCAACTCCTTTTCATAGGTAGACAAAACCAAGTTTTTACCTTTAAGTGCCTGACTATGGTAAGCTATTGGTCTGCCTTGTTGCATTAACACTGCCCCAATCCCTCTTCCAGAGGCATCACACTCCACCACAAAAGGAAGATAAAAATTTGGCAAAGCTAACACTGAAGGCTTAACCATAGCATCCTTAAGTTGATGAAATGCCAACTCAGCCTCATTAGACCAACAAAAAGAGTCTTTTTTTAATAAAGCTATTAATGGGGCTGCAAGTTGACCATACCCTTGACAAACTTCCTATAATACCCAGTGAGGCCCAAAAAACCCCTTAGAGACTTCACATCCGTAGGAATAGGCCATTGTTGCATGGCAGCCATTTTCCTAGGATCAGTGTGTACCCCCTCAGCAGTAATAACATGTCCCAAATACTCAACTTCATTACAAGCAAACATGCACTTTGACCTTTTAGCATACAACTTCTTAATAGCCAAAATTTCCAAGACTTTCCTTAGATGGACTACATGATCAGCCAAAGATTTACTATAGACTAATATATCATCAAAAAATACTAGCACAAACTGTCTAAGGAAGGGCTTGAATACCTGGTTCATCAATGATTGGAATGTTGAGGGAGCATTGGTTAGGCCAAAGGGCATCACTAGAAATTCATAGTGACCCTCATGTGTCCTAAAAGCTGTCTTAGGTATGTCTTCTTCCCTCATTCTGATCTGATGATATCCAGATCTCAGGTCCAATTTGGAAAAAATGGTAGCTCCATTCAATTCATCCAGCAACTCATCAATAACTGGAATTGGAAACTTGTCCTTGATAGTGATATCATTGAGTGCTCTATAATTAATGCACATCCTCCATGAACCATCAGCTTTTCTTACCAACAACACAGGAGAGGCAAATGGACTGCTACTGTTCCTAATGGAGCCAACAGATAACAAATCTCTCACAATCTTCTCAATCTCATTCTTTTGGTAGAAAGGATACCTATAGGGCCTTTGACACACAGGTTGAGCTCCTTCCTTAAGGACAATGGAATGTTCATGACCCCTAAGGGGAGGTAATTCTGTAGGAGTCTCAAAAACATGCCCAAACTCTTGCAATAAGGATTCCACTTCAACAAGAAGCTTCACCTCTAATGCATTTGCCTCCACACTAGCAATTTGTAACAACAACCCTTTCTTCACAGACCCTTTGAAAAACTGTTCACAATCCATAATAGAAAGCTCTAAGGATGGAGTCAATCCTTGCAGCAAGATTTTCTGATCTTCATAACAGAAACACATTGTCAAAAGTTTAAAATTCCATTGAATCTCCCCTAAAGTGCTTAACCATTGGGTGCCCAACACTGCATCATAGCCCCCCAATGCTAAAACATGGAATGGAATGTAAAACTTCACTCCCTGAATGCATACTAGCACACTACTACAAAAACCCAAAATTTTAACCACAGTACCATTGGCTACTTTAACTTCCAAGACTCTAGTGATATCTACTCTCAATTGCAACTCAGAAACCAAGGAAGCATCTAAAAAATTATGGGTACTGCCGGTATCTATTAGAATTACCAATCCACTTCCATTAACCTTACCACTCACTCTCATAGTACCAGGTGTAGGGGTTCCTGTAAGTGCATACAAGGTAATCTCTACCTCTTCTTCCTGACCAACTGCCTTGGCAGCTACCTCACTCTCCACTCCTTCCTCTAATTCAGTAATTTGTACTCCGGACTGCACTCCACAGGATAATTCAATTCCTTCTAACAAAAACAATTTAGCATTTTTACATTTGTGCCCAACCCCCCACTTCTCATCACAATTATAGCAAAGACCCCTCTTTCTTCTTTCATCCATCTGAGTAGGGGTTAGTCTCTTAATGGGTATCTTAGATTTAGATTCTATCACCATATTATTCTTTGGTAAACCCAAGATAGAACCCTTACCTGTTTCTTGTTTCTTCTTGCAACTGAACACATACTCCTCTTGAATCTTAGCCAACCCAAATGCTTCATTCAAGGTTCTTGGATCAAGCATCCTTACTGGAAGCCTGATTTCATCCTTCAAGCCACTTAGGAAGCAGCTAAGTTTGTGCACAAGGGACAAACCCTTGATCCGATTAGACACGGCTTCAAATTCTGCCTTGTATAACGCCACTGTTGAAGACTGTCTTAGCCTAGTTAACACTTCCATAGGATCATCATAAGCTGTTGATCCAAACCTCACATGTAAAGCTTGCACTAATGAATCCCAATCAGTGAACACACCAGCCTCCTCAGCTTCCTGGAACCAAATCAAAGCTTCCAATTCCATGTGGAATGAAGCAATTAGCAATTTTTTTGTAGCTGGAGTCTGATAATAACCAAAGTATTGATTGGCTTTATAGACCCAACTAGCAGGATCATCGCCTGAAAAACGTGGAAATTCCAGCTTCACAGGTCTGGCAAAAGCTACCGTCGAAGAATTCTGACTTGAAGAGTTGTTTCTCTGCGCTGTGATTGAATTAACATTGATAGCACTTAACTTCTGTAGAACAGTGTGGATATTTTGATTCATCTCATTCAACGTCCTAGTGTGAATTCCTTGAATTTTCTGGATTTCTTGAATGTCTTTCTCAATTTCTTGAATGTCCTTCTCGTGATGGTCTGAAGTTGTGCGAAGAGAGGCGATGGCTTCATTCACCAAGTTCATGGTAGCCGAAGCTCGTGTTTCAGCCATGGATTCTCAGGAACAAGGCTCTGATACCAAATGTTATGAATGGAATGGATGGATCTGATTTTATCTAGCTGGATTCGAGGTCAGCTGGTCCTCCATAGAAAAAGAAGAATACAGGAAAGGAAGAGAAGAATACAGAGAAGAGTTGAACAGAAAGAATATGAATTAGGGATTAAACTTGTGTATCTGTTCTGTACAATCCAATCCCTTTATACCCTTGACAATGCTTCTCCTCTAACCCGTAACTACTCTAACTAACCATTACTCCAACTAAACCCACTTCTTAACTGACTTCTAACTCCCTAACTTGCCACCTGTCATAACCACCTTGCCAACTATCTTCACTAACTCCATACATAGTACAATATTACTAATACAATTAATTACAATTATACCATGACCCAGCCAGCTTGGTATCTGTACTAACCCACAAATATTCCTTACACTCTCTCTTAAAATCAAGATATAAAAATAAAAATTAGATTACAACTTTACTTAAGTATGCATTGTCGTATAGGGATTTGATATTTCATTTTCAATGTCATTGCTAGATACAATTATTTTAAAGCCTTTTGATTTATTTTCTTAATAAACTAAATTCTCAGTAACTTATCATGTTTATATTTGTTTAAACATTATACTCCAACCTCATTTTGTTTACAAATTTTCTATTAATGACATCAAGCGTTGTTTGTCTATAATATTTGGGTACTCTTTAATAGATACATGGCATGAGAGGGAGCATAATGCATATCTAGCAATTTGAAAGATTAATATGATGCAAGGCTCTGGACTTACAAATTTTTATTTGGGATTAGAAGTATATATATATATATATAATAATAATATATATTATTTTTGTGTGCGCACGCATATATACGCGTTATAAGTAAAAATATTAATTTTTAATATTAGAGTAAATCATAATTCATAAATATATTACATACAATTAATTACTAACTTTCACACACACATATATAAATATTTTTTGAAAATAACGTATCATCTTTTGAACTCTATTGAGTTCAAAGTTGTCAAATTTGAGTACAAAAACGTCAAGAAAGGAATTATTATCTCCTATCAAAGTTAAGCTCAATCAAGATCTTTCATATAACATATTTAAGCTATCATCATTTTGTAATAAAAGTCATTAAAAAAATTAATTAATTAATTTTTCATCCAAAAAAAATTAAATTTTTTTTTGAATATAAATTACTAAATTTTAAGTGAAGAATATAAATCTAATGAAATCTTCACAACTACGAATGATCTTAAACTTTAGCAAATACAAGAGAAAATTTTATAAAAAAAAATTAAATCAAGGAAAAGAATATATTGTCATTATAATATTATCCTTGCACCAATCAGCCTTTCTTTTTTTACCAACTCAAATTTGGGAGGAGCTATAATTTTTGTGTGCCAAAAATTTAAAATGTTTAATACTTTTATATGCTCATATATTTTATGTAATCTTGTTGTATTTTAAATTAATTTATAAACTTTTAACTTTTTTCATATAAATATTCTTAGTTTTTTTATTTATTTAAATTTTTGATGAAAAATAACAATATGGGAGGAAAAATGTAAACAGGGTTATAGTAACAGGAAGCCAATAAGATATCAGGCTCACTGTGTCGCAAGAGCTGTAAGAAAATTTATCTATTCCCTGTACACGAAAAGCTTAGTTTTTTTATTATTATTAAACTTGTTGTTTGACCAATAACCACTTGTTGAACATATAAAGCAGTGACCCCGGGCTTTTATTTGGTCAAATTCCAATATGGATTTAATAACTTTGCTCTCTAGCTAGCATTATTATTATTTTTTCTTTCTTCCTCTGAATTCTAGATTATTGATTGCTTCAGAGAATAAAGCGAACATAGGTAAACAATGAAAAGTTATCGCAGACATGTTCTTTTACTATATATATATATATATATATATATATATGAATGTAAAAACAAAAATCAGAATTTATGATATCTACCTGCCCATGGGACTGGTGTAACAGACAATTGCGAAATGATGACCCATCAATGCGTTTGATTCATTAACTTCTTGAGCATTGTCTGCCTTACAGCTTTTCGGGAATGTTGTCGAGTGTCAACGTGCATAACTTAAACTTGTGAATTGTAATGTGTTTCTTTTCTTCCGTGCAAGTCACTTTCACAGCATCGGAATTGAAAAGTCTGTAAAAGAAAAAAAAGGTTAGTAATTTTTTCTTTTAATTTTTTCATAATTTTTTTTTAACTTTAATTACACATTAAATAAAGTTGAGAAATTTGGATTTGGATCAAGTGTACCGGGTGTAATTACACCACACTCTTTCACATTAATTTTTACTACTTTCATTTTTTTAAAACTTTTTCAACTTCTTTTTAATTTTTTTTTTATTTAATGGTTGAGATTGAAAATTATTTTTTTGAACTTTCAATCTCAACAGTGTATTACTATTGTATCAGGCGCAATATTTAGGATATTGCACCTTATTTCAATCCCTTGTCGAGTGTCGACATGCATAACTAAAAAATGTGAATACTTATGTGATTCTTTTCATCCCTACAAGTCACTTTTACAATTGAAAAATCTGTAAAAGAAGTTAGCAATTTTTTTATAAAAAGTTTCTTAAAATGATTTACTATCGTATACCCTAAAGGTATACGTTAGTCAAACCCATTATCATGTACCGTTCACTACAACTCATGTAAAACTTTAAAGAAATTTTGTGTCATTAGACTTATTGTTTAATTATTTATAGTGGGATTTTTAAAACAAAATTTTAAAGAATAATATTATATGTTTGGAAAAATCTTATTGACATACAATACCTAACTTGAACTCTATCACCACTGCTTGCCAAGGCCTAAAGATAAAAAATGTGTAATGACAACTAAGCAACCATGAGTGATCAGCTATTGATGGTGTATATAATTTAATGAAATTGTCTTCTTATATGGGGTTAAATCTAAGGGTATCTTGTGGCTTCTGATTAGTTTAACTAGTGAAATCTCTTATAGTCAAATAAAGTATTTGAGTTCGAATCTCACATACATAAAAACTAATTGATGTCATGACCTAAAGACAAATAGCATCATGAAATGGAAACTATAGATTCAAGTCCTATTATATCAATAAGAATAAAAGATCTAAATATATCTTATATATGGTTCATTTTTTGATAGAAATGATAATACTTTGGATTTTATATTTTGACTATGAAAACTTGAATGAAGTGTGAAAAGTACAAGTTATTCTATTAAAAATATTCGTAAGTATATTTAAATACATGAATTTGAAATGATTTTGCATAAGATATGAGCCTCACCAAGAGATTTGTATCTTAATTGGCACATTCTGATATTTTCAACGGCAACGTTTAGGGATTAAATCCTTCCTCCCATTGGAACCACAGATTTTCAAGAAATGATCCTCTCTATTCCCTCCTTAACCTCATGTTAGAAACTGGGCCAAGCTTGGGCTATTAGGGATGCCCATAAATGGACCACTTAATGAGCCAAGTTGATTGTTGGTGTTGTTGCTTTAATGGATGGCTTGCCGGTTCCTTTGCTTCAATGGGTTACAAAGTTATGAGGTCTGTCGGTTCCTTTGCTTCAATGGGTTACAAAGTTATGAGGTCCATTTGAGAGAGAGAGAGAGAGAGAGAGAGAGTCGGGTTTACTTAGTGGAAAATTAACATCCAACTCGAATTTAGTTAAGTTTTATTTACTAAAACTTATTGTCAATTGAAATTTTGCATGAATTCGACTGTGCCTAACATAGTCAATTTAGGTTCTCTCAAGTTTAGGTTGGGTTAGGCCCTTTTGGATATATACCATTGTAAGTTTATTTAAAAAAAAATTCCCCCATTGTAAGCTTAGTATTCTAAAAAACAAGTTTAGGTTGGGTTGAGCAACCTTAGTCTCTATGTATTAGAATTCTAAGCTATGAAAATTGTGTGCATTACTATAGTGGTGTGCAATGCCAAGAGTGGTTTTCAGTTGGTTTGTACATCATCATGCTCAATTATGGAGGCAGATTTGATACACTTTTTCAAATATAGTTCGATAGATACAAATATTGTTGGTATTTTTTTGTGCCAGCACTAAAATTAGTAAAGGAAACCTTGCATTTTGTAATGGTTTATATATATAAAGACTTTGATTACAAACTTGGTTGTAGTCTAAGGTTACAACTCCCACTAAAAAATAAATAAATAAATAAATAACAGGACTACATGTTTTGAAAATCTAATTATTGGATTACATATTCTTTATGTTGTTAACACACACATCAAATTTCGTGACTATAGATGTTATTTACTATTCAATCCATAAACTTTTTTTTATGCATAATTTTAGATTATAAAAATTTGAAATTTAAATATTTGATTAATGACATAGTTATTGATATTTGATCTTTTTGAAATTTTGCAAGCCGGAAGAATATAAGCAGTAAAAATAATCCAATGATAGATTTGTCAAAATTCACGCCCAATAAAAATATATTGAGTGAAGTTATTTGAAATTTAAATATTTAATTAATGACATAATTATTGATCTTTGATTTTCTTGAAATTTTGCAAGCAGGAAGAAAATATGTAGTAAAAGTAATCTAATGATAGATTTGTCAAAATTCACATCCAATAAAAATATATTGAGCGAAGTTGCACCTCACTTTTGAAAAATACTAGGCAAAATACCGGTTATATTAGTCAAATATTATGTGTAAATTTATGACTTTTTTATTTTAAATTTTGATTACCAATGTTATTAAGATTCTTTAATATTTAACTTTGAAAAGATATATGGTATTTTATATTTATACAAGAAGTTATTGTTTAAAAACAGTAAATCTCAAAATATATTGATACTGAGATATTCCATTCCAATAATTAAACTGGAATAATCAATCGAATGGAATTCAAAACTTTTGATCTTATAACCTAAAATAATCACCTTTACATGTTCTAACAACTCAATTTTAGTTTGGAACAATCATATATTGCGAAATTCATTTGACGTAATTGTACTAAAAAGTTGCTACTCAAAACCATTGATTTTAAGCCTTCCAATAGTTCAAATGCAACATTAAATTAAAGTTTCTTGTCGTACGTTTCAAATCCGACAAACCCCATAATAATTCGCCAACTCGGAGACATTGACCGATGCTTGCATCTGCTTAACTTTTGGGAATCATATATGAGACAGAGAGAATCTCACAATGGGAGGAGCTATACTGAGGCCATCAACCCCACTTGATTCTGTTTCTTCACAGAAAAGAGAGCAGATACAAATAGTGTGTTTCTTCACACACTTGGGTTTCACAATTCAAGCTCTAATTATTTTGTGACTGAAAATATTTCACTTTCTATATATGTTCTTTCGTGGTCCATGTTTGCTTAATTATAGCGTGTCAGTTTCAAATCTTGTCACATTTGGACCTACTGCTTTCAATTATTCCAACGAATTTGTGCCATAGTGGATCTTAAAATTTTATCACGTGGATAATAATTCAATCTTCAACACAAGTTTGGCGCAAAAGAGGGTGTAGAAATAATTCAAGATATCTTTTGTTTAGAAACTTTTTTTTTTTTTTTGCCAGTTGAGTTAACTGGAACCCACTTGTTATGATATATTGAGATCACTTAATTGAGCATTTATAGCTCAAATAATACTTCTTCCTTCTATAATAATTGAATGGAGGGTAAGGTTATAGTTTAAGATCCTGATTACAAGTTTTTATCTATTATAAACCATGTAAAAGGATTGGTTAATAGGCTGATTATTGCTCAAATTTAGTTTACAATATGCTTGGGTTCAGTCCATGCTCTGCATCTTTTGGTAATAATTTTGTAATGAAAATATTTATTTGCGAAATTTCAACTAAGAAATAGCTATGAAAAAGCAATTATGTCAATCCATCAACCCATTTACTTCTTAATGTTGGTTTTCCTAGTTTTCAATATGTTGTTAGTGGCATTGTATAATCGTTAACCTCATAGAAGAGCTATCCAGTCGAGCTTAATATCTTTAGGCTAAATTTTTACCCTAACCTAACTCCATTGTTGAAGTTTTTACTAGTGTGGCCGATACCGTACCGGTACCGGCCGTACCGGCCAATGCACCGGTACCGGTACACTTCTATATTGTACCGGAAAAAATACCGGCCGTACCGGCCGCGTACCGGTCATACCGGCCAATTTCGGGCAATACCAGGAGTACTGGCCGGTACAGAAAAAAGATTTTTTTTTTTTTTTTAGTTTTGTAATTTTTGAATTTTTGTAAAGGCATAATGGTAACTTATTTACATTAACTTCTTAGTATTATTTGTTTTCTTAGTATGCAATGAACAACTAAGCTTTCTATTTTTTATATTGTGTTTTTTTTTTCTTTTATTTGATACTAAAGTCTAAAACTATGAATAATTTGTTTTGAATTGAGGTAATGTTTTATAATAAACTTTTATATTTACTATAATATAAGTGAAATATTATATGTTTATAAACATGGTTCTAGAGATTTTGGTGTGTGTGTATGTGTGTGTGTGTATATATATATATATATATATATATATATAAAATAGCGGTAAACCCGAAACGGTACACCGGTATTGACCGGTATCCGAAATATATCGTACTGGTGACCAAACCGATACAGCCTCCGGTACGGTATTGACTTCCTTGGTTTTTACACAAAAGGAAGGTTAGAAACACAAACTTTTTCATGGAATAGTATACTAGTATCAATTCACCTACACCCACAATTTAAAATTTTATCATATACCATTGGAGTTCAATTGATAGCCCAATAACAATGTAATTTTTTAATGATATCTCATGTATATGATTCGAAATACATTTCTCCTCTCCTACTAACAATTTAGTAAATTAAAAAAAAAAGATTCACAATATACCATAAGAATTAATTAAAATAAATTAAAATTTTTGTAAAATTAGCGTGTATTTGAATTGCGTTTTGAAGAAAAGATTTTTGCGTTTTGCTAAAATATTTGGTGGGTCCCATGTTATTGTACATATACTTTTTGGTATCATTTATTATTTTTTAGTACTATTTATGAGTTTTATTGTATTATTTAAATTAATTTTTATTTTTATTTATAATATTTTCAATAATAAAATTTTAATTTTAACAAAATAAATAATATTTAAACACGTCTTTTAACTAATTAAATTATTAGTGATAAAAATTAGGCAATCATTAACGTGTTTAGCTCACAAGTACACATATCACGAGTTGCAGCTGCTCCATTTTGATCGCAAAGGCACACGATTATCGAAAAAACCAAAAAAAAAAAAAAAAAAAAAACACATGAGTACACGATTCCAATTAAGATGTAACAATGCCTCTCACGATTTGACAGGGAGCATATTATTCGTGATAAAAAATTGGGCAATCATTAACGTGTTTAGTACATAAGTACACATATCAGGAGTTGCGGCTGCTCCATTTTGATCGCAAAGGCACACGATTATCGAAAAAACCAAAAAAAAAAAAAAAAAAAAAAACACAAGAGTACACGATTCCAATTAAGATGTAATAATGCCTCTCACGATTTGACAGTGAGCATATTTGTAGGCCCATTGCCGATTTGCATAATTTGTTTAAGGGCCCTTTTCCAAGTACAAAAAAATGAAAGAAATATTTTCTTAAAAAAAAAAGAAAAAGAAAAAGTCCACTAATTTCATCCAAAAAGAACTAATCAGGATGAAAAAGAAATGATTCACCAATAAAACAAAGGGAAAATTTCATTAACCTACTATGAAATTTTAGTTAATACTAACAAAGTCTAAGACATTTCAAATTTGATTAACTTAGTCTCTAAATCCAACTTAGTCCTAAAAACTGTTAGTCATTTAATTTTTCCTCTTTCCCTCTCTCTCTTTCCCATCCACCAATTAAAGCTCGAGTTTAATGAGAGAGGCAGCAAGTAATGGATCTTGAAAAAGAACTTGAGTAGATTTAGATTAGGTAGTGTGCGGTGTGGAGTTTAGTGGCGGCAATCAGTACTTTAGGAAAGTTGTAGGTATTGGACGATTTGATGCGGTGGTGGTGGTTGTTTAACTCGATGATAGAGTGGGCTTGTCGTTTGGTGTACTGGGTTTGGTTTTCTTATGGGTTTTTTTTGGGTTAAGATCTATAAGTGTTGTGTTGAGGATGGGTTTCGGGGTAGTGGATTCTACGAGTTTTGTGGGAGGTGTTTTGGAGGCTGGAGTTTTGATGGCAAAAAGTACGATGTTTTTTTTTTCCTAGTTTCGGATTGATCATAGTGGCCATGCTGTTTAAATGAAGATAGAAAGAGAGGCAGGGATTGGTGAGTGAGATGTGAGCTTAGTGGAGAGAGATGTCTGGTGAGAAAGGGAAGGATTAGTGGAGAGGAAAGAGTCACATAAAGGAGAGAGAGAGAGAGAGAGAGAGAGAGAGAGAGAGAGAGATCAATCTAAGAAAGAAGAGGAAAATGAATAACGAGGCTAATGTTGTTTAAGGACCAAGTTGATCAGTTTTGAAATATCTTGGATCTGGTTATCATTAGCTTAAACCTCAGAATAGGTTAATGAAATTTACCTTAAAACAAATAAGAGATATTTAGATATTATAAGTCCTTAAGTTTTAAAGAGAGCTTTATTTTGAATCTAATTTTTTTTCAACGTTAATTTTGTCCCTATTATTTTTAAACACATTTTAAGATGACAAATAAAAATTGTTAAGATGACAAAAGGAAGACCAATATATTATTTCAAGTTATGGCTGCTTTGTTAGAGAAAATGAAGAAGCCACCATCGGTTGTGACTTTTGGAACTACTGGCAGCAAGAAGAGCAGTAATTTTTGTTTTTGAGACGGGTTTCCAACAATCTTGTCTTGAAGGTGATTCAAAGTTTGTAATCAAGTCTTTATGTGGTAGTGGTATGGAAAAATCTGCTGCAGGACGTATTATAATAGACACGTTGTCTTATGCTAGCTCATTACCAAACTTTTCTCTCTTACATCAATAGGCAAGGCAATGCAGTCGCACACGCCTTAGCCCAGGGAGCAAGACTTTCCTTTCCTTTACAAGTCTAGATGGAGTCTATTCCACCAGATTTAAATGCTATTGTTTTGGCCGATTTAAAGCCCTTTGAATAAAATGTTTGAAAGTATTTTCTTCTAAAAGAAAAAGTGGAAGTTTTTGCTAAACAATAGATTTTCCCAAATTATATAACTAATTAAAAATTCTTTTTAGTAAGTTATTTAGTTATGTAGCCTTTTTTTAGAACTTGATTTTGCCAAAATAGAGTTTAAATTAAAACTTGTTTTTGTCTAAGTTGAGTTCTATGTAGGTAACCACTGATATGGCATGACTAATGGGAAATTAACTAAACTCGAGTTTCATGTTGTCACATCAATAGTTATTAAATAGAACTCGACTTTATTGAAATCAAGTTCTACTTTGAACTTGATTTCCAAAGAAGGCTAGATAACTAAATAAGTTGTTGTAAATGAGACTTTTTATTAATATGACTCGCAAAAACCAAACATTTAGCAAAATAGGCCTTTTAAGTGACTCAGTTATAATAAAATAGTGTTTGGTGGCCAAAAACACTGTATCAACAATCTATATAGCATAAGAGCATTCACAAAGCTTGTGTAAATTTATTTATTTATTTTAGCATAAGAACCTATATTTTCTATTTCACTTAACCACATTTCAAAAATATCCACATTAGATTATCTATTCTAAACTTTATTTCTTTAAAATATCAATTTTTGTTGATTTTTTTGTATTTACTTGTCTCTCTTCACACACTACAAACATCATCCACTCTCTTCCTTTATCATTAGGATACATAAAGAAAAAATAAAAATAAAATAAAAATACACATGAACTGTGGCCATGCAAATTACTGTAGATTTGAATGAGTTTTGCACAATTTTATATAAGTTGATGTGATGTGAGTGATTTTTGAAATTGGTTGGGCAAAATTTTGCACTTAAGCAATTTTGAACAAAATGATGTAGGAGTTCTATAATAGCCATCTCTAAAAAAAAAAAAAAAAAAAAAACTACACATTATTGGTATAAAAATGTCAAGTCAATATATTTATATTTATTTTAAATGTTTAGGGTCTGTTTGAGATCCACTTATTTTATTGAAACTGAGAACTTTTTGCTGAAAATACTATAGATAAAAGGTAAATGTTAGTTGAAATAGTATAGTGGGACCCATGAATAGTATCAAAAAGTGTAGTGAGACCTAGACATAGTAGTAAAAATAAGCTGAATAGTAAAATAAGTTGGTAAAAATAATCTTTGCCAAACAGACACTTTTATTATGTCTTCTTCTTTCACTATTGCCTTGCCTCATTTTCCTCCAAACTAGAAAGGAAAAAATAATTGATCCAGGTACATTTATGTCAGACTCGTCCTCAACATCTTTGTGCAATATATTATTGAGGGACTAGCTCAACATTGATTGAGATGAACTACAGGGCTTGAGAGTCACCATTGACCAAGCTTCCAATGCAGGTCTTGAAGGATGTGACTAAGGGCTTAATCTTGAGGCTCATAAATTTAGGTTAGGAGTGGATTCTTTGAGATTTCTTCAAGCCTTGTTTGTTTGGAGTGCAAATTCTTAAAGAAATAATTTTTAGATAATTTTGGCTATTAAGATTAGGAGAGTTTGAGATTTTGGGAAAATTGTTACCTTTGGTTTTTATTTTGTGCTTTGGTTATAGTGTGAGTGTCTTTTAATATGATCGTAATTTGTTTTCTTATTGTTTGTTTGACAAGAAAGTGGAGGAAAATAGAGTAAATGAAAGGAGAAGATAATTATTTGAAAACTATTATTTTCTTGTTGGGTGATTTTTGTAATTGAGGGGCTGTTTGGATTTGCTATTTCCATAACTCATAACTCTGTTTCCATTATCCATAACTCAAAATATGTGGGTCTTACGAAAAAAAACTCTATTTGGATTTGTTTTCAAGTTTTGTTTCCATCACTCAATTCTCTGATTTTTGAGTGATGAGTTATGGAAACTAAAAACACATTTGAGGTATTTTCAAATTATGAAAACAGAGTTATTAGGACCTTGTTGTAAATTTTTGGACTTATATGGGACCCATTGTCATGTTGTGTCTCTATCAAGTCAGTCCACCTCAGCCACTCCCAACGTCTCTCTCCCTTTTCTTCCTTCTCATTTGTATCTCTATTCCATTGTCTGAACCCACAGCTCCAGCCAAAACCCAACAGGAGTATCTGAAACCCAACAGCTCTAGCCAAAATCCAGCAGCCTCCACAAAGATCTAATGTTGTCTAATTGTTTTTTTTTTTAATAAATTATTTTTTGATAAATGCCTTAGATCCTTTTGCTCTATTTTTCTCTTTCTTTTTTTCTTCACCCATTTCTTTTCTCATCTTCATCTCAGGCTGAACAGTTAGGCAAGACTACGGCGCCTGGGTAAACATCCCGTTTACCAAACAAGACGGCGAGAGTTTCACTTAACCATTCCCCTCTTTCATTATTTCTTCTTTCAAGATTTGTGGTTCTTTTTGTGGTAATTCTAGTGCTTTCTATGGGTTAATTTGTTTTAGTATTTGTGGGTTTTATTTGGGTTAGTATGGTATTTTAATGGTGATTTCAAGCTTCTGATCTGATTTGTGGGCGTGGAGTTCGGACTTGAGATGTGGTTGTGAGGTTTGGATTTTTGAGATGTGGTTATGGGTGTGGGGTTTGGATTTGTGATGTGGCTGTGGTGGGTTTGGATCTGAGATGTAGGGGAAGAGAAATGTGAGAAACGTTTGCTGGGCTCATCTGCTCTGTTCTTCATGCATTTGGGTTTGGGTTTTTTTTTTCCTTTGTCGAAGCTGGTATGGTATTTTATGAGAGGCGGAGTGATGTTTTGAAAAGCTGAAGATTGGATCAAGGCGGAGTGAGTCAAGTAGGTTAACAGGAATCATGTATGGGTCAAGGTGTCTCTGACCAAGTGCTCAGGTATGGGTCCTACAAAAAGTAAAAATAGTTGAGTGATGAGCAATTGAAAACAATTGCCAGACGGGTAGGGTTTAAGAAATTGGAGTAGTTTAAGCGACAAGTGATGAAAAAAAAAAAACCAAATAGCCCCTGAGTGTCTAATTTTAAATTCAACTCTGGTTAAAGTGTAGAATTTGTAATGGTCTAATCTTGAATTGATTTCTTATTAATTGGTGATTAAGAAAGTGGAGGAAAATAAAGTAAAAGAAAGAAGACTAGTTTTTTATAAATATTTATTTTATTTTTTTGTGAGTTAGTTTTTTAGTTGATATATATATATATATATATAGTTTGTCGCCTTTAGAAATACATACCCTACATCAGAAACCCTAGCCACAGTTAAAAAAAAAAAACATTTGTAAAGCTAAGGTTATGTTTGGTAACTTTTTTTCCCCTTATTTTTTGTTTGTAAAAACAATTTTCTGTTTTTGAAACTTAAAAACTTGTTAGGCAACCTAAAATTGACAGAAAGCAAAAATTGTTCTCAAAACTCAATTTGTGAAGGAAACTGAAAACATGCAAAATGCTATTTTCAGTTTCTAATTTTCAAAAGTTAATGAAAATACGCATTTAATTTAATAAATTTGTCTCATTTAATGAGTTAGCATTAGAGTTCAAATCCTAGTAACAACATATTTTAGTAATTTCTATTTTTTTTCTTCAAAAAACTATTATATTTAATTTCAACTAACCAAACATGTTTTTTATTTCAAAATTACAAGAATTTTTTTATATTCCTAAAAACAAGTTTTTGAAAATAGAAAATAGAAACTTTTATTAAACATAACTTAAGCTTTTCTATCCTGTAGCAAGATTACAATTAGATTGTGTTAATATATATATATATATATCCAAGTCAGGCAGCCTTCTCCCCTAGCCTTTCTAATCTACAATTTGATAAAGAGACAAAACATAAATAAGGCTAAAATCGAGTAGCTTGCACTCCAATCGTAAAAAAAGCAATTGATTTTCTAGCTGTAGGTGTATTGATTTCACACTATATATATATATATATATATTATATATATATATACACATATTGTTTGTTTGTTTGTTTAGACCTTTTATACTCAAATTGGTTAACCTAATTAATTAACCAAGTCAATACTTAGGTTTATTATTTAAACCTAGATTAAATACATACAATCATATAACTTAGTGCGGAAAAGTAAAGAAGACAAGCAATATGAAGACCTAGAAAAACCAATGAAACCAGTAGTCTTAAGGTAAAAAATCTAGTGACAATTTAACCTAACTATCCTTTAGATAAACAAGGTAAAAAAATTCACTATGATAGAATGAAAGTTTATAATCAATTTTCTCTCTAAAATCTAAAGTTGCCTCTTGTAGAACTTACTTACACGATCATGTGTAGCTCCTACTGCACAGACTTTTCTATTTGAATTTGCTGAATACAAACACCCATGTTTATGACTTTGAGATCTCACTCAAAGATTTTAGATTACCATTAGTAGGAGATCTTTATGCAGCAACTTGTTTCCACCAGTTCTTGAATGTAGATCTAGCTTCCAATAGATGTTTGTTGAGTTAGAAGGCTATAGAAACCACACAAATCTCACAGGAGTAACTCACAAGACTTCCAAGAGCTTTTGAAATGTATTTAGGGTTTTCCTTTTAGACTAGGTAGTGTTGGACTAAAGCCCTAAACATTTTAATGGCCTTTGAGCTTGATTTAAATTCTGTAGAATATTACTTTCTATAAGTCAAACCTTTCTTTCGATCGGTCCAGCTTCATAGAAACTTACATCTTCTTTTTGCAGCTTCATAGTTCTTGAATCTTGACTTGAACAACCTTGAGTAATGTCTAAAACCTAATAGGCATGTTTTTGTTCTCGGTTTGCCAACATACATAAATTTAGAATCTAAACATTTAGCCTAAATATTTAGAACCTAACACACACACACACACACACACACACAAGATTGAGTTTTTATTTGTTCAAGAAGTAGAAATCCAATTGGTCAAGCTTTTCCACTTTAGGGCGTGGGTGGAAAAATTGTACAGATGGAGAGAGATTTAGAAGGAAGTTTTTAGTTCTTATAAGTGTGTGAAGTGACCTTATCCTAATTGGTTACATTTTTGCTTATAGTACTGTATTTACAATTGTTACATTTGTGTTTCAATTGTATTAATACACTAATTTAAAGTAAAGAATAAAGATTTATTTATTCATTCAAAAAAATAAAGTAAAGAATAAAGAATTATCATAAATATATTTGATTACTGAATGTATGATTTTATATATGTATATGGACGAAATGTATGTATTTGAACAATGATTAAACACACACACACACACACACACGATTATGAATAATCTAGCTATGCCCTGACTCTGATACCCAACTAATGTGGTTTATTCATTGATATCGAAACTACTTTCAACTGGACCCAGCTAGTTAGAGATATACATTAGTATAGAACTAATTTCATCTGAATCCGATATCTAGGTACAGGGATATAGTGTGACCATAGTCATAGATAGTTAAGAATGTGAATATGTTTGTGAAAGCTCGAATTTGTGTTAAAAACACAAGAGCTTATTTAGATCCCAAAATAAAAATTATGGCTCAGTTGATCTTACTCTAACTTATTTAAGTGCGGAAACAGGAGTAAATGCAAGCGAACAACCAATAAACTACTCTAAGCCATATTCAATAAAATACAGTAGTAAAATGAAAGCTAAAAGAGTAGGGAAAAGAGATGCAAACACAAGATAACACGCCGATGTGTTATCGAAGAGGAAACTGAAGAACTCGGCGAAAAACCTCTTCGCCGCCCTCCAAGCGGTAAATCGATCCACTAGACAATAAGTTGGGATACATGAATAACAAAAGACCTTCTAAACCTAGTCTACCCAATGCACCTAAGCCGTCCAAGCTCCTACTCCAACAAGGCTTCTTGGAATTGTGTCTTGTTTAGCTTTCTAGATCTCGCAATGTGCTCGATTGCATCCGCCAAAGTTTGGCTTCTTCCAATACTTTCCAGCTGCACCAAAACTCACTAGACACTCAGTATGGGTGTGGTAAGTGTTTGAGCTATCAACCTCTCAAGGATATAGAAATGGAGAGGTAGGAGTAGAGGAAAACCACAATGGATTGTGTGTAGAATTGTGGGTATGACAATCTCACACACTTAAGGGTTGAGATTAGGGTTTTCTTTTCTAAAAAGTTCTTTACTCAATATGTGGGTAATGATGGTATATATAGTGTGTTTGAGAATATAATGGAGCAGATAGGACAAAATAGAAAAACAGACTGTTTCGCGGGTGTTTCGTGGGTATTTCATGGGAAGGCCTTACTCGCGAGACACTCATGAAAACCAGTTGTCACCATCTGTCATAACTTTTCGCATTCCAGTCATGTGCAGGGTACATGCATCACTTCACGGGATGCTTAGTCGCGAGCTACCCACGAGTTCTGCCTTCAAAAACTTGAGTCTTCACACTCTTTCTCTCTATCACACAACCCTTACAATAAAATCCCACATAAAGTACATGGTATAAAAGATTGAACAAAATTATAATCAAATTTGGCACGGAATTAAAATCAACACAAAACAGTTATAAATCACAACTTTACTGTTTGAATATATGAACCATTTTAAGTCTATGAAACTTCTTGCATTTATTTTGAAATCCATTGTATACTATAACTTTTGACATATGTGAAATATTTGATCTTATAAACAATGTATTAATTTGTCAATCTATATGCATGTTTCAGCTAGTTTGGTATTTGGTTACTTATTGAGTTGTCAACTCACTTGTATTTTCCCTTCAATCTTAGATTACGAAGAATAGCAAATTTTAAGACTTTTGCTAAGGGTGTATGTACGAAAGGAGATTAGGAATTTTCAAATAAGATGATCTTGTAATCATTAATATATCTTTTGTGTAAAGTTACAATTTATAACTATTTTGTGTTGGCTTTAATTCCGTGCCAAATTTGATTGAATTTTGTTCAATCTTTTATACCCTGTATTTTATGTGTGATTTATTTGCAAAGGTTGTGTGTAAGAGAGAAAGTGTGAAGACTCAAGGCAACATTAAAGACAAAAGAAGTTTTCGCGGGTATCTTATGAGTAGCCTTCCCGTGAAGTGAAGCATGTGCTCAGCACATAACTGGAATGTAAAGAGTCATGACAGATGATGACAGCTAGTTTTTGCGAGTGTCTCACAAATAAGGCATTCCCGCGAGATATCTGTGAGATACACACTATATATACCCTCATTACCTACATATTGAGCAGAGAGTTTTTCAGAGAGAAAATCCAAGCCACAAACCCTTGAGAGTGAGAGATTGTCATACCCACAATCCTCTACACCATCCATTGTGGTTTTTCTTAACTTTTACCTCTCCATATCCAAATCTTTGAGAGGTTGATGGTCCAAACACTTACCACACTCATACTAAGTGTCTAGTGAGGTTTTGGTGCTGTTGGGAAGCATTGGAAGAAGCCTAGCCTTGGCGGATGCAATTGGGTGCATTGCAGAATCCGGAAAGCTAGATAAGACACGGTTCCGAGAAGTCTTGTTAGAGTAAGAGCTTGGAGGACTTAGGTGCACTGGGTAGATTAGGCTTGAAGGGTCTCTTGCTATTTGTGTATCCCAACTTATTGTCTAGTAGATTGATTTACCGCTTGGAGAGCAGTGGAGAGGTTTTTCGTTGAGTTCTTCAGTTTTCTCTTCGATAATAAATCGGCGTGTTATCTTGTGTTTATATTTCCCTTCCCTACTCTTTTAGCTTTCATTTTACTGTTGTGTTTTGATGAATATGGCTTAGAGTAGTTGTATTGTTTGTTCGCTCGCATTTACTTTATTTCGCACTTAGTTTAAGTTAGAGTAAAATCAATTGAGCCGTAATTTATTAATTTGGGGTCTAAATAGCTCTTATTTTTTAACACAAATCCGAGTTTTTAATTGGTATTAGAGCGGGTGCACTTGTTGTGGTTTTATTACCTAAGTGTGATCCAAGACCTCTTTTGTGATAGATCAGTCACAATCTCTTAATGCTCCACTATACTTTGATTGGAGCAACTATAATTTTTTGGAAAGTTCGTATGAGGACATTCTTTTGTGCTATAGCTGAGTCCGTATGGTATTCTATTGAGAATGGGGATGTTAGACCCACGATAGCCACGATATGAGGACATTCTTTTGTGCTATAAATGCTTACCACTCGATTTGAAGAACTCAAGATGAGTGATGATGAGTCATTTGACCCATTCTATGGGAAGCTCAATGAAATTGTGATTGCCAAGCTCAATCTCGGTGAAAGGTTGAGGATACTAAGGTGGTAAGAAAGATTTAGAGGTCCTTACCGGAGAGCTACCGTGCAAAGGTCACAGCTATAGAAGAAAGTAAAGATTTAGATGAGATCACGATTGAAGAACTCATTGGATCTCTCCAAACATATGAGCTGGGATTGCCTTCTCACAAACAAGAAAATCACTTGCTTTCAAAACTATTAATGAGAGAATGGATGACTCTTCCGAAGAAGATGATGTAGAGAAGGAAGTAGCATTCTTTGTGAAGAACTTCCGAAAATTTCTGAAGATTAAGAACAGTGGGAAGTCTTTTAGCAAAGGAAAGGTTTCATCATCCAAAGGTGGTAGGAAAGAGTTTAAGAAGAAAGATGGGAAGGACTCTTAACCTCCCCTAGGAGTTGTGTGCTACAAATGCAACGACTATGGACACATCAAGAAAGAATGTCTCAACTACTTGAGAGGGAAGGGTAAGATGTTTGCCACTACTCTTAGTGACTCCGAAAGCTCAAATTTAGACACAAAAGAAGATTGTGACAGTGAAGGGAACTATAGGGCTTTCATGGCAGTTACCTCCGTTGATTCTAAAGATGATTTGAGCAATTTGGTAAATGAACTTGGTGAGCATTTTGAGGGTGAGAAAGTTGAAGAATTGAAAGATGAAGATGTATGCCAAAATGAAGGTGAGAACAACCTTTAAGAAGCATATGATTCTTTGTTAGTAGATTATGGAAAATAGCTAAGGTTGTGAACCATGCTGTGAGAAAGATGAAAAAGATTGAAGAAGAGCATAGGTGTACTCTTGTGCAACTTAAAGAGGCAAAATGTGAAGTAGAAGGACTCAAGAGAGAGCTAGTTGAAGCTTACTCTAAGATCAAGTTTCTTGAACTTGAAATAATCCAAGCTGATGTCAAGGTTGAGCGTATCTCCACCAGGAAACTTGATAGCGTGCTGTCCTCACAAAAATCTTCATATGACAAGACCAGTTTGGGCTATACCGGAGAAGGAGCTCCAGCAACGAACCCAAGAAGGAAGTGAGGTTTGTATCAGCCAAGAGTGTTGAGAAACTTAATGAAGTGAAGCCTGAGACTAAGACCCCTGTTGTTGAAAAGAGAACCATTGGTGCAAAACCAAAGGATAAAGGGAAGTTATTACCCAAAAATCAAAGGGGGCCTTAAGTGAAGCATGTGTGTTATTATTGTGACATTTAAGGGCACACAAGACCCAATTGTTTCAAGCTTCATGCACTTAAGAAGGTTGACTCTATGCGTGGCCAAGAAAGTTCAAAGAAAAGGCCATAGGGAGCACAACCTAAGGGAGAAAATGAAGGACATCTCATTGGAGACGTCATGAAAATGTTAAAGAACATCTCTCTATGACTTGTTAGCTTTACTCCAAGGTTGGAAAGTTATGTTGGTCGTGCCCCTCCATCCAAGGTTCTCACTTAAAACACTTGCAAAGTGTGGGTGAAGAAGGGTACTCATGCATGATTACTTCCTATGCTCTTACACTAATACTTCCAATGTTTAGGGTCATAGGTTCATGTATCATGTCATGCAAAAGCTTCTTGTGTCATTGCTTCCGAGTCATAGCATGTTTCTTTTGCAAGTTGTGCTTTGTTCTTATTTTTGTTGATCTTACTTTTCTTGTTATGTTTTTTAGTGTGTTGAAAAATTCAAAAACCCATAAAAATTGAAAAATCTTCAAAAAGTTTGATCGCTTATTTTGTGTATATCACATGCGAGTTTGGCCTAGTACCTTCGTACTAATGACGTAGTGCATTTACGAGCTTAGTTTGTTTTGTATGCACATCTATCTTTGTGGAAAAAATCTTGAAATCAATGTGTGATTATTGTAAATCGATCTTCAAGTTTGTCATTATTGATTAGTTAATAGTCTTGTTGGTTTTGATACATGCATAGATTTGTGTCTATATCTTTTCCCACGTTTTTATGTTTATGTTTATAACTCATCAAATGTCAAATCTCGAAAAGAGATAATGAGCTGCAAAAACCGTCGCACATACTACTATTTGACTAGGGAAAAGGGAAAGTGACTTGTATTGAAATGTATGGTGCCTTAAAAAGCCAAAGGCTTACTCAAAAAATTAAAATATCAAAAATTTCAGGCATCAATCTCAAAATGAGATGTATTGTTAAAAAATGATTAAATGTTATGATTTATAAAAAAGCCAAATGAAAAGTTTCAAAGATATGTAATCATTTTCTTGTGGGAGATCATATATGTTCACTTTTATAATTGAGATAGTCCACTTGACTTAATACTAGTTGTGTATGACTTGATGGAATTGATCATTGAAGCTTCACTCTAAACTAAGGATTATTTCACTTTTGATATTCACACACAACACACAAGACTTTGTTCTGTGAATGCTTATTTCATTTGTGTGATTATACATGTTCAAATGTGATGTGTATACTCAAGCAAGGGCGTGAGGAACGAGAGGATGCAGAGCTGAACGGTGTGGGTTTGTTGTTGTTGGTTTGGGTGTGGTTTTGTGTGGGTTTTCCTATGTTTGCTATTGTTTATGCTATTTTGATTTGGTGATGTTCATTTTTTTTCCCTGTAGGTTTGATATTCATGTTCTTTGATTCTGGATTTTTTGGGTTTATTTCTTGATTTAAGAAGAACAAGTTCTTAATCTTCTTAGATCACAATTTATGTAATTTTTTGTTTTTAATTTTTTTATTAATTAAAATTAATTTACATGCTGACGTGGTAATTTTTTAATGCCAAAATAGATTTTTTAATTATTTTAATGTGCCATCAGCCACGTCAGCATTTTCTGTTAGTTGGATGACGGTAAAGACTTAAATATCACGCGATAATTGGTTTAGGGACTAAAAATGGTAAAAATAAAATATAGGGACCAAAATAAAAATTGGGTCAAAATGTAAGGACTAATAGTGCATTTACGCCTATATATATATATCATGATTACATGTCATTCATCATATTGCCTAACTGAATTTTATTTTTATTTTGTGTGCCACCCGGAAGTCAAGGTGGTAGTAGTCATGGATCATAATCTTCCTAGATTCGCATTCCTAGTGGTAAAACCTACCACCCCACTGCCTAAGAATCACTTGATCCTTCTTGTAAATTGTATAGAACAAACCTTACCATTTAGACCAACGCGCCATTCCCACATTTTAAGTTGGAAGGTATAACGTCTTAATTGTGGAAACCTAAAGCCTACTTTCTACCCATCTTGTAAAAGTCCATGAAATCATCTTGACCTTGAATGGATTCATTACAAACTCATTTGATAATTAAATTGTCATGGAATTCGCCATCTCTAGAACCTAATAGTAGGCATCTTAGGATCAATGGGTGTAGGAAGCATACTTTGACATCCATAAGGAAACTAGATTAAGGGATTCTCACTCAAGGTAGGTGATAAAATTAGTATGAAGGCAAAACTCTGGGCAGTTAGGCATGACCTCCAATTAGAATGGAAACTTGGATATCGATTTATACAATTAATTGGAAGTAGATTCAACCATTTTTTTAATTCTTAAATCTAACTACTACTTCTACTACTTTCATCCCAAATTGCTGATAGTTTTTAAATCTAATGCAATGTTTGTTTGTTAATATGGTGCAAGTTTTCAAGATTGCTCTTATTAATTTAAACTCTTAAAAAAAATAATGGTATTGATTTTTTAAATAAATTGAAGGTTAAGATAGAAATTTTATTTATTGACTTTTGAAAAAGGACCACATTTTGGGATATCCCAAAATGAAATAGAAGACCAATAATTTGGGATAGAGAGAGTAATGTTATGTCTCCACCTGCTTTCTCTGCTCTTATATTGGATTGTAAGCAATTGTTAACTAGATAGTGGAGGATGGTTTCTTGACACGTGTGCTATGAGGCCAATCAATATGACAACACGTGGGTTCTAGTTAGATAAAATGGTAAAATTTCTTGTAGTCGAATAAAAAATCTAGGATTTGTACCTGCCAACGCTAAAAATTGATTAATGTTTTAGCTTGATGATAAAAGTAATCATCATAATAAATATCATAGGTTGAAATTCTATCATATTTGAGAAATAGGGAAAGGGTACAACAGGGCAGCCTAATAGTTTGTTATCACTTTCCTGATTTTGTTTTTAAGACTTTTGTATGGGATTTAAGGAGAATGGCTTTGAGTCCTCGTCTCCCAAACCTTAGTCCTTAACTAAAGCTGTAATGTTTTTGTAGTGTAATGTTCCTGGTTTTATATTTTGTTTTATTTTTTAATTAGGAATTTTTTTTTTAAAGAAAAAAAGTTCCAAACTAGTTGTACTTGTATACATTGTGTATTTAATTAATAGAAGATTTTTTGTTTTCGGGAAAGTCCTTTACGAAAAGAAAACGAAGCCAAGCCCCGTCACGCTATCAAATAATAGGACTTTGGCCTTTCATGAAAAAATACAATCACTTGTATTGAATTAGCTAAAAATGATCTTTTACTTTTATGGAATTATTACCTTTTTCAGGTCTAAGAACATCATGAAGGTAACATATAATCCTAATAAATCCGAATCACGATCTTTAGTTTGACCAACTGTAATTCTATATAATATTTTAGAATATTTATTGTTATCAAATGGTTAAGTATTACCTTGTGATGTTATAAATTATCCATGATATGTTGGAAGTCGGAACACATGCCATGAGTTTTCCTTAGTATAGTGACATTGACAAAAAAGAAAATAAAATGTTGTGTAAACTTTACAAATTGATGTATTATTTTAAAATGACAAATTGAAATAAAAATAAAAAATAAATTTATTTATTCTATTTTTGATGTTGAACCAATCATATATATATATATATATATATATATGTGTATGTATTTTTAAGGATAAATGGTAATTACACCTCTAAAGTTCGGGGGTATTTGGCTTTTTCACCTTGAAATTTTAAAATTTGGATTTTATCCCTTGAAGTTTGGGGTGTTTGAATTTTACACCCTCATGTTTTAGAATTTGAATTTTACCCCCTAAAATTTGGAAGTGTTTGGATTTTACACCCTTTAAATGCTAGAATTTTAGGGTGTAAAATTCAAACACTCTCAAATTTTATGGAGTAAAATTTAAACACATCTAAAATTTAGTAAGTAAAATTCAAATTTTAAAACGTTAAGGTGTAAAATCCAAACACCCCTAAATATTAGGGGGGCGAAATCCAAATTTTAAAATTTTAGGGTATAAAATCCAATAACTCCCAGACATTATGAGAGTAATTTGTAATTTCTTAATAGAGTAAGTGTCCAAATGATTCAAGAGAATGTATCTGATAAAACATATATCATAACATGTATGATCCGCACATGTTACACAAAATAGTCATCTAATAAGATAATTTTTTAAATAAATTAAAGGGTAAGATAGAAATTTTATTTATTAACTTTCGAAAAGAGGACCACATTTTTTGACATCCCAAAATAAAATAGAGGACCAGTAATTTGGGATAGAGAGAGTAATATTGTGTCTTATTTTCGATTGTAAGGAATTGTTGACTAGATAGTGGAGGTTGCTTTCTTTACACGTGTGCTGTGAGGCCAATCAATTTGACAACATGTGGGTTCTTGTTAGATCAAATGATAAAATTTCTTGTAGTCAAATAAAAAATCTAGGATTTAAACCCTGTCAACACTAAAAATTGATTGATGTTTTAGCTTGATGATAAAAGTAATCATCATAATGAATATTATAGGTTAAAATTCTATTATATTTATAAAATAAAATAAAAAATTTCTATGTGACGATATTGAAAAATAGGGAAAGGCTACAACAGGACAGTCGAATGGTTTGTTATCACTTTCTTGATTTTGTTTTTAAGACTTTTGTATGGGATTTAAGGAGAATGGCTTTGAGACTTTGAGTCCTCGTCTCCCAAACCTTTAGTCCTTAACTAAAGCTGTAATGTTTCTGGTTTTTATATTTTGTTTTAGTTTTTAATTAGGAATTTTTTTAAAATTTTCAAACTATTGAGTTGTACTTGTATCCATTTTGTATTTAATTAATAGTTGATTTTTGTTTTCGGGAACGTCCTTTACGAAAAGAAAACGAAGCCAAACCCGTCACGCTATCAAATAATAGGACTTTGGCCTTTTATGAAAAAAATACAATCACTTGTATTGAATTAGCTAAAAATGATCTTTTATTTTTATGGAATTATTACCTTTTTCAGGTCTAAGAACATCATGAATGTAACATATGATCCTAATAAATCCGAATCACAATCTTTAGTTTGACCAACAGTAATCCGATATAATTTTTTAGAATATTTATTGTTATCAAATGGTTAAGTATACAATTTGCAGGGCCCATTGTGATGTTTCTAAATATCCATAATACGTCGGAACACATGCTATGAGTTTTCCTTAAGCTCCGTTTGGGATTTATGTTTTGGTAAGCTGCATTTTTTGGCTGGTCCATGGCACTCTTCATGGACTAGCCAAGTCAAAACTGCGGGTGAACGTACTGTAAATTTGAGCAATAAAAAATATTTTACTACAGTATTTTCAGTAATAAGTTTTTTGTTTTTTGTTTTTGTAAAATAAGCAGTATTCAAACGCACACTATAGTAACAATGAAAAAAAAAGAAAAGAAAAATGTTGTGTAAACTTTACAAATCGATGTATTATTTTTAAAATGACAAATTAAAATAAAAAATAAATTTATTTATTCTATCTTTGTCGTTGAACCAATCATATATATATATATATATATATATATATAGGGTATATTGCAAATTACACTCCTAAAATTTGGGGGTATTTGAATTTTTCATCCTAAAATTTCAAAATTTGGATTTTATATCTTGAAGTTTGGGGTGTTTGGATTTTATCCCTTAAAGTTTAGAAGTGTTTGGATTTTACACCTCCAAATTCTAGAACTTTAGAGTGTAAAATTCAAACACTCTCAAATTTTAGGGAGTAAAATCTAAACACATCTAAAATTTAGAGAGTAATATCCAAATTTTTTAGGGTATAAAATCCAAACATCACCAAACGTCAAGGAATAAAAACCAAATTTTAAAACTATAAAGTGTAAAATCCAAACATCCCCAAACATTAGGGGTGTAATTTGCAGTTTATCCTTTTTTTTAGTTGACAATTTCTTAATAGAGTTAGTGTCCAAATAATTAGAGAGAATGTATCTGATAAAACATATATCACAACATGTCAGATCTGCAAATGTTACACAAGATAGTTATCTCATAAGATAATTTTTCAAGCCAATAATGCAATGGTTTGAAATTAAAGGCTTATTGGTGCCATGACTTGAGGTAAGCATTCAAAGAGTTTGGGCAAAAGAGACATGGAAGTATTTTTGAATTTTGAAAGGGTGCAAGATTCTAATATGAGAGAGAGAGAGAGAGAGAGAACATGACCACTTCCGTGCACATGACACATTTGAGTGTTTTGTCGGTTGAAATCTATTACGCATCCAAATCTTATTTGATAAGAACATGTAATTACAAAGTAAATATTTCTCTAATGGACAAGTCTCCAATTGACAATGATAATCTCATCTTTTACGTTGTATTGGTCTTGATTTAAAAGCATGAAAACGACTTATATTCTATAATTGAATAAAGTAGTTGAATTAACATAATTAACAATGTCCAAATGAAAAGAGAGAGTTGTAAAGAAATGTACAAATTATAGACGGCAACCGACGACTTTTTTATATATTATAATTTTTGTGATAAGATTTAAATATATAATATCTACTCTATAATTATTATTTTTATCTATTAAATTAGATATAAATATATTTTTAAGCAAAATTTTATCTTAATTTTCATATTTAATGACAATAAACTTTACTGGTTGAACTAAATAAAATTAGCCCTCGTCTCTTCTTTTTTATATTTGGCAAAAGTATTGTGTAATTCAAAGTAAGATTATGTTTTCATAGTGGACTTTGTTTGATGCAATGTGATACTGTAACAAGAGTTGGTGCCTCGTTAGACCTTAGTAACACGTTGAATACATAGAAATGTGAAATCTACCACAAATGTTGAAAACAAAAGACTGAAAGTTTTATTGATAGAAAATTTTTAATTTTTGTTTTATTATTTAGGGTCCAACTATTCCCATATCTCAACCCCTTCCCCTCTATATATATGTGTGTGTGTGTTTCTCCAAAAAAAAAAAAAAACTTAAAAGTTCCGAAAACTTAATTTTCAAAGAGAAATATTATCTAATGTAAACATGCATACCCTAATTAAAGGAGTACCGTATAATATAAGGAGTCCTTTTTGACTAAAATAATAATAAAGACTACAAAAAAAAAAAGGAATAAAAATCATTCTAGAAAAATATAAAAATTATTATAATTCAAAATAAAATTCTTCCAATAATATGTTCCACGTCCAATGCCATTGTCTAGGGGATAAGATATCTTTACATGTAAGACTTCTATAGTTAATGCATGATAAAGTTTAATGAATGGATTGATGTCTATGCCGAAGTGGAGCAAAACGCCTTGTTATATTCACAAAATTGTGCGTTCATCTTACATAAATTATATTAAATAACTTAAGGTAACAAAAAATTATAATTTTTAAATTAATAAAATTCGACAAGAGAATAAATGATAACAATCATATAATATACCTTAAACGTCACCTGAATAATCCACAAAGTACTTCACAAGCTATTAATTTATGAGTCAGCCCTCATATATAATAATATATATATGTGCACTTACCCAAAAAAAAAAAAAAAAAAATCTATTAGTACTTGTATCATTATTAATGTATTACAATAATTTAAAGAGAGAGTAAATTAATTTTGTTTCAATACAATAATATTTTAAATTTACAATGTTTATTTCATAATGATTATTCTTTATTAATATGTTCAAATATTAATTAGTTTTTAGTACTTTAAATTTCTTATTTGACAATAAAAAATTTTTACCAATTAAGTTAACTCGATCTTACAAAATAATTCCGTGTCAAAGAAAACTGTTTGGTCTCAAAGCAAACGTTTACAAAATGGTTTTTGAGTGCTAATTTGCCTAACAATGACAATTTATAGTAGAAAATGGAAGGTACTGGAAAGATATAGCTGCGTGTTGAAGCAAAAGACCGAACTATTTTAGAAGCACGCTTATATAGTGAAATATTATGGCTCATGTGAACCCCAACTTGCTTTAGCATGTTGTAATCAATCAAATCATGCTATGGGATCTAATCGATGAATCAATTCAAATCACTATAACTGCCTTATATAGCAAAGAAACCAAAAATGAAACAGTAAAATTCAAATCACTTTGTTTATTTTTTAGCTTACTGATGTAATAATTAACAAAATTAGTAAAATAATTCATATTATTTTAGTCCAATCAATGATGGCATTTTGAAAATGGGAAACACTAGCAACAGTCAACTGAGGGTGACAACTTAACGTCGGCACTTAGCACCTTGCAACTAATATATATATATATATATATATAATATATATATATATATAGTGAAAAGGCTTGTAACTTATTTGTTGGTTATCCTTTAGACCCCGTTTGAAAAATTAGTACTTTACCAAGTTGTTAATTAACCAATAATGACCATGAAATTGATTCATGGTTAGTCAAGCTACGTAAACAATATTGCCATGTAACAGCGTGGAAAATAAATGATTATGTTGTGTTTGTTTGTTAGGGCTTCTTTATATATGAATAAGCCTTATTGTTGAAAAAAAAAAAAAAAAAAGCCTTATTGTTATTTTCTTCATAGTTAAAAATTTTCACTTATAATTCTCATATATAGATTTGTAGTACTTATATAAATTTCAAGTAGTACTTGTGTCAGTTTTTGTTGAACTCAAAATATGATTAAATTATAACAATTTTAAACCATATATTTTGTGCATATATCAAATTATGGAGCTTAATTATTATGTATATATATTTTGTAAATTTTATTAATTATACAGTCATTTTATAAAAAATAAAAAATTATTTCATAATTAGTTTGAACTTTGAACTCTTAACATTTTAATTTGAGATACAACAATTTTTAGTTGTTTTTTTATTCAATAAAAACGTTTTCCTTTTATTCTTTTTTTTTTTTTTTCTATCCTTAATTTTCTTTTATAGCTTTTCTTTAAGGATGCTTTGGATTACCGTATCTATCTATATATATATAATAGGTGAAGCAGAGAGAAACTCTAATTGCAATTCTAAATTAGAATCCTAATTTTGTGTCATGTGTCAAGATTCATGTGGTTTCATTTGTCTAAATTTAAGTGGATCAATTGTAATTCTGGTGTGTTTTTTTTTTTTTTTTTTTCCATGCCTGGGTATTTCAAGGTTCATCTCCCCTTCTCCAATAATAACTTTCATATACAGCTCCCCTGTTGTCCAATGAATGCTATGGAATTTGATAAGAATCTCTCGGTCTCAATGATGCATGTATTTGGGTATTTGTGTATGTTATATAAGAAGAGGTTTTCCATAGATTTGGATTGTACTCACAATTTTAGTGGTCCTAGTTTATGCTTCCTAAGGTCTGATTACTTCTTTCTTTTATCTGCCTATACTTTTATTCGTTTTTGTGGATAATTGTTATTGTTTAATTATATATATATTTTTTTCCTATCATTGATGTTGCATGTTTATTTTCTATTTCATAACAAGTTGCAAGGAAACTCAGAATTTTAATGGTCCTAGTTATATTAATGTAAGCCACATTAACATGAGGTTTGGCGCATAAGAAAAACTTGATAGCAGTTAGACAAATGAAATAAATTGGTATTGTTTAAATACTCTTTTTTTCTAAGTAATTAATAAGAAGGAGAAGTGTAGATAAAGATTTTATAGGTGTAAATTCGAAAATAGATAGAAATGTGATCATATGACTTGACATGCTTGTGGTGGAAGCATAGTTTTAAAAATCGGACTGGTGGGTTTGACCAGTTTAATCGGGAATCGGCCTTCAATTCGGTCCAGTTATGAGTAAAAACCGAAAATTATCTAAAAATCGGGAAAATAAAAAACCGGTTGGTTCATCCAAAAAACCGGGAACTGGCACGGTCAAACCAATGCCCGATTGGGTTGAAAACCTAAACTACATCGTTTTGCCTAGCCTTAACCCTAAACACCTGATTCACCCTCACTCTCACTCACGCCACTCACCTCTTTGTGACGCTTATGCCTCTCACTCTCAAGTCTCACCTCTTTGTTTGGCGTGAGTCTCGCCCCTTTGTCTCACTCTCACCTTATTCAAGCTCACGAGTCACAGCCTTTCATCTGATCTGCTTCTCATTGTCACAGGTCATGCCTCTCGTCGTCTCGGTTTTTCTTCTTCTTTGTTCTCAGTCTTGCCGTCTCGGTATCGGTATCACCCACCCTCTGTGATCTGCTTTATCAGGTATGTGGATTATTTTTCATCTGTGCTCTGTCTCGCTCTCACTCTCAACTCACTCAGGCTCACGAGTCACGGCCTCTCATTTGATTTGCTTCTCATTGTCACGGGTCACGCCTCTCGCCGTCTCGTTGTCTCAGTTTTTTTCTTCTTTGTTCTTAGTCTCACCGTCTTGGTATCGGTCTTACCCACCCTTTATGCTCTGTTTCCATTTCTCTCAGCTTTATCTCAGATTCTCCGTTCATGTTTTTTGCCTTCAAATTTCCAATCAGTTCAGTGACTTCATTGGTAACTTCTCTCGTTAACTTAATTATTCAATTTATTCTTTCAATTATTAGTTTAGCATAGCATTTTAGTTTATTTGTGATTTTGTGTATGTTGAGGATTATGTTGTGGATTTGATTTACAGAGCTTTATTGTTTGTGAAAATAGTTTACAGAGTAGCATTGTTGTTTGTGAAATATTTACAGAGTAGCATTATTGTTTGGATGTAATAAACTTATTTGCTATTTGCCATTTGCCATTTGGATGTAAATGTAAATGACTAATGAACTTATTTATTTAGTTTTGTTGAAAGTTTATTATGTTAAGGATGCTTGTTTTGTAATATTATTATGTTAAATTCTTTAAAAAAAAAAGATATATACTTGTATTTTTTAAAGGAAACTTATTTATTACTATTGGATTGTTAGTTTTAGTATATTAAAAAATTATTTATGATGCCACTGGTTCGACAATCGGTTGAACCCCGGCCCGACCAAAAAACCGATAATTAACTCCTCGACTGGTTCTTTCACTGTACCAATTTTTAAAACCATGGGTGGGAGATGTGATAAGTCAATCTAAGCATGTTTAGCCACATTGCTAGTCACACATGCACTCGATGTCTATACTATTATTTAAGAGGCTTTTCTTGTTTGGATTCCTCATTTTTATGGTTCTAAAATGCCCCTACATCCATATGTTTAAGTAGAGACAAAACTAAAGGATAATTTGGTAAAAATATAACTCTAACTCTTATTAAAACATTGCCTAAAAAATAAAGTCACTCTCCTATTTATTTTCAAATTGCTTTTTTCACTTATAAACTAAATTTCTAAAATAAAAATTATATATATATATATAATAAAAACACGTTTTTTTTTCTGCTACAAAATAGGACCACTAAAAAAAAGCCTCCCTTATAAATTAAAATTTCAAAATAAAAATTATATATATAAAATAAAAACACATTTTTTTTGCTATAAAATAGGACCACTAAAAAAACAAAAGCTTTATCGCACGCACAAAGCGTGTGTGATGAAGCTAGTGTGTATTAAGGAGGCTTTGATTTGTCATGTTAAATTAATGAAAGCCTCATTAATGTGAGGTTAGGCATGTAAGAACAAGATGTGAGTTGTTACTCTAGGTAGGCTCATCCACATTGCCACACACACATGCAATCTATGTGTGTTTTAAGAGTATTAGCGTTGGAGGTGTAAACCTCCCCCCAATTGCTATTTTACCAATGAACACATTGAAAATCAAGTTTACTTGGGTATATATTGCTATATTTCTTTTTAGCAACAGTGAGTTCTCAAATATACAACTTACTGTAGCCATGAACGTAAACCTAAATATATTATTTTATTAAAAATATCTCCATTTTTCTATACACCACATCACTCCTCTCTCTTTCTCTCTCTTCAACTCTCCTCTTAGACCTTTTTTTCCCACTCACTCATTCTTCTTCGTTCTCTCCCAATTGTAGAAACTCTTTCTCTCCCTATGCCACTTACCCATCACTCTAACACTTTGCCCCTCTACCCTTTTTTTTTTTTTTCTCTCTCTCTCTCTCTCTTTACCCTATTGCTCTCTCCCCAAACTGAAGATTTTGTTGGTTGGTTTAGGTTAGGGTTTTGTTTGGTTCAGACTGAAGCTCCATCAACGGCTAAGGCTCAGTGGTTTTGGTGGTTGGGTTTGAATTAGTGGTTGTGGGTTGCTAGTGGTGGGTATTTTTGGTTGGGTTGAATTGGTGGTTGGGTATAAGTGTCGGTGGTTGTGGGTTGTTGTTGGTGGGTGTTTCGGTGGTGGATATTGTTAGGTTCAAAATAGTTAGTCTTAAAATTTTTAGGTTCTAAATTTGTTGTATGTTGGCAAACTGAGTACAAAGAATTGTCTAGTAAAAGGTCTTAGTGTCTTTAAAGTGTTTTAGACATTACTTAAGAATATATAAGTCAAGATTCAAGAACGTACAAACTGCAGAAAAAGGAATTCAGAAACGGAAGAGCTCGACTGATCGAGAGAGTCATTTGACCGATCGCACTGCGATTCTATAGATTTTTAGATCAAGCCAATAGCTCGCAAAAAGTTTAGGGTTTGAGTCCAACACTACTAGGTATAAAAGGAAAACCCTAATACACTTGTTCTAAGACTTGAGAGTTACTCTTGTAAAATTTGTGAGATTTTGTACTTTCTAACTCTACAAGCACCTACCTAAGATCACATCCATATTGCTAGTATCGATGGAGTAAAGTTGCTACCAAGCCTTTAGTTATCAAGCGTACTGAAGATCAAGGCATAAACAAGTGGTTCATGTGAGAACATATCATGATTAAGGCAGTCCATGAGCTCAAAGCCCAATTTGGTAACTATGTTAGATTTACTACGAATTGGTATTCTTGATTGTAAATATAAATTTGATATAGTGGATAGTTCTCTTGGGATAGTTCCTCCTAGGTTTTTTACCTTGAAATGAGATGTTTCATTGGTTTTCCTGGGTCATCACATTTTGTGTCTTTTACTTTTTTGTAGTGTTTAATACATGAGATGAATGTTGAACCTAGTTCTGAATAATTAACCTAAGTAACAATTTAGCTAATAAATTAGGTTAAACAAACTATGTTTTTCCAAGGGTCTAAACCTAATAGATATTTTTGATTGGGTTGAATTGGTTGCAAGCAAAGCTGTGGTGGCAATGGGTATTTGCTTGCAGGTGACGCTATGGTGTCGGTGGCTAGTTGAGATTGGTTGCATGTGGTGGGTATTTAGTTGTGATTTGTTTAGTGGGTTTGGATTTGGGATTTGAGTGGGTGTGATTTGGGATTTGCTTATTTGGTTTGGTTTGGTGTTCCAGTGGTGTTTCAGAGGTGGTGGTGGTGTTTGATTGGATTAGTGTTTCAATGGTTACTGGTTGATTCGGTGGTGGTTAGTGTTTTAGTGTGAATTGGTTGTTGTGGAGAGATACAAAGCGGAAGAGAGGAAAGAGATAGCAAAAAAATTTTATTATTTGTTTTTGTAGTTTATATTATTTTATTGGGTTGTATATAAAAATAAGGATTAGGATGTTAGGTACATTTTTTATATGAGTTGGTAAAATAGATAAAGTAACTTTTGAGAATGTAAAGTAAATATTTTTTTTAGAAACTAGGATGTTTGTTTTTTGAGAAATTAGAAACTTGAATCTGAATGCTCTAAGGATGCTTTAGTTTGCCACATTAGATTAATGTAAACCACCTTAACATGTGGTTAGGTTGGCTCTTGACCCATGTTAGTGCCTCTATACTAATATGCATCCAAGTCCTTCTTGGCTTCATTGTGAACAATGCCTTCAACTTGAGCCTCTCTCTACCCTTTTTATAGGGCATTCAAGTCCTCTTTCGGGGTCTCTTACTGTGATGCCCTAATTTGATTGATTATGTGATGTGTGTGGATGTGTGATGAGTCCCATATCGGGTATTTACTTGGTAGATTTGAGCTTTATTAACAACTACAAGGAACCTTAATTGTGACTAGTCTTTTTGAAGTATAGCACAGCTGTGACAAACGCTTTTCCTTAGGTCGTTACTTATGGTATTAGAGCTGGCCTAGTAACCTCATGTGGGCTCAAAGACACTATCCCACAAAGTGTGCCCTAACGAGAACGTTAGAGATTTAAGTGGGGGAGATTGTGATGCTCAAATTTTATTGATTGTGTGATGTGTGTGGGTGTGTGATGAATCTCATATTGGGTATTTACTGGGTAGATCTGAGCTTTATTAACAACTACAAAGAATCTTAATTGTGAATAGTTCTTTTGAGGTATAGTGTAGATGTGGCTAGCGTTTTTCCTTGGGTCGTTACACTTACAACCTTTGTTGGTGGTTTTCTCTATTCGTGTCATGGGTCTTGTGCTGGTTTAGATTGGTTGCGAGTCCTTCACTTATGGTGGTTAGGCTGCCCTCTAAAGCTCCTGGAGAGAGTTTACATTTCCTGCTCAGATTTCACTTGGATCAGTTCAAATATAAGCTCTTTTGATACGAAAAATGATGGATCTAAAGTAGCGGGTGGTCTCCTCCTCTTAGCTGTCTAACTTTTGTGTCTTCATAGAGGGTTGAGTTTCTCTTTGCTAGATTTGGGTTTCCCTAAGTGATTTTCGTATCTTTCAAGTAGGAGTAATGGTATTTTTTTGGAGATCATAGGATTTGTTTCCAATTTGTAATGTTATTACTCCTCTTGGTTTTGACTGTATTTTTTCTTTGAGAGTTTGGCCTCTCCCAAACTTTACTCTTTGTATTTCTTTTTGTAATTATTTATTTTGGCAATAAAATTGTGTTTCTTTTGCTCTCTTAAATAATAATTAAAAAAGCATGAGGTTAGGCTTTCTATTAATTTTGCTTGTTTTGTTTCCTAATAAAATGTGACATATAAAAGAGATATATAAAAAGAATACACAAAGATATAAAAACATGGGGAAACATTGATTTTTTTTTTTTTTTTTTTTGGTGGGGAGGATTGAGGCCAAGATCCTAGTACCTCAACTGGCATATTTGGTATTTTCAACAGACTTTTAGGGTTTAAATACCCCTTCCCTAATTATTGAATTAGATATAAAAAAAAATGTTTAGATTCTCATAACTGTTTTTATAGTCATGGCCAATACATTTTATTTAGAAGTCTTTTTTTTTCCCCCTTAATTATTAGAATGTTCTATTTTAGTTCTAATAGTTGCAAGGTGATAAAATGTTAGTGATTTTTTTAAGGGTAAATTACACATTTGTCCCTCAAAGTTTTTCTAATGACATTCTGTCCAAATTTTTGCATAAATGACACTTTGTTTTAAGGATTGTATAAATGCAACAATGTTCGTGTCCTCTCAGCCCCTGAGATTTGTGGATGCATAACACTCTTTTGTTTTGTATGTATAAATTAATAAAATATTTTTAAGACTGAAATATTCTACTAGCTAGGTAAGTACTCAGCTGTTGTATTCATAAAAATCTAAAAGGGAGAATGTCATTTTGTGAAGAGTTTAGAGAGACTTGTCATATTGTAAAACCCCAAAAGAAGTTGGTGTAAATTTGTCTCTTTTTGATAAATAAATAAATAAAAACAGTTTTTACTTCGAAATTTTCTAAATTAGTCAAGGAATAAGCTCCACCCTTCACACTTATCAAAAAAACATTCTGTCATCTACTGATCTCTTGTACACTTAATTAATCCCACTTCAATGGGATTCCCTTCAAATTGTCGTTTTTCAAATGTTATTTAAATAATTGAGTGGTTATTTGATAACTTTATTCTAATAATATTATTTAAATAATATAAAATTATGTGTAGGTAAAAAAAATTTATAAAAATATGTGTTGTGTTGTTTAAATAACGAAAACTATTATTTAAACAACATTACCAAACACCTCTAAATGGTGTTTTTTTTTTGGTTGAACACTCCTAAGTGAGGTTCTTTTTCTTGGCCATAGAAATCAATTTATATAGTGTTCTTCTCGTGACCACAAAACTGTTGCTTCTGTTAATATTTGCTTTTTTTTTTTTTTTTCCTTTCAAATTGTTGTTTTTCAAATGTTATTTGAGTAATTGAATGGCGTTTTTTTTTTTGGTTGAACTACGTGAGGTTTTTTTTCTTGGCCGTAAAAATCAATTTAGGTGTTCTTCTCTTGACCACAAAATTGTTGCTCTTGTTAATATTTGCATTTTTTTCCTTTAATCATGAGAGAGAGAGAGAGAGAACCAATCCGTAAAATAATTGACTAAATCTTTGCCTGGCTTGCTATAATTTACCATTTGCGAAGCACACAGCATATATATGATATTTGTTTGTTTTTACAAAACTAACTGATATTTCTCCACGTCTTTTTCAGAGACAAACATGAAGGAAAAAAAAAAAAATTTTAGTTCAGGTTGAGACTTTTTTTTTTTATGAAATAGTATCTCTCAAAAGAAATAGTATAATACCTCTAAGCAACAAAAAATGTTCCTAATAGGTTATAGCCTTTGCAATACATATACCATATGATACTCATAAAAATTTCCTTCAATCGGTCGTTATGCAACCAATTTAGTCGAAGGTAAATGGTGACTTTTATTGACAAAGTTACCAGCTTCCAATCAAAGTCATAGAGTCGTTGTAAGGTCTTTTTTCCAGGTCCCTCTCGGTTGAGTGCTTTTTTAAAACCTTGCAAGAATGGATTTAGACTTTAGCAACCATTGCCACAAAATTGGTGAGGAGACCCTGCTGGTTATGTAGTCTATTATATATCTTATGTTTATATTAATATTTTTGTTTTTTCTTTGCATGTTTAGCATTCAACTTATTCAGTTTATAATTTAGCTTATTTGGTTCATATACACCTTTATTAAAACTTTAGATAGACCCATGGAAGTAAGAGAGATGAACACTTAATGTGGAAATGTGACTCAAATTCCACTGAGTGGACAATGAATACACACTTCTTCAAAGCCCATACAACTTGTAATCAATTGTGATAGGTACATAACACAATTAATGAATCACAATAATACAACCTTGTTAAAAAGGGTTGTTCATGAATCAACTTGCGACTGTGTCAAATGTTGAAAATTTTAATTAAGTGAAACCATAGAAAATGAATGTCAATTTGGTTGGGATTTTCAATTTTGCAACTATCAGAGACAGTGAATGCCAACTTGGATGGAATGAATTTTGCAACTATCATAAAAGATATCAGAAGCCCCTTTTCTCCAAGATTATTTAAATATTTTTGCATATAATGTTGCAGCTTTGCTCAGCCTCCTGTAATTTTGGGGATCAATTCCCATCTCATGGTGTTTGTATCCTCCTAAATTTGAATAAAAAGTCCATATTCAAAATAAAGAAAGAAAAAATTGTTGAAAATGGGAACAGACTGCTACTATAATTTGACCACAAAAAATGACATGCAATGTCAATCAATTAGGCCCACAAAGGCATCATTTCACATTAAGTTCAAAAGAGTGACTTTGTATACGAACGTATGCATTTATAGGGCCTTGGTTTGTCTTTTATAGCTGAATGGTAGCAGCCGACTCACATAACAACAAGGAGGGTTGGCGTTCTTTTTTTCTTTTTTTTTTGGGTTGTGAGTAGTTGGGTGTTCAAATTAATTTATGAGATGAAAGAGGACGCCATCATGGTCTCATCAATAATATGAGCAAGTGCTTCTAGAAAGATGTTCATGACAGTTCCATACAAAGAACCTGTGGAATTCTGAGACTTCACAATCTTTTTGATAATGGGGTTAAGTGATAAGTTGTATTTGTTGACGATCTATGACTAACTTAAAATTTTGGGATTAAGATTTGATTGTTGTTATTGCTGCTAAGGTAAAAACAAGTTGTGATTGAAACAAAAATTAGTCTACGTACATTGAACCAGCAATAACAAGAATTCACTTTTTATTTTTTCTTCTAGCAGTAATAATTATTCTTACGACACAAAAGTACTACCCAAAAGAGCAAAAAAGAAGTCGTATCAATACTTATGAAAAATTTTGTGCGGATGAATTTTAAAAATCACAAATTGACACAAACACAAATGGTAATTATTTCTCTCAGTTTAAAAAAGAGAAAATTGACAAGCGAAGCTGTTCATAATTTGACGTGACCTTCCAAACTTAATTATCAAGATTAGGATCTTAGGCATAAGCCAAATTATTTGGAGGATCTTCTTAGAATATTTTCAAATGAGTTAAAAAAAATGCTCCCACTGTTCACTGGCATCACCATGTGACACAAAATTCTGAACATGGTACATTCATTTAGTCAAATAACAACAACAACAAAAAAAAAATCCTATAACCATAACCATGATCAATTTCACACATATTTTCACAACTATTTGATATGGTAGACTGTGAGTAGTGGGAACAAAAAGAAAAAAAAAATTTGATGTATCCATATGAATGTAATATGTAGTTAGTCACAGTCTGGCATATAAGATAGTTGTAAAAATAGGTTTATAATTGATTGTTGTAATAGGAAACAATAGGAGACAAAGAAAATGTTTCCGTACGCGTTTTGGAGCATAGCTTACGTCTATAGATTTCAACCAACTTTCAAGAGGGAGTGAGAAAGTTAGCTTCAAAGAAAGCAGCAGCCACGAGAATCATACCAGAGTAGAAGGGCAGCTGGTGCATGTATTTATTTGTGGTGAATTTTTTATCACCCAGAGATATAAAGGTGAAAGGTCCATCGAGCTATCATCATCACCACTGCATATGTATATTGACACTATGTTTCTTTATTCATTTACACATTACTCTTTTCTTTTTCTTTTTTCTTTTTTTTAAGGTTTGTACTGTTTATGCTCGAAACTTCTAGGAACAAGGATGGTCCCCCTAATTCACTTGCAACCAAAATTCTTTGAATTCAAGAAGATAATTGTAGTTTAGTAACATAAATTTTTTTTTTTCTGTTTATTAAAAAATCATAATTCAAATCCACCCGCTCCCATTATTATAACTATCAAATTACACACACAAAACATTGTAATCCTTTTCCTCTCGTTAATTTTCATAAATTTTCTAGATGTTAAGATGATGAATTATCCAAGAGCCAATTTTTAAAATTATTAAACATCTCTTAATATTTTTAATAAGAACATTCAAATTCAAATCTTTCATTCCCTAATTATTGAATTAGAAAAAGAAAAAAAAAAAAAAGAATTATAGATTTTTAACCTAACCTATCAAATGATTTGAATGCAATAAATGAAAGTGTACGAGCCGCACAAAATATCTGTGCTAGTCTTGACAATCGTTTTCTTCAATGTCAAATTTAACCTGCATGCTGAATGGTAAGGGACTATTTATTTGAGGCGCGGATTATCGTATGTTGGTGTTTAAAAATCATGTGCCCGTTAAATTGTTTGTGATTTCAAAGTTATAATTAAGATAGTGTTTTCAAAACACAAATTTCAAAGTTGTGTGCATAGATGTCTGCAACTAACTATTTGCAACAAACATTAACAATTTATTTGTATTTACAATGATACATTTGGAGTTGATCACTTTATTTTATGGAGGTTTCCTTGAGATTTAAATATTGTGAAAGAAAGATATTAACACTTTGAAGAGTCTCTTTGTGAGTGCTTCATACACATTTTACAAAAATGTTCAAGTTTATAATTTTGCACCCAAATATCTTTTTTTAGTATCTAATTATATTATATTAATCACTCACTTTGTCATTATTATCTAGTGTAGAACTTTACTAACTACACCATGCACACGCAAACATCTTCTTTAAAAATAAAACTTTCAATTTGAATTATTAGCCTGATGGACAAATAAGTTATTTTGGTAATATTTTTTGTTAAAGCATAATGGATTTAATCACACAATAATAATGACATTTCAAAAATATTGATGATGTGAAAGAAACCATTTGCACATTATGTGTTTAATCCGTTAGATTTTAACAAAATGCTTGATTTGTCACAAGAAAAATTCTTATCCCACACCAAAAGGTACAACATGGGCCCAATATCACCTCTCTACCAACCACAACTTATCACATGGGCGAGTTGTGGCCAATATTGTGTCTTTCAGTATGGCACAAGAATTACTCTTGTCACAAACATATTGTTAGTGATTAAATGCTCAAATTAAAAGTAAAAAACCCAAATTCAAAAGTCAAAATTTAATTAATGGCAGTATTTATAAAAGTAATACAAGGGATACTATTAAATTTACTATATAAATCTTACAAACTTTTTTTTTTTTGAGAATGTATAAATCTTAATGTGTTACCAATTACAAAAATATAATTTATTATCCAGTAAGTGCACAAGAGGAATTTAAAATCACCCCACAACTTATGGGTGAAAAATAAAATTTACTCTTTGTTAAAAATATAAAGATGACAATGTAATGATAACACTTGATGTTCTACTCACAATATAAATAGGAATAACTACAAGACCCCAACTCCAAGCATAGAGAGTCCCTCACTCTCTGTCTCCAAGAGTAAAGTACTGGAGAGAGACAGAGGTGGAAATTCTTGGAGAGTGCCTCAATTTTTAGATGGGAAGGAGTCCTTGCTGTTCCAAGGAGGGCTTGAATAGGGGAGCATGGACAGTTTTGGAAGACAAAATACTCACAGAATATATCAAACTTCATGGTGAAGGAAAATGGAGGAACCTTCCCAAGAGAGCAGGTTAGATACAGAAACATAGCTGAGTAACTGAGAAAATAGATAAGAGATCCCTTTTTTTTTTCCCCCATTTATGTATTATTTCTTTAATATAATGGTTGTAATTGTTCAAGTCATTGAAAAAACAAGATTTTGATGCTTTATGCAGGGCTTAAGAGATGTGGGAAAAGTTGCAGACTAAGATGGTTAAATTATCTTAGACCTGATATTAAGAGGGGCAACATAACCCGTGATGAAGAAGAGCTCATAATTAGGCTGCACAAACTCTTGGGGAACAGGTATATATTTTCTGCCAATCAAAAACCATATATATATATATATATATATATATATATATAACCTGTACTAATCAATTAGGTACATGTCAATACAAATTTGGCAAAACCAAAGCATTAACGAGTTCACATCAATCTGATTAGTGGAAAAAAGAAGAGGAAAACACAGTGTTTTACACTCAGCTGCATACTGATATCTAGGAATGTGTGCGATTGATTGCAGATGGTCTTGATAGCTGGTCGGCTTCCAGGCCGAACAGACAATGAAATCAAGAACTATTGGAACACCAACATTGGAAAGAAAGTTCAAGATCACCTAAACCACACTTCTAAAAGATCAAATCAAGTACACACACAAGAAAAGCAAAACCACAGCGTGGAAAGGTCAGCTGGGGGTCCAGCTGAAGCAAAAATTGGCTCATCATGTGTGGTCCGAACCAAGGCAACAAAGTGTACAAAGGCTGTCAATGTCATCACCTCCGAGCAGCCAATTCAACTAGACCAACATAACCAAATTATTGAGACTAAGCCAGAGGTTGCTGTTCAATCCTCCATGGTTCATCATCATGACCCGGTTGATTTTTCACAATTCATGTTGGGAGAAAACAATCCATCCAACTTCATGATGGATTTTGAGATGGAAGGAAATTTCATATCGGATTTTCTCGACATGGATTTCTCACAGTTACCTTGTTTTGAAGATGGGGGTGATAGTAGCTCTAATACATGTGACAAAGGCCACTCATCTCCAATTTCTGATCACACACACTTGGTTTCTGGTGATAGGCTGCATGGCTCAAATTTTCAATCAATGGGTCCTTTAATTGAGTCTGAATTGGATTGGCTTTGTGATTGAGAAAACTGTAGTTGTATAACCTCTCTATCAAAATTAGGAAAGAAAACTGTCCTTGGTCTAGAGCTTAGCTAGCTATAGTAGTACCATGCACATAACCCTTGCTACTAAATAAGACTAAATAAGCCTACAAAATAATTCTTCTAATTAGTTGTGTAGATTACGTGAATATGGTTGCCTTGTGAGTTCTTTTGTCTGAAAAATTCTCTGGTGTTTGATACTCAATTGTTCGGGAATTCTTCAAGGAATAATATTATTCACTTTTGGCTTGGTCCTATAATAAAATAACATGGGAAATATAAATTAAGATGGCCTGGTGGGTCTTTAAGATATCCCATGGGTGAATCATGATGACAAGAGAAAAAAGTTGATGTTAAAAGGCCTGGACCAATTCCATCAGCATTCTTTCAGCGTGAGATGTTGATTAGCACTTCCATTTTTATTTTTAAAAAAGAAAGACCATTATTGTACAAGACACATTTTTAATCACTTAATTATTCCCGAATCTTATGGAAAATGATTCTGAAGCTACAATCCTAGCTAGGAGTTCTAGATTATTCAGTACTAAAATTTATGATAAATAAAGATATAAAGAATGTTCATAAAAAAATAATAATAAAGATATAAAGAATTTTCTGAAGAATGGGCTTGACAAAGTCCAAAGTGTTACTGAGAATTCAAAAATCTTCAATTTTACTTATAATTTTTAGCAAGCAATAGGTGAAAAGCCCCCGTACTTGAGAGGTATTCTTTTTTCTTTTTTCCTTTTTAAAAAAAAGGAGAATTATGGTTCAAATTAGGGGTGTCCAGCAAGATCCGAACCCAATCCAACCGACCAGAACCGACCCACCTGTGACCGATCCGTGAGCTCCGGTGATCGGCGGCGGGTTACAAAGCCCAGAAATCATGTCCGACAAGTCGGATGGTAGGTTCTCTCCTCTAAAACCCATCTCAACCGACCCGACCAAAGCCTTACCAAAATCTGATGAAAAAAGAATTTTCCAGTGAGTTTTTTGTTAGAATACCTTAGATTTTTATGAGATTTGGGATGGATTTGGGGAGATATCATTGAATCTAGTGAGATCTCAACCAAATCTAGTAGAAATCTCACTGGATCTAGCGAGATCTCTCCAGATCCTGTGAGATCTCTCCCGGATCTAGCGCGTTTTAGCCTGAAATCAACTATTTTGGCAGGACTTTCCACCGTTGATGTTTTCGACTGAACCAACCGTGTTTTCGGCGCAAAAGCGACCGCTTCGATCCGACTCCCTCACCGATCGGCAGAGGGTCAGATCATTCTCCACTCGATTCTATCGAGTCAATCTCAGGTTGGGCACAAACCCGACCCGGACCAACCCTTAGACACCCCTAGTTCAAATCTCTCCATTTTTATTATTCTAATTATTGAATTATATATTAAAAAAATGGTAATGTTACCTCCATAATATTTTACACAAGTTTACAATAAATCATAAATGACAAGTAGCTATTCCTGACTTAAAAACTGAAGTCAGTGGTAGATTCTAATTAAAACAATTAATAACTTATCATCTATAATTTATTGTGAAATTATTGAAGACATATATTACTACTTTAAAAAAAAAAAATTATACTCACCATCCTATCAAATTAATGAAAAAAAACACGGTTGGTTTGATGATTTCATTTCCTTTTTCCTTATGTTTTAGTAATTGTTCTTTTTTTCCTTGAAATTAGGTCTTGTAAGTATTATAGTCAAACTTTCTACCAAACTTTGGATACATGTAATTTAGACTGAATATGCGTACACATAAGGTCTATTTGCGTACAGCTTATTGTACTGAAACTGAAAACTTATTACTGAAAATACTGTAAATAAAGGTAAAAGTTAGCTGAAATAGTATAGTGGAGCTCATGAATAATACTAAAAAGTGCAGTAGAGCTCATGAATAGTAGCAAAAATAAAGTGAATGATGAAATAATTTTCATTTTTCATTGGTATCCAAATGGACGCATATTTTATATCTACATGTGCAAAAAATGTAAGGCGAAACTACACTATTGGTCCCTGAAATTTACCCTATGTGTGCAATTGGTCCCTCAAGTTTGAAGCGAGCATAATTAGCCCCTTAAGTTTTAAAACTGAGTTGTATTGGTCATTTTACTAACTGTTGCTAACGGTGCTACTTACATGGTTAATGGAATAATGACTTGGCATTTTTCTTAATGATGTGACATGTTTTTAATTAAAAATTAAAAAAAAAAAAAATAGTTTGCACGTGAGATGATTTTGAAAAATCATATTGAACATAAGAGAATAGTAAGCAGTAAAAGGGACAACCCGAAAGAGAAGGTTTCACTTTCAGGCTTTCAATTTCTGGGGTGGAGCCGTGACTTGTGAGAATTGTCAGCGTGCGACTAAAGATGGGTTTTGGTCATCTTCCTTCTCCTCCAAACTCTCAACGCTGCATCTTCATCAAGCGGTCGAAAGCTATTAGCTCGGAAGAATAAGCGTCAGATCCCACCCAACTGCACCCACTTTGTGTCGGAGTCTCAGTGCTCGCACAACCCGCAGTGCCGATGGTGCAAAAGCCAATCTCTCAATAACACCTGTTTCCCTAGATCCGAGGCTTGGCGCTTGCCCCTTCAGGTCTTCTCTTGTGACCAATGATATTTCAAAATCTCAATTCAATGGATTTTTTAAAAGGAAGCTTTTAAAAAAGAATAGGGTTATCTCTTTTACTACTTACTGTTCTCTTATTTTTCAATATGATTTTTCAAAATCATCTAACGTGGAAACTTTTTTTTTTTAATTTTTAATTAAAAACATGTCACATCATTAAGAAAAATACTAAGTTATTATTCCGTTAGCCAGGTAAGTAACACCGTTAACAGCAATTAGTAAAATGATCAATACAACTCAGTTTTTAAAACTTAAATGACTAATTATACTCGCTTTAAACTTGAAGGACCAATTGCGCACATAGAGTAAATTTTAGAGACCGTAGTTTCGCCAAAATGTAATGTCATACCAGTCTGATTAATTGTGTTACTCCCAAACTAGAGAGACAATGCATAAAGTAACCTGGGTCCCTAACAAGTAAAGCTTAGGTACTTATTGCCAAGCTCGATTATCCTGGAAATGGAAATGTTCACTTTTGCCACCTGTTTGCACAATTTTTGCATTTGATTTGAAACCTACCAAAGGGAAAAGTCTGAGGAGGACATGTATATATTGTTGTTTCAATGATTGTTTTAGGGTTTTGTTAATGAGTATTTTTAGGACAATCGTCAATAAATTATTTTAAAAAAATTGACATATGAGAAATATTTAAAAAAAAAATCTTAAATTTTTTTTTTCTTTTTTCATAAACTTTTTTTAAAAATATTTCTTAAATCAATCTTTTTAGGACATTTGTTATTTTTCTTCGTTGTTTTATACAAAGAAGATAAGAAACAAGTCAAATAATCCAAGATCATCCATTATATGTCTTTCATGTTGCGTGATCGCCTTTCCTTCTTTAGAGCAAAAACTTTGTTTAACCTTATAGTGGAACATTGTGCCCTGTCTGACTTTCTCAGTCAATTAAAATTAGAATTATTATTAGACCTTTATTCACGTGATGAATCACATAATTAATTACTAATTTACTATTCATTTATTTGTCTATTATATGTTCTTTTTTTCCCTTATGTCATTTGGTGGTAGTTGTTGTTAATTAACTTGTTGGAGTAGATCAAAGCAAATTAATTATCTCCAAATGACGTCCTATTGAATGCTATGTTCACGGTTATTAAGAAGGTGAAAATAGCTAGCCCTTGTAAATTTACTTTTTGAGTTGAATTCAAGAGCCTAAAAAAAATGGGCTCTGACATTTAGATAAATGCATTTGTTGTTGATTTCAAAGATCTCCATGTGAGGCTGATCTTAAACATTAACTACAAAAGAAAGAAAACATAGTTTTTTAATACAAATTAGGTTAAGAAAAAAAGAACTTTTTTGATAACTTTGTTTAAGTGTGTGTGAGTAACGCTTATATATATATATATATATATTATATATATATATATATATATATTTTTTTTTTTTTTTTTTGGGGTCTAATTTCAGAGTGACATAAGAACAAGATGGATACAAAAGCACCAAGTAATATTGTTTGCTGTGATGTTTAGATGTTATAACTAATAATACTAATGTTTAAAGAATCATGGCACATGATAGCATTATTGTTATTTTATTTCTACTGCTTATTAAAATGGAGGTCTATCAATGTAATTGAAAATATTGCATACTTAAGGCAATGTCCTATAGGTTAGTCGGCACAACTAGTCGTCCCAAATGCGATGGAATTGTTATTATATCTATTGCTTAGTAATAAACTAGAGGTCTATGTGACTCCAATTTTCTAGATTTGGGGGGGCCAATGATACATGGATTAGTTGGCATCACCAGGTTTTATTGTGATAATTTCTATTGCTTACTAAAACGGAGGTCTATATGTAATTTCATTTTCCTAGATTTGAGGGCCAATGAGCAATTGGGCCAAGGGTTTGTCCGCACTACCGGACAACGGGCTTAACCCTCTCCACCAACTTGATATCAAATAAAAAATTCCTAGACATGTGCAAGAAAAATATATTGGAATGAGTCTTCTAATTAGAGTCATAGGTTTGAGTCTTAACCATATTATAGTTTACTAATTGATTAAAACTAAGGGTACAGTTTTTTATTTTTACTTTTATGTGTTATACCTTAGGTTTTTCAATAAAATTTAAATACATGTGATTACATTGAATTTGATTGTCATTGAAAAAGATAATATTGTTTGCACTACATTGATCAATATAACTATGTGCTTAAATTTAATTAGCATGTAACCTTTACTATGTTCAGCTACAACTTAACATGTGCCAAGATTTGTAAATTCTTTACCTAAAAATAATATTGTAGATCATATGTTTAATATAGTATTTTAATTTTTTTTAGGTTGTATTTTTTATTTTAAGTCTCTTTCTACTGTAGCTTATGTTTAACCTAAACCATGATAGTTTCATGCAGTTTTTTGTTAGCACTTATTTTAAATATTCGATCATAAAATTTCAAGGAGGTATTTTGATCCTAATTAACTTGTATATACTTACAATTTGGTCAATAACAAATATTTATCATTTTTTGGGTACTAAAGAGAAACTTATCAGTTGCCCACATTGCTTCTAGCATATTGCTTAGTCCATAATATGCCACATATTAAGTGTTGTAAATGAATAGTGTTGTTTATGAATAGCCCAATCTCGACTTGAGAAAAAATTTGTTTATGTTCGTTTGTTTAGTAAACAATCTAAGCTCAAGCCAAACTTTAGGCTTAATTATTAAACAAGAGTAGTCAGGCTCAAATATAATAATGTGTTAGTGAACAAGCTCATGAACATAAGAGTTTAAATTAACTATATAATTATATGTATACTTGGTTCATACAATATAAAATTATTATTTGTAGTTTTTATTCATAACATGAACAATTCATTTGTAGTAAGAATTCATAGGTTTGCGAAGGGGTAAAATGTTTTAGTCATGATTTTTCCATATCTAGGAAAAGAATAAGTTAATCAAGTAGCTCGTAAACAAGATTGAGCTTGATCAACAAGTAAATAAACTAAGCTTAAATATCTAATCATATTTGGTGATGAGCTCAAGCTCAGCTCTTGTACAAAATAAAATTTGGCTTGGCTTGTTTATGGCCCTACACATATTATCCCAAGATCAACCTTAAGGTAGTTTAGATCATAGGTATTTGGATTTGGTTAACGGGTGTCCTTAGGGATATTTGTTAATTGATCATTTTAGGAAAATATTTATATCACTTTCATGAGAAATAAAAAAAATTAAAAAAAACTAGCAAAAAATCAATTTTTTTTTCTTTTCCCATAAAGGGTTTCTTAAAATAGTTCGCAAATCAATGCTCTTAGAGCACTTGTTAACTTTTTCCTAAGTATTTATACAAAAAAAAAAAAGAGATTAGATTAGGTGCATGATTGGTTTTTGTTTTTATAGAATTCATTTAATATTGGAATCTTCATTTTTTTTAATGCATAATTAACTTGGCACAAAAATTAAAAATCTTAAATTGAACACGTGGCGCAAAATTGGATCTTAATTTAGAATTTAATAGAATTTTCTCTTAGTTTTAGTTATATATATATATATATATATATATATATATGTATATATATGATAGGGAAATCTAAGGTAAAACAAGCAATTTTAACTAAATTTTATTGTTACTAGTTTACTTATATTAAGTAGAAAGATCAACATGCCTAGCAAGTTGTAAGTCTTAACAAATGCTAGTTTATGGGTGAACTATAGGCTCTTAGGGAAGGTCTAGGTGTATGTCTTTGAATTAGCTTAATTTTACTGTAAATTTATGTACTACTTCTTAAAACTTTTTTTTCTTTCAAGATACAATTATACTTTTACTCAGTTCTTTGTAAAAAGAGAAACTTTGTATTAATTCAGAATCATTATGTCACAACACCAAGTCCATGTAATATGTTCAAAATAACCAATAATAAAGTACCACTTGCTACATAGCAAGACCCATTATTGTTATTCAAAACTATAGAAAATTTGCAAAGTATCATGAAATATAAATAATAAAGATTACTCAAGAACTAATCAAATATTAATACGCGTTTATATCTTAAGTTAATGTGATATAGACAATCCAATTAAATAGTCATGTGTCATTTCCCTTGACAACAAGACTTGAAGTCTCCAACTATTAAATTATGCTAAGTTCTGCTAATAAAAGTTATTTATGTGTCATCCCACCTCTTTAATATGGTGACACTCCCTAGGCATATATGAGAGATTTTCTGAAAGCCTTGAGGATCTTTTAGAATAAAACTTTAAAGCCTCAAATAACTTCAAAGTTTGAGGTTTGTGGTCAAAGCCGACAATATCATCCCAGTGATGGGTAAGGGCATGATATTTACAATAAAATATATGCACATATATTGTACTCAATTATTTATTAATACAGAATCACCACTTGTGAAGCATTTATGGCTCTTTGATTTTCAAACGTGAAATCTCTGTAGTTGCCTTATTTTTTAAGCAAAACAAGCTAATGAAAAAAATATATATATATTCTTAATAACCCTAAGGCCAGCAGACACCCTTGACATCATGCTCACGTCAATGATTCATTTGTAGGTTATTACCATTAAGGCCCCTGTCGACAACAAAATAATATATTGAGTGAGAGAAACATAAATATAATGAGAGAAAAAGAGTTTTTCTCATGTGTAAGTACTTTAAGCTATAACACATAAATAGAGGTAGAAAAATACACGATTCTACATATTGTAAGCAAGAGGCCAAAAAATATGTTTAGCAAGGTTAAATAAATATATTCATCAATGACCAAATAAGTATATTTAGTAGTAAATCCAAGAAAATAAATAAATTTTGCAATATGAGAAAAAGAAATATACAATAAATAAAGACATTGAAATAGAAAGGGAGAGGAAATTATCCTAATCGCACTCGCACATGTTGACAAAGGTACATAATAAACTTTTTTTTTGGCATAGTTGAAACGTAACCACCTTTTTCTTTTTTGTAGCATAAGGGCCCATTTAGATTGAGGGTGAGAGAGAGAAAAAGGAATAAAGTAAAGTTAATTGAAAATAAGTTAATTAATGTTGGGCCAACTCTTCTATACTCTCTATTTCTCTATTCTACTTCCCTTTCTCCCCCTCAATCCAAAAATAGACTATAAATCTGAGAGAAGTACCAGAGGTCAAGCCAAATAATTTGTTGAGAATAGTAGGATAGGGAAGAGCAATATTATAGGTTTTTAGGCACATAGTCATTGTCTTTAATACTAGATTTACCCCTACTCTAAAAAGTTTGTTAAGGGTTTCAAGCACATAATCTTTAAGATACAACAAGGCTTTAATACTAAATTTACACATCTCTCTATTCTACTTCCCTTTACTCCCTCTCTCTCCCCCAATCCAAACGAACTATAAATCTAAGACAAGTACCAGAGGTTAAGCCAAATAATTTGTTGGGAATAGTAGTTGGGAAGAGCAATATTGAAGGTTTTTAGGCACATAGTCATTGTCTTTAATGCTAGATTTACCCCTACTCTAAAAAGTTTATTAAGAGTTTCAAGCAAATAATCTTTAAGGTACAACAAGGCTTGAGTATCTACATATAGCAAGTTTGAAAATACTCAAGAACTTCTATGGAAAGCATGTATGCCGGAAAAATAAAAGTAATGCACAATAAATTAATGAACTTGCCCGATACGATGAGGATTCATATAAGTAGGCACCATCAAAGGAAACTTGTAGGTGATAGGCACATTAAACCATGTTAAATTGATCCATAAAATTCAATTTTTTTTTTAATAAAAAAAAACAACGTTGACAAAGGTAGATAATAAACTTCTTTTTTTGGCATAGTTGATACGTAACCATATTTCTCTTTTTTGTAGCATAAGGACCCATTTAGATTGAGGGTGAGGGAGAGAAAGGAGTAGAGTAAAGTTGGCTGAAAATAAGTTAATTAATGTTAGGCCAACTCTTCTATACTCTCTATTTCTCTATTCTACTTCCCTCTCTCCCCCTCAATTTTTTTTAATAAAAAAAACGACGTTTTAAATTAGCCTGAAACTTACTCGAGCAAACTATGCATGAATTTCTACACAAAAAGATTTGCCTGAAATTTTGGTTGACCCAACTCATAAGAATTTTAAATAGAGAGCTTCGACTAAAAGTTGCCCGACTATACTATCAGACAGAGCGTTTGATTGACATTCGCTTAACACTCACTCGAGCGAACAAATTGATGCAGAATAGTCTTTCCTCACTTTCACAAATAGTCAAATAGACTCTTGTTCAATCCAATTTCTAATATTACAACTTATGTATATTTAACATATATAGAACCAAATTCACACCTACAAGTGTGATTTGCAATAGATACAAGTGTATTCTATTACAATATTAGTAGGCGAAAATGGGCAAATGCCCATTTCGCGCAAAAAAGAAGAAGAAGATAAATGTATCATTTCTCAAACTAATTAGGAAAATGCTCATCTTTTGAAACTCGATTTTCTCAAAATTGAGTTTCAAAAAAAAAAAAATTTATGGAGCCCTATAGTGGCATTTTAAAGAGCCTATAGTGACGTTTTAAGGACCTATAGCAGCGTTTCGTGACTCGAGCTCCATGAACTCGAATTTCATGCAAGTTTTTCTTTCTTTTTTTTTACCTATTACTCAAGTTCATGGAGCACGAGTTCCAAAACGCTGCTATAAGCTTATTAAAACGTCACTATAGGCTCCTTAAAACGCCACTATAGGGTTTAACTTGATTTTGAGAAATTTAAGTTTCAAAAGAGGGGCATTTCCCTAATTAGTTTGGGAAAAGGGGCATAATACTATTTGTTTTGCGCGAAAAGGGCATTTGCCCATTTTGGCCCATATTAGTATGATAAATGTAGGAGGTGAGAACAAATAGACTATAATTAATAATTCAACTTAATAAGCAATAAATAAACGAGAGAAGGTAGGAATTCATTTAGGCTCACCATTAATATCACATTTTCATTTTTCAATAATCACTCACCACATAAGCACTTTGTAAATATTTTTGTAAAATAGTTTTTTTTTTTTTTTTTTTTTGAGAAACATTTTTGAAAAATAGTTGGTGTCTCTAGTATTATTCAATCAAGTGAGGAGGGAGAAAGATGATGTTCCAATTAGGGGTGTCCATGGGTCGGGTTGAGGATATTTTTTGACCCAACCCATATGGTAGGTTTAAAAAATTCAACCCAACCCATAGGTTTGCCAACTTTAAAAATTTTTTTTATTACTATTATTATTAAATTGAGCAGAAAATTTTTTATTCCACTTGCCACCTAAGTTGATAAGCAAAATATACATGAACTAGTATTTCAACTCAATTATAAATAAAATATATCTAACTAAATTGATAAACAAAATATACAATAACTAGTATTCCAACTCAATTGATAAACAAATAGAAGTGAAGAGCGAGTAGGGGTGGGAAGCGGTAGAGAGAGAAATAAGATTGTTAAGGTTTGCGAGATAATTGGGTTTTATATAGGAAGAGCGGAATAGGGAAAAAATTTAATAAAAATTGTTAATTATAATATACATATATATATATTAAATATATATAATTTAATTTTTAAATATATTTGTGGTCAGGTCGGGTTAGGCGGGTTTGTGATTGTTATGACCTAAACCCAACCTGACACACTATTAAAAAAATTTGCATAATCCAACCCAACTCACCAAACTCTAAAAATCGACCCAGCCCAGTGGGTTGGATTGGTGGGTTAGCTGCACGTCCCTAGTTTTGTTAATGTTGCATAAATGAAGGAAATAATTAATTATGGACCTACTAAAGTAAGAATTAGAGCTGTAAGTGCTCAAAAAATAAAGACCTAAGCCCACTTAGATCAGTGGTACCTTACCCTTTAATTTGGCCAAAACAACAAAATTTGAATAGAAAGTGAGAAGGTCAACCAAGTGCAATTCTATCCTATGTCCAAGCCTAAGGCCAAAGAGCCCAGAATATCAAGCAAACAAAATTTAGACAACAATTGAAAGTAGTAACCTCCTCGAGTAAGTCTGAGGACCCGTTCCTTTTATATAACAGTAGTTCAAGTTTTACACTCTGAGTGTTACATTGTTCTCTTTCTTTTTCTAGTAGTATTTGAAAAATGTTCATCCACTTTTTTCAGGTGGGTTGTCTTTTTATAGCCCATTCCTATGCATCTTGGCCCTTCACTTGTACGTTTCCTAGCATTCTCCAATGATACTTGTCCCATCAAGGTTCTTATGAAGGTGGTAGAATGAGAAGCTAGTTGTAAAGTCACTATTCAGGGGTTATTTTTACATTAATGCAGCTAATAGGGTTGGTGGAGGACATTAAATGCGGAGGTGGGAGGTATATCCTTTAGGAAGCTTTCTCCCACCGTCCTTATCCATGTTACCATATCCCTTCCTCGGGCTTTTTAGGAATATCAATTGTCCTGATTCCTTCTTTCTCCTCAGGTAAATGGAGCTCTTGGGATTTACTTGCCTTCCTAACCTTGGATTAGGAAGATTGTCCCTCGGTTTAGACTCTTCAGTCCTTAGACCCCACAGTAGAGAATTTTTGTTTGAAATTAGTGGCTATAGTTCGGCTTTGCGTATTACTTAGAGCATTCTTATTAGGTCTTCTATATGTCATATGTTGGTATATTTTAGTATCAAGACACAAAAATAGCCCATTACTCGGTCTTGCAAATTCTTTCTGTTAGGACATATGTAAATCATGCTAGGAACATATGTCAATATTTTATGTAATTGGTTAATCCTTTGACAAAACGCAATTTACTTTTATTTGGGTAGATCTAGGATGTGTTTAATATTTCAAAGAAAAAGAGTTCAAGTCTTGTATTGAAGCCATGCAAATCTGTCCAAGAAACAAGTGAAGAAGTGCTGATTCATTAAAGCTCAACTGATAGGTCAACAAATAGCTATCTATCGAGGCTCGACAGTTACTATCTATCGAGGTATCTATCGAGAATTGCAAAATCAGAATTTTCAGATCTGATTTTCGACCTATGCTGACATGTATGTGTAAGGTTTCTTTTCTCACAACCGTAGACATATATAAGACTTATTTTAAAGGCTATTACATAAGAGAATACAAGGAGAACATATGAAAAAATGTGACTGATGCCTTATTTTCTCAAAAAAAAGCTACCGCGTCTTTGTACCTTAGGGTTTTGTAATCAAGTGCTTCTTGATCTTCATTGTTGATGAAGTAAAGAACTTTGCAGCAAACATCTTCTTCAAGTTGGTGAGTTAGTCACGTAATAGGAGCCATGCATCATTGGTTAGTCACGTATTGGGATCCATGCAAAAAGGTGGCATTCATATATTGAAGAGTTTAGAGGTTCTAAAGCGGTAGAAGGTTTCTACTGTAAGTTCATCTACGGGGATTGTAGAGTCTAGGGACAAAGATTTTGTACTAGATCTGAAACTTCTCTTTACTATTGTGGATTACTTTTCGGAAAGGTTTTCCCCTAGGTTTCACTATGAAATTAGTTTGTTTCATTGGTTTTCCTAGGTCATCATATCTTGTCTTATTTACTTTTCCACTACATATGATTTTGATATGATATTAATGTTTGTTTCTTTCAACAAGTTTTATTCATAATAAATCTAATTAACAACTTGGGTTTAAAACTTGTTAATTCTTTCAATTGGGGTCTAAATTATCTAACAAGTGGTATCAGAGAGAGTACACTCTGATTGGATTAATTTCCTTGAGTGTGATCCTTGATCTCTATTATCATGGATTATGGACAATCTCTTTTGATTCTTCCTTTATTTGATGGCACTAATTATGTGTATTAGAAAGTTATTATGAAAGTTTTTTTGCAGACTCTAGGTGAATAGGTATGGCAAACTGTTGAAGTTAGCTGGATTAAGCCAAAGGAAGCGCCAGTAGATTGGAATGAAGCAACAATCATGGCGGCAAATTTCAACAGTAGAGCCTTGAATGCTTTGTTTTGTGAGGTGACCAATGAGGAATTCAAGAAAATATCATCTGCGGAAGTTGCCAAGGAAGCATAGACCATTCTTGAGACCACCTATGAAGGTACCAAGGTAGTAAAAACTATAAAATTTCAAAAAGACTCACTAGTAGTTTTGAAGAAAAAAGGATGAGGGAGGATGAGACCTTTGATGAGTTCTATGCTAAACTCAAGGATATTGTGAACTCTGCCTTCAACCTTGGAGAATTTATAGCAGAATCCAAAATTGTTAGGAAAATCCTTAGGTCCTTACCTGAAAGATTCTATGCCAAGATCATTGTCATTGAAGAAGTGAAGGACATTGATCAATTTCCTTTAACTGAGCTTGTAGGGAACCTTCAAACCTATGAGATGGGATTAGACTTAATGGAAAAAGGTGGAAAGAGAAAAAATTGGCTCTTATGGGTATAGAGGAAGAGATTGAGGACTTCAAAGATGAAGATGATGATAAGGATAAGGATCTAACCTTCATAACTGATGAGATTATCAAGCTTCTTCAATTTAAGAAAAATGATAAGGGCAAACCTCCTAGAAAATATAAATCCTCAAAGAAGGGCAAGAATGAGAAACCCTTTATCTAGTACCATGAGTGCAAAAGTTTTAGACATATGAGGATAGCATGCTCAAACTACCTTATGAAGGAAAAGACCAAGAATTCAAAGGATAAATGGTTGGTTGGTTGCTACTTGGAGTGATACAGAGAATGACTATTTTGATGAGTATGTAGATGAATGTGTTCATGTTACGGCCTTTGCTGCCTCAACCGACAAGGTGATTGTGGAGAGTGCTAGTAACAGTCTTCTAATGATGAAGTACCCAAGAAATTGACCCTTCAAAAAGCCTATGATAAACTATGCACTGAATTCATAGAATCTGAAAAGACTTCTCATCTTTGTAGAAAAGAGCTTAATGAGGTAAAAACTGGAAAGGGTAATATTTTAGTCAAACTAGATGAGACTACAAGATTAGTTAAGACTCTTGTTGTGGAGAACACCTCATTAGAAGAGAAGGTCAAGAATCTCAAAGTTGAGCTTGGTCAAGCTAGAACTCAAATAGAGAGGATATCTAGTGCAAAGTTTGATGAGGTATTGAGTGCTTAAAAGCCTAATTCTGATAAGATTGGCTTAAGATATGCTGGATCAAAGATTGTCATTGTGCCCCAATCTAAGAAAGGTGATAAAAGTATGAAATCCAAAACTGATTTGGCTAATTCTAAATTCTTTGTTAGACCTCATGTTTGTTACCATTGTGGTGTTTTTGGACACATTCATCCTAATTGTTTTAAGTTGTATTCTCAAAAGTTAATGTACAAACGGTCACAGGTTTCCTCTCAAGGACCTATACCTTTGTTTGGAGAGTTATTAAAATTCTTGAGTTTTTTAACTCAATTTCAGAAGAATTCTAATTCTTTTATGTCCTTTGGTAGACATACTAAGACACGTGTCTTTTTATCTTCACAGCCAAAGACTAGTGCTGTGTGGTGAAAAATGAGCCTAAGACTTAATTGTCTTTTCTATTTGTCTTCTGTTTTAATTCTTTCTATCTAAAGTAGGACTTTCTTGCTTGATTTTTTATCTATTTTTGGAATCATGCTTTCATGCATCTGCATATTTCTTTCATGCTTTCATGTTGTAAGTCTGTTTTTGTTTAGTTGTTTTGTTTTTATTTTTTTTTGTTTTCAAAATAAAAAAAAAATTGAAAAATCAAACAAATACAAAAATAGTGTGTTTGTGTACATTGGTACTTGTGTACCTTGAATGGCCAATGACATAAAATTTTCTAAATTTTGTATCTTTTGTAACTTAGATGAGCATCTCTTTGCACAACTAAGCAAGTGAGCTTTGTGGCTCGTGTTTGTGATGAGTAAGGTTAAGTGATCTCCTGTACTTAACACTCATATCACTGTTTTTTATGAGAAAGATTAGAAAATCCTAAGAGAAAAGCATAAATAACCATTTCACCGTTGTTGCCCGCCAATCATGAAATGACATCGGTATGCTTCGGCATAGTAAAAGTGCAATGTCAAAAAACTTAACATAATTGGGTATTTCTTTTCTCTTTCTTTTATGTCCATACATGATATGCTTAATAAAAGAAAAATATACAAAGAAAATCAAAACAAATAAATCAAAATACTTTAAAATATGATTGTAAGCGTGTATTCTAGGAGATGTGGGAGTTATAGGATGTACCTCGAAGGTGATAGTCCCCATCAAGCACTTATGATCGTGTGTGAGTTAAATTGATTTACTCATATCCCAAATCGTCATAACATAGAGACACTTATGCAATCTTGCGATATTTTCACAAACAACACGCAATATTCTTTGCTACTTTTGATACATGTGCAAGTACAATGTGATTTGGTCATTACAAGATTTATATGTGTTCAAGTATGCTCACTAAACTGTTTGAACTTGTTTTTAAAATATAAAATTGGTTAGACTTGTTTAGTGTGTGAGTGTATGTGTGTTTTGGATCCAAATGCATGAAATTTTTCTTGTTGAGATATGTTTTTGAGAGCTTAACATGTTATTTGGATCCTTGGTTGAGTAGCATGTTTGATTACATTCATGTTTATGTTTTTTCTCTTCTTGAAAAACTGTCTTTAAGCAATCTCGACAGCTACTGGACACCTCTCAACAGCTAAGCTATCTATCGAGATTTTTTAGCTTCTCTTTATCACAATTTCGATAGCTTCTCGACAGCTTATCGATCCATCGAGAAAGTTTTCGTCTCCTTGATAGATTTTTTATAGTTGTTCGATCCATCAAGGTTAATTCGATAGCTGTTCGATCCGTCAAGGTCAGTTCGATAGCTGCTCAACACCTTTCGATCCATCGAGATCCTCTTGCATGTATTGTTTTTCATATGTTTTACATCTTTTTATTATCTTGTCATCTATAACATCTTATTTCATTACATTTATGCATTTATATGGATTCCTTATGGCCCCTTGATCATCCTTAATCATCTTTATGTTTCTTAGATGAAGTTTTCTTGCTTCTTGTACCACTTGTCAATCATGACAAAAAGGAGGAAAAATTGTGGAGAATATGTGGTTCTTATTAAGATTCTATATGTTAGGGGGAAAAATACATGCCCTTATAAGGGAAAGTTGTGTTTCATCTTGTTAGGGTGAGTGTTTACCTCCTTATTATTGTAGGAGCTTCTTTTAGCTTCTTCTTCTTGTACACCAATCTTGTGACCATGTTTACATACATTGTGCTTAGCTTTGAGATAAATATATATATATAATATATATATATATATATATATGTGTGTGTGTGTGTGTGTGTGTGTGTGTGTGTGTGTGTGATGATGTATGTTTTTTTCACATACCTCTACATATGTTGTTTCTTTTCTCTCTTTATACAGATGTTTTTTATTTGTATGCAATATTTTATTTCTATCTCACACTAAGATGTCTTGATGAGTTTTGTTTAAAGTGTTTCTAAAATATAGGTTGTCAAAGTCTTCCTTGCCATGAATTTTCTTCTTGCAAAGTTTTTCAAAAGTTTGTGTTAGGATAGATTTTATTATATTCAACAAATGAATATGATTTGAATGATTTATAACTTCTCTCATATGTCACGGATTACCAAAGGGGGAGATTGTTAGGACATCTGTGAATCATGTTAGGAACATATGTCAATATTTTATGTAAGTGGTTAGTTCTTTGACAAAACACACTTTACTTATATTTGGGTAGATTTAGGATGTGTTTAATAGTTTAAAGAACAACAGTTCAAGTCTAGTATTGAAGCCATGCAAATCTGTACAAGAAACAAGTGAAGAAGTGTTGATTCATTAAAGCTCAACAGATAGCATCTGTTGAGGCTCGACAAATAGCTATCTATTGAGGCTCGACAGATACTATCTATCAAGATATTTATCAAGCATTATGAAATCAAAATTTTTAGATCTTATTTTCGGCCCATGCTGACATGTATGTGTAGGGTTTCTTTTCTCACAACCCTAAACATATATAAGGCTTATTTTAAAGGCTGTCACATACTGGGATTTGTGCAAAATGATGGTGTTTATATATTGAAGAGTTCAGAGATTCTGAAGCGGTAGAAGGTTTCTATTGTAAATTCATCATGGGGACTATAGAGTCTAGGGACAAATGTTTTGTACTAGATTTGAAACTTCTCTTTACTATAGTGGATTGCTTTTCGAAAAAGTTTTCCCCTAGGTTTTTTACTATGAAACTAATTTGTTTTATTGGTTTTCTTGGGTCATTATATCTTGTCTTATTTACTTTTTCGCTACATATGATTTTGACATGATATTGATATTTTTTTTTTGTTTTAACAAGTTTTATTCATAATAAATCTAAGTAACAACTTAGGTTTAAAATTTGGTAATTCTTTCAACTAGGGTTTAAATTTCCCAACACTTGCAGTTGCAAAAAAAACTTGCAATTGTACTACAGTGCCATCCTAAATGTATGATGGCACTTTAGCACAATGACAAACCAAAATATTTATATTTTATTCCCTTTTTCACCTTTTTTTTTATGGCTTTTGTGTTTCATCTCCTTTCTCTATCTCTCTCTCATAGAGCTTATCTCCTCTTTCTCCCCATGCCTCTCTTCTTCTTCTTCTTCTTTTCTTTTTTTCTTTTTCTAGTTTTGATTCTCTCTATCATTCAATCCCTCCCTCTCTCCCATCCCTCTCTATGTGGATCAGTGTCCATGCATTGGTATATCTCAGATCATACGACATGGGTTAGGTGGAGCGGTGGCGTGGATCTGGTGGCGTAGACAGGTGGTTGTGGCGACATGGGTAGATGGTTGCGACATCATGGATCTAGTGGCTTGGGCATATCTCTTCCCTCTTTGTCTCTCTTTGATCTCTCTTCCCTTTCTTTTTTTTCTCTCTCTCTCTTCCCTTGAATCAAGCCTTTGTGGGTCTCGTGATTTGATATGGCAGATCGGGGTGGTGCTATAGTGGTGGATCAATAAATGGTGGTTGTGCCGTGGATTGTGGATCGGGGTGGTGCCATGGTTGGCCTTCTATAATGAGTCAAATGCCAAGCTAATCTCAAATATGATGTATACTGTTGAACTATATTCTTTCTAATTTCTAGAAAAGTTTGGATGCCATCTTCATTTAGACTATTCTTGTTTGGCAACCCATTGAGCCTTTAATGAAAAGTTCTTTAATTGCAGGTTTAGTTTTCTTATAGGCATGCGCCATCGTGTGTTTTAGAAATGCATGAGTACATAAAGAACAAAATATAAAAAAATCAAAGATTTTATATTCTAAATTGTAAGTTTAAACTGTGCTTAAATTGGGAGGCAGTTGTGTTGATGATGGTTGGGTTGAGTTTCTGTGCTAGGGTTTGTTTGGGGTTTGGGATAAGTTTCTGTGTTGGGGATTTCAGGTCTGGGTTTTGGGTGGTGATGAGTGGTTGAGAGAGAGAGGAAGAGAAAAATGAGAGAGAGAGAGAGAGAGAGGGAGAATATTTTATTGTGTAGATATATTATTTTAATGTGTTGTATAAGAAAATAAAAGATGGGATGTTGGGTGTGTTATAAAATGATATGGCATAATAGATAAAGTAGTTTTTAAAATGGTAAATGGTATATATTTTAAATATCGGATCTGAATGCTCTTAAGGTGGTCATATGAACACCTTGACTTGCAAGATATACATACATACATACCTATATATATATATTAAAACTTAACTTGTTTTGTTTAATCTAAAAAAAAAATTCAACACCCTGACTTAAGAATCCCAAGAATTTAGGTTCAATAAAAATAATTTTGGGCCCCAATATAATTTTTAACTCCTTAAAAAAAAAATTAAGATCCTAATCACAACAATAAAACCTATTTAAAAACCAAAAAAAAAACAAAAAACAAAAATCTTTAATCATTCATATTTTTAAATCATTTAACCAATTCTATAAAAATAATCTCTAATTTATTTTTCATAAGAAAACGGTAACAAGAGAGATACTATGGCCGAGTGTTCTCCTTAGTGGCGCTAACAACCCTATTCTCCTCAGCTTTGTAAACACAACAACTCTACTTTCCTTGACAGCTTAGCTTGCAGTCGTAGTATGTATCATCCATTGTTTTCTGCTTCTCTCTCTCTCTCTCTCTCTCTCTCTCTCTCTCTCTGTGTGGATGCCCCCCAAAATTTTTCCGGGTTTCGTCACACATTGGGTTCTTGGTAACGTGACTTTTGTATGGCCGAGTGTTCTCCTTAGTGGCGCTAACAACCCTATTCTCCTCAGCTTTGTAGACACAACAACTCTACTCTTCTTGACAGCTTAGTTTGCAGTCGTAGTATGTATCATTCGTTGTTTTTTGCTTCTCTCTCTCTCTCTCTCTCTCTCTCTCTCTCTCTCTCTCTGTGGATGCCCCCCAAAAATTTTTCGGGTTTTGTCACACATTGGGTTCTTGGTAATGTGACTTTTGTATGATTTTTTATCTAGAGTGGAGGTGTGTGTGTGTGTGTGTGAGTCCCTTTTTCTTATTTTTATCTTAGGAATCACCATCAACCATTGGTTTTGTTTTAGGTGTGATTGGTCACGTAGATGTCTAATTTATTTTAATTTACCTATTTATCTAAAACATATTTAAAGGTTAATTAATTAAGGTAAACCAAAAGTTTTTGAACTAAAGATTTTGGACTTGGAAGTTTGGTTACATATGGGGAAGGTGTTAGGCACCCCACAACGTCTATCCTAATATAGTACCTTATTTTAATTTATTCCAAATGTTAACTTTTTATAAATAAAAAAAAAATACTTGGAATTTTGATTTTTTTGAAATGGTTTTTGCAAACAATGTACATATATATACATGTGAGTAGGTATTTACATATAGCAATCATGCGAATATTAACTTCAACAAAATGTATACAATCAAAACATGCGACATATATACATTAAGTACCATGTGAGAGAGAGCATACAAGTATATAATACAATAGCATGTAAGTATTTATTTATTATATAGCTAGCATGTGAATACTAAATGCTATACAAAAAGAAACACAACATAAAGAAAAGAGAAGGTTGGAAGAGTAGCACCTTGTTTTCATCCACCATTTTCTCATTTTATTCATGCAAAAAGATGACAAAAATAAACTCATTAGTGCTAAGAAATATTAGGGACGATGTAAGCTTGTTGTATGTTTAATGACTCAAGAGAATGAGCCTTGAACACAAATCCACAAACTACATCTATTCTAAGAAAGGACTGGAAATAAAAAAAGTTACAGCATTAACTTTATTATTTTGGAAAAACACTTTTTTCCTAGAGAAGATTTTATTGTGATATTTTGGAAATATATATATTTTTTAAAGAAAATTCCAACGTGGTAGAGCACATTTATCTTGGAAAACATTTTTATGTTTATTTTTGCAAAAATTCAGCTCTCTGAGAAATAACAAAGAAAAGTTTTTTTTTTTTTTTGAAAACAACCATTTGAAAGAAATTTTATTTAAAGTGACAAAAGTATTTTTTGAAAACATGTATCATTGAAGATCATTCCTTTTTTAAAAAACATTTTTGAAAAACATTTTAGACATAAAAAGCACTTTTGAAAAAATATTTTAAAAAATAGCATTTTTGAAAGCACTTTGTGTTAGGGACATATTTGTGTTAGGGACAAATTTGATGTGATTGGCTAATCTTTTAACAAAATGCACTTTACTTGTAATTGGGTAGATCTAAGATGATTTAAGACTTCAAGAAACATATTGTTCAAGTCAAATGTTAAAGTCATGCAAATCTGTCCAAGAAACAAGTGAAGAAGTGTTGTTCATTAAAGCTTGATAGATGTCTCGACAGAAGCCTATCTATTGAGGATTAATGTTGAAGCTTGACAGAAACTCGACAAAAGTTATACCAGTCAAGAATTACGAAATCAGAATTTCTAGATCTAATTACACGCATATCCTTAAGTATTTGTGTAGGATTTCTTTTCTCATAACCACAGACATATATAAGGATTATTTTAAGAGCCGTCTTAAGATCTGTTTAGGTATCCATACATGTATATTGTGACCGGAGGCAGAAATTGCTCTAGCTCATCTTTCTTTCTGTAGAAGCTACTACGTCTTTATGTCAAGGGTTTTGTGACTAAAGAGTTTCTTGATTTTTATGTTGATGAACTGAAGAACTTTACAGCCAACATCTTTCTTAGGTTGGTGTGTTAGTCATGTACTGGGATCCGTGCATTATTGGTTAGTCACGTATTGGGATTTATGCATTGAAAAAAGAGATTGCTGATACAATACAAGTCCAATGGGGTATTAGGATAAGGGTTCAACTTTAGGTTGGTATTAGGTACTAGGATTTTTTTTACTTGTAACCGCTTGTGATTGATAATAATGGATTCTCGAAAGTGGTGACCTTAAATTCATCCGGTAAGGTTTTGTCTCGAAGGTTTTCTCCATTTATAAACAAATCACCGTGTTAAATTTATTTTTCGCTGCATTTAGTTTAATTGGTGATTCGTTTATGTTACCACGCTATTGCATGTTAAATTGACTTAATTAATTAACTTGGATAACTAATTAATTAATTTGGCAAATGGGTCAATACATTTTTGGTTTATCACTTTGGAAAACATTTTTGAAAGCATTTGTGTTATTACTTTTTTTTTTTAAAAAGGTTTCGGGTTCCCCCACCCCCCTTTTTCTTAAAACCGATTTTCTTTTTTAATTGAAAATAGATTTTTATTTTGGAAATAGTTTTTAGAAAATAGATTTGAAAACAAATTTTTATATTTTGAAAAACAGATTTAGAAAACATATTTTTATTCTTAAAACAGCTTTTTAGAAAAGCAGATTTTTAAAAATTTTGAAAATAATTTTTTATTAAGAAAATAGTTTTGAAAACAGTTTTTTTTTTTTAAATTAAGATCTTCTATATTTACTAGGTTACTCTATCAAATAGATTTCGTTAAATCCTAACAATTCTTTAATGATTTAATGGTCTAGATATTTCCACGTTAGCATTTTACAAACAATAATTTTAATTTTTTGTTTGCAACATTATTTTATTATTTTAAGAATATTGTTAGTGGAATGCTGAATCATTTTTTTATATTAAAAAAAAAAACAGATTTATAAAACAGTTTTTTATATTATGCAAACAGTTTTATAAAAACAGATTTTTTTTTTTTGAAAAAGAAAACAGTTTTATATGGAAAAAACAGTTTTACATTTTTAAAAAATAATTTAGAAAATAATTTTTTTTTTTTTTAAGTTTCAGGTTTCCCCTTTTAAAAATCAGTTTTTTTTTTTTTGTTTAATTTGAAAACTTTCTTTTTAGAAAGAAAAAAAAAACATTTTCTTAGAATAGTGTGTAGAGGAAATGTTTTACCCAAGCATATTTATTTTATGGCACATTATTAATAAGAAATGTAGAGAGACAACAATAATAAAGTGCAGAAAATAAATTGCAAGGAAAATAAAAAGCTTGAAATTGAAATGACATAAAAGTAAAGAGCTTGGAATATAAATGACATTAAAGTAAAGAGTTTGGAATATAAATGACATAATAGAGCTTGGAATATTGTAAAGATTGATTAAAAAAAAAATTCTCTCTTAAATAAATTTTAATCTCTTTCAAGCTTTATGGATTCTTCAACATAAAGAAATGGGAGTTCTAAACCATCATCATTCTTATAAGACATACCCATATTGTGCTCTAATGGGGGTTTAAACCCATTTAAGAGAGATAGTAGAATATCTATTTTTTTAGGTGTCTAGATATAGTATAGTTTAGTATAGGATAGTATAGTAGAGTATAGTATGGTATGTATATATATGTAAGTGCAATGAAATAAAAGGGGCGAGGGGATGTGCAAGAAATTAAATGGATGACATAAAATAAAAGGGGATGGGGGTTGCTTGAAAGTAAATAGGGTGACATAAAATAAAAAAGGATGGGGATTGCTTGAAAGTAAATGGATGACATAGAATAAAAGGGGATAGGGGTTGCTCAAAGTAAATAGGATGACATAAAATAAAAGGGGATGGGGGTTGCTTGAAAGTAAATAGGGTGACATAAAATAAAAAAGGATGGGGATTGCTTGAAAGTAAATGGGATGACATAGAATAAAAGGGGATAGGGGTTGCTCAAAAGTAAATAGGATGACATAAAATAAGAGGGGATGGAAATTGCTTGAAAGTAAATGAGATGACATAAATTAAAAGGCAATAATAATAAAATCCCTAGATGCTAGGTGGGATGAGATTTCTAAAGGGTACTTCCCATACATAGCCTAGGAGATGGTCTAATACCCATTTAGGGATATGAACACAATAATATAAACCAACAACAATAATATGAACATTGAAATAAAAAGATGGATATATATACAATACGTACGAGGGAATAGTAAAACTAAAGCAACTATGAACAACAAGAAAAGTGAATGAAATGATTTTTATATATATAGAAATGATGTTTACAAGATAATAAAGGGGTGGGATGGGTTTAATTGTTAAGGAACTAACCCATCCCTATACCCTTATCCACAAAGATTACAACAAAAAAGGATAAGGCTTTTTTGTGTAGGGTTTCCTAGAGAGAGAGAGAGAGAGAGAGAGAGAGAGAGAGAGAGAATTAAAAAAATTCTAAGGCTATTTTTTCAGAATTTCCTTACCTTTTAAAAAAAAAAAAAAACATTTTCTCTCTATTTCTCTACATCTTCCACACTTTTTCTCCTTAAAACTCTATATATTTTCTCAAAAATGGGGAGACGAGGTATTTATAGGTGAATGAGGGGGTATTTATAGCCACCCATACACTAGTGCTATGGGCGGCTAGCACTAGTGTATCTTGATACACTAATGCTAGCCTTTCAGTTTTGCTACCTCATCAGCCATTTTTCTTCTTTTTCTAATTTCTAGCCCAATTTTCGCGCAGTTGTTTGGAGGCCTTTTTAAGCTCTATTTCCTTCAAATTTTATATACACGGAAAGCTTTAGATGTCTAGTTTTCAATGGTTTTAGCCTTGCTCAATTTAGTGCTACGGCCTTTGAGATATCATGCTCAGAAGAAAAGTGATGCAAAGCTAAAAAATTCTGGATGTTTTTTCTTCAAAAATTCATATCTTCCAATCCAAAGCAGATATTGTCGAGCCCTTTCGGTGAAAATTTGCTAATACCTTGTCCTTCAAGATGGTCCAACCCATCCTTTCCAGTTCTTGCCCAATCGGTACATTTTCTCGCATGAATTCAAGTAAAAAATTGTCAATTTTCCTAAAAAAAAGGTGATAATTTTATTAGGGTTTTTTTCGGTATTTTGGTAATATCTCATCTATTTTAACTTTGATTTTGGCCTATAAACTATTATTTCGAAGGGAAAAACATGCCCTACGAAACGGTCAAAAATTCAACACAATCCAACAATCAGATTAAAAAGTCAACCTTTTGACCATACCCAGTTAGGGTTTTGGTCTTAATTGCTATAAAATGGATTTTTCAATCATTGTGACCTTTTGATTTATTGTTCAAATATGTTGTACTTATTTTTACTCTTTTTGGCTTTGAAATTCATGATTTTGCACCTTTTTTTTATTATTTTTTTAATTTATCTTTGTATTGACGCGTAAATCGGGCCCAAACAAAATATGGTATCGACAATCTCAAAATTTATCTTTCATCAGTACCTTTTTGTTTTCTTCATTTTGTTAATTCTTAATTTCAACCCCTGTTGAATTTTGCCTTTGTCGATTCTGAGTTTTTATGAGTGCATTATATATATATATATATATATATATATATATATATATATATATATATATATATATATATAATAGACTATTAGTTTATTCCCAAAAAAGAAAATAAGACTACTAGACTTGGTAAATCCTAACAATTCGCCCTTCTTAGAGCACCTTGCCCACAAGGTGAGGGAACTTAGCTTGCAAATCATATAACACTTTCAAGGTAGCATCATCCTTGCTTTCACCCTATCATTGCACTAAAACTTGAGTCACAGTCCTGCTCCTCAACTGAATAGATTTTCTGTTTAAGATCAGCATAGGTTCTGGAGTGACCACCAAATATGCATTTACAGCTGTCAAAGTAGGTCTAGGCACTACTTGATTACCCAACTTGGCCTTGAGATTAGACACATGGAACACTAATGAATGAGGGAACCAAGAGGTAAATCTAATTTGTAAGAAACATTCCAAATTTTCTGAATGACCTGAAATGGACCATAGTACCTAGGAGCAAGTTTCCTAAGCTTCCTATGATGCATTGATGATTGCTTATAGGGCTACAACCTCAGGTACACCCAATCCCCTACTACCAATGACCTCTCCACCTTCTTCTTGTTAGCAAGCTCCTCATCCTCTCTTGAGCTGCACATGGATTTTGCTTAAGTAAGGACAAGAGTTGCTATCCATCCTTAAGCAACAAGTCCACTGCCCCAAAACTTGTAGTCCCAGCTACATAATCTAATACCCGAACCTGAGGAGGTGGATACCCATATAAAGCTTCAAAAGGTGTCATCTTAGTGAAGGCATGGAAATTGGTATTAAACCAAAACTCTACCAAGGGTAACCACTCAACTTATGTGTTAGGCTTATCAGCTGCAAAAGCCCTTAAGTAGTGTTCCAAGCTTTTATTGACCACCTCAGTTTGGCCATCTGTTTGAGGGTGGTAGGAGACAAACATGGTTAATGATACACCTTGCGACCTCATCAATTTCTTCCAAAAAAGAGAGGTGAAGACAGGATCCCTATCGCTAACAATAGTGGAGGGCATACCATGCAATTTGAAAACAAAATGCAAATAGAGATTAGCAACCTTGGCAGCGGTGTAAGGGTGAGAGAGGGGCATGAAATGGGTATATTTGGTGAGTCTATCCACTACCACAATCACCACAAACTTCAAATGTGACTTAGGCAACCCTTCAACAAAGTCCATGCTTACATCCAACCATGGCTTATCTGGAATAGGCAAGGGTTGCAAGAAACCAGTAGGGAAACAAGTTTTCATGTTTAAGTTTCTGGCAAACATCACACTCTCTCACATATTGCTTCAAGTCTTGCCTTAGTCCAAACCAATAAAAGTCCTTTTGAAGCCTATGCAAGGTCTTTAGGTAGCCAGAATGACCTTCCAAAGGACTGTCATGCACCTATTGTGACACCACAATCTTTAAATCCTTATTAGAATCCCCAAATATAATCTGCCCTTGTAAAGTAGCAACCCATTACAAAAGGTAAAACCTGGAGAAGCATTGGGACTTAACTGAACAGCCTGTAGAATGGCCTGGATTTTAGGATCAGAATCATAGCTCCTCCTAAGATCAGACAACCAGGAAGGAGTAGGGAAGGAAATAATACACAAAGTACCCTCAGAAGTAGCTGGAGCACCTAAAATACTTGATACACTTGAAGCAGGAACAGTGGAATCAGACTAGTTAGAATCAAAACAAGAAGCAACAACATCATCACCTTGCCTCCTAGAAAGAGCATTAGCAACCACATTCTCCCTACCTTGCTTATATTCCACTATAAAAGCATACCCCTAGAGCTTAAAAATCCACTTTTGCTAAGCTGGGGTGCCCACCCTTTGCTCCAACAGATATTTTAAACTATGGTGATTTGTTTTGATAACAAAAGGCCTACCTAACAAGTAGGGTCTCCATTTCTTCACTACCACTACCAGTGCTAAAAACTCCTTTTCATAAGTAGACAAAGAGAGCTTAGTACCTTTTGAAGCCTAGTTATGATAGGCAATAGGCCTGTGGTCTTGCATCAAAACAGCTCCTAGACCCAAGCCAAAAGCATTACACTCCACAACGAAGGGTTTAGTGAAATTAGGCAAAGCCAACACTAGAGGGCATGAGACAACTTCCATAAGCAATTGAAAGGCATTGGTAGCGTCTGAAGTCCAAACAAATGAGTATTTCTTCAACACTGCAGTCAAGGGTGCTACAATTTGCCCATAGCCCTTCATAAACTTTCTATAGTAACTAGTGAGACCAAGAAACCCTGACATCTTTAGGTATAGGTCATTACTACATAACAGCATTCTTCTTAGGGTCAGTCCTTACTCCCTCACCAAAAATAAGATGACCAAGGTACTCAACTTCATCGCAAGCAAACATACACTTTGATTGTTTAGCATAGAGCTAGTGCTTGGCCAAAGTTTCCAAGACCAATCAAGATGACCAAGGTGAGCACGTATAGACTTGCTATATACCAGTATATCATCAAAGAAGACAAGGACAAACTTCCTTAAAAAAGGTCTAAAAATGGCATTCATCAAGGATTGGAAGGTGGAGGGTGCATTGGACAAGCCAAAGGGCATAACCAAGAACTCATAATGCCCCTCATGTTCTTAAAAGCAATTTTAGGTATGTCTTCCTCTTTCATTCTGATTTAGTGGTAACCAGACCTCAAATCCAATTTGGAAAACACACAAGCACCTCCCAACTCATCCAACAGCTCATCAATGACAGGAATAGGATACTTATCTTTAATAGTTTCTTGATTCAAAGCTCTATAATCAATACACATCAGCCTTCCTAACTAGAAGAACAAGTGATGCAAATGGACTGCAACTATGCCTAATTGAACCAACAAACAACAACTCCTTGACTATTTTTTCAATTTCATTTTTCTAATAGAAGGGGTACTTGTATGGTCTTTGGCAGATGGCATGTGCTCCTTCCTTAAGCTAAATTTGATGCTAATGCCCCCTAATAAGAGGTAGTCCAACAAGAGTTGCAAAGACTACTTCAAACTCCTTGAGTAAATTAGCAACCTAGGCAGGAACTTAAGCAGCATTATCTATAGACCAAAGATTTGCAAGATTAGTCCTCTCATCACAGGTTCTTTCAAGAATTGGGTCCCTTCTTGAATGTGAGTGCTTGCCCCCTTCAAGCCATGTAAAAGCACAGAATTGTGTGCATATGAAAAACACATAGTATGTTACTTGAAGTCCCATTGAATAACTCTAAGAGTGCTCAACCACTAAGAGGTTGTTTGGATGAAGAGAGTTTTGAGTGATATCACTTTGTTTTCTGTTTTCATTATCCAAATTGTGTGGGTCCCACCGCTCAGCACTTGTTTGGATTAGTTTTGAATCACGGTTTTCATCACTCATGACTCAGTTAAATGGATGATGAGTGACCAAAACTAAAAATAGGTTTCACCTGTTTTCAAAACTTAAAAACTGAGTTTTAATGGCAAGTCGGTAAATTAGATGAAATTGTGGGCCCCTTCACAAGTGCATTGTCACATCCAAAACAGGTTGAGAGATATTACCATTGGAGCTCCTCTTCTCATTTTCACTTCCCTCTTCATCCCCAGCAAGCTAGCTCCACCACCGAACTTAACAACCCCAAATCATCTAAACACAGACCCAGCAACCCCAAACCCAGCCAACTCTATCCAACCCAATCACAACCACCACCACCACCTACTGCCGCAACCACAACCAGCCCACCACGACTCAAATTAAAATAAAATAAAATAATTATCACCACCACAAACCCACCTCAACAACGATCATCCACAACACCCATCACAAGCCACAACCAACACATCACAGGCCACAACCCACAAGCCACAACTAGCCACAAACCACACGTCGATTTGACCTATGAAACCTAGCAAACCGATTTGACCCATAAAACCCAGCAACCCCAAATCAACCAAACACAGACCCAGCAACCCCAAACCCAGCCAACTTCATCAGCACAACCAACCCAATCACAACCATCCACCACCCACTGCCGCAACCATAACCAGCCCACCACGACTCAAATTAAAATAAAATAAAATAATTATAACCACCACAAACTCACCTCAACAACGGTCATCCACAACACCCATCACAAGCCACAAACCATACCCGATCTGACCTATGAAACCCAGCAAACCGATCTAACCTATAAAACCTAGCAAGCCGATCTATACCCACACACCAACACGTTGATCTAAAAAAAAAAGAAACAAAAAGAAAGAAAGGAAATTAAAGGGAGAAGAATATATAGGAGATTGACGGCGAGGGAGCTTCTTATGGCCGGAGCTGGATAATCCTGACGAGGTGAGGGAGCTTCTCATTTCTTTGTTCCTTCTGATTTGAGGAATGTGGGAGAGAGAAGTGGTGGATTCAGTGAGTGAAAGAGAGGAGAGGGGCGAAGAAAAGGGGCGAAATTTCTAGGTCTTAGGGGAGAGTAAAGGCAGAGAAGTGAAGATAGGAAAAAAGAAAAAGAAAAGAAGAGAGAACTTACATGGGTAGGCAACTATCCGTTTGACCTAGTACAGTAAATGGGTCCCACCATTATTGTAAAATTTTGAGTTACATAGAACAAGAAACGAAAGCAAACATGTTTTATTTGGAGTGAGTGAAAAAATAGAGTTTGAGTAATGGGTGATGAGTGATGAGTGATGAGTAATGGGTGATGAAAACTGAGTGATGAGTGACCATTTTTTTAAAACCAAACAAGCCCTAAGTCCCTAAGACCAAATCACAACCCCCCATAGGCAACACATGTAATTGAACCAAGAAATTGATGCCCTTGCAATCCAATGGAAACATCTTTACACAATCCATGAGTCCTAAGCACATCACCATTAGCCACTTTCACTTTCAAAATCTGTGTAGTGTCCATAGGAGTATGTAATTGAGAAAACAATGAAGTATCAACAAAATTATGTGTGCTACCTGAGTCTATCAAAATAACCACAGATTCATGCTTGATTTTCCCCATTACCCTGATGGTATCAAAAGTAGGAGTACCACTTAATGCATAAAGTGTGATACCAGCCTCCTCAACATTGCTTTCTTAACAAGGCAAAGGGTAATTAGAGACAGAATTACCACTTCCCTTATCTAATTCAGTAATGAGCACCCTTGAGTTAACAACATTCATAAACTCCACAAAATCAAGAAGGAATGACATAGCTTTTTGCATTTATGTCCCGAACCTCATTTCACATCACAATTGTAACATAAACCTTTTTTCTTCCTCTCTTCCATTTGAGCAGGTGATATTCTTTTCATTGGTAGTTTATTAGCCTTATTATCTTTCAAAAGTGGAATTTTAGGAGGTGGACCTAAAATTGAGGACTTACCTTGCTCTAAATGACCCTTAGAACTCCTCCTACAGCTCCAATTGTATTCTTCTTGAATCTTGGACAAACCAAAAGCCTCATTTAGTGACTGAGGATTGAGCATACGAACAAGAAGTCTGATCTCATCCTTCAAGCCACTGAGAAAACAACTCAACTTATGTGAAGATGATAGCCCTTTGATTCTATTTGACAAAACTTCAAATTGAGCCTTATACACTACCAGAGTAGTAGTCTGCCTTAACCTTGTCAGTGTTTCCATAGGGGCATCATATGCAGTAGTGCCAAACCTCACATGCATAGCCTGAACTAAGGATTCCCAATCACTGAACACCCATGTTTCCTCACTTTCTTAAAACCAAATCAAAGCTTCACCTTCCATATGAAATGAAGCTAACATCAACTTCTCTCCAATGGGGGTATTATAATGTCTGAAATACTGATTGGCCTTATATACCCAGCTCGCAGGGTCTTCACTAGAAAATCTTGGAAAATCCAACTTCATGGGGCATGACACAAGCAACAATGCAGAACTTGGATTTGGATTCTCCCCAATTCTCTGAGATTGAGAAGACCCACCTTGATCTAAGAAGCTTAATTTCTGCAAGACTGTATTCAACTGTTGACTCATCTCATTCAGGGTTCTTGTACAAATTTCTTGTATAGTTCGCATCTCTTGAAATTCTTTAGTATGGTGATCAGTGGTGTTTCTAAGTGAAGCAATGGCTTCATTGGTTGCAGCTAAAGCACGAGTCTCTATCATGAATGCCAAGGAAAGCCTACTTTGATACCAATTGCAATGATTGTTGGTCTGATTGTAGTTGAATTCAAGGACAGCCTTGCCTCTAGAACAGAATGGTAGGGAATAGAGAGAGCTAGAGAAAGGAATAAGAAGACTAGGATAGGAAGAAGATTAATTGAGTAACAACTTACTTGCCTTTTCATTGAACATGGTCGTAGCCAAACAATAAACAAGATATGCCACTCTGTTATTTCTAACTAACTCTTCACCACTTCACTAACTAACCAACCACCACAGCCTAACAAACTAACATAGAAACAATCACCTCATTAACCAAACCATGGACCCTTACCCCTTTAAACAAAAGTTAGTTAACTAACAGAAAAATAAAAACAATGCAACAGTAATGGCAATACAATAGACTTGGTAAATCCTAACAGAGTAAGTTTCACCCATTACCCAATTTTTGTTCAATGTGTGGGATTGTTTAACAGTAGGTTTTCTAAAACATTCTGCATGGGGCCATGAGGTTTATTCTTTGTAGATCTTGGTCAAAAGCTAGTTTAGTTCTGTGCTTAATAGCGAAGTTTGGTAGATTTGGCTTATTTGTTAAGGTTGAGGTTTGGGTCTAGTGCCTAGTTGCATTGGACCTGTTGATATAATGATATGTGTCCACTTTTGGACACGTGTCACCATTTTAACGAGTTTAGTGCACTGAATGCACTGGATCTAAGCCTCCCCCATTTGTTAATGGGAATATTGGTTATGCATGATTTTGTTTGTTTGTTATTTGAAAATTTGATGAAGCTTATATTATTTGAAAATTTGAGATCACATGCATGAGTTTCTATTTAGTAAGTATACATGTCTTTATTGCCATGCATCTAGCATTCTACATAGCTCACGTAACATGGCCTCATGGATTTTCAAATAATCCTAGCTCATTTATAAGACTTCCCAAAGAGGGGTGAAGGGAAAACCCTGTCTTTTATTTGTAAGAATTGCAATGGGATGAGTTTCCTATTCTCCATCCCACTTCACCTTCAATTCAAGGTAGTGTTTTGTTCCAGCCCACATTTTGCAGGTTGGAGGTAGGCACAGGTTCCTACCCCACCTTTGTCCTACTCAATCTTTTGTTTTTTAAATTTATCAAAATTTGAATTAAAAAAAGAAGATTAATTTTGACAATACAACAACAAAAGATATCTCACATTTAAGTTTGAACGTTAAAGAATATATATATGCCGTTAAAAAAATTTATTAAAAATATTATAAAAAGTATTTATTTTTAATTAATAAATATAAATAAGATAGGGACAGGTGAGTTTAGTGAAAAGAGTTCGTTAGGTTTTAGACCCCTGAGACAAACAAGGTTTAACTAGTTTTAAGGCTAAGTTATTAATTAGATCAATTATGAAACCTTAGGTTAAACAATCAAGCATATATATCAGGCATAGCGAGAAAGTAAATATGACGCAAGATATGATGACTCATGAAATCTTATGAAAAAACTTGTTCCAAAAGAAAAAATTGGGGGAACTTGATTTAATTGATCCTAAGGTAATAGTTTCACTATAAGTTGGAGATTTACAATCAAGAATAACAATTCATAGTAAATTTAACTTCAATTACTGTAAGTGCACAATTGCACCTGGACCTAAAGATAGACGTGGGTTCAGGCCCAATGAGTCTTAAACAATAAGATTTGTAGAGTGTGGGTTTGAAATCTAGTTTATGGATATTGTAAACTTCATAAGTAGGCTAGAATGCCACAATTTTTGCAAATGATAAACAAATATGACAAGGGAGCTTCCTTGGACGTAAGCCAATGACGATTTGTGTATTGCTTCTCTTTCTATGCCAAAAATTACAGTTCTTCCTTCTTTTTTAGCTAACTGACCGATCCCCTTTTCTTTCCTCTCTTCTCTTCTTAAATACTCCTTCTTCTTCCCTATTCATCCGCGTGTCACATGAATCTTATTCTTTTGATACCTCTCCCTTCCACCACCTTCTTGAAATCTTTAAATAATAGTAGGAAAGTTGAATTCTACTGTTTATGGGTCATTTCCCCATTAATGCGGCCAGGGAGGTAGGTGCAGGGTCTTTAATGTGGAGGCAGCAGCCTTTTTCTGAGATATTTCTCTCACCCCGCTACGTTTAGAGGGTCCTTGGATCCCCCTCTTACCCAATAGTTTTTCCAGGAATCTGCCTTTAATCTTCTTGACAAGTTACAGGGTCATCGCCGAGTCTGTCCAAGGAGACATTCATCCTCGGATAACTCCTCGGACCTTCGTAGTGTAGGCTGACTTGTGGGCCTAGAGGCCTTTAGTCAAAAACAAATTGGCACCCGTCAATAAAGCCCAAGGCCCAATGTTTGTTCGGGAACTTTAACCCTCCACAGTTACCATACTAAGTTCTGAATCCCACAAGCTTCTTTTTTTTTTTTTTTTTTTTTTTTAATAGTGAATTCCCACAATGTGAACCTCCAATCCATGCACTTCAAAATCTCATTGCAACTTTAGATCTCTAGCACCTTTGATGACTAATTTGATTGTAGCAACTTCTACAACACCTGAAGCTTTAGATCTCTAGCACACCTTTGATGACTAGTTTGACGATAGCAACTTCTACAACACCTGATCTTGAGTTTCTTCAAACAAATAAACATCGGTATAAGATTTGAGAGGGTTTTGGACACAAAAACCCTAGATACAGAATAGGGGGCACAATAAGCACTTCTCATTCTTCATTTTTCCAGTCCTATAGTCTCTTTTATAATGTAGAATAAGTGTCACAAAACCCTAGTAGATTGGATGATGGATTGGGCTTTTAAAATCTGCAAATTGATATATGATCTGTGATTTTTGATCGATTGAACTTTAATTACAATATCTCAAAGGGTAGATGAGTACGATCACAAAATAATATAAAAGTTCTAGCCTTTATATTTCTACGTTGTCCACCTCAAAAAGCTCATTCCATGTCATTTCAAAATAAAAAGCTTGAAGAATACGAGAAAGGAAAGAAAATAAAACCGAACAAGGCTAAACATTTAAGAAAATGAGAAACACTTGATGGAAGTGGAGGAAGAGAAAAGGAGAAGAACAAGACCCTTGGGGACGATGGTGTTTTCTAAATCGGAGGAGTATTATGTGCCTAATATATTTTGATTAGTATTGGATAAATATTGACAGGGATACATTTTATAGTTTGGATTAGTTATATTATTTTGGATTATGGTTAGTTTTATCGATAGATTATAGGAAATTAGTGTTTATTTTTATCTATTTGGAAATCTGTCTTTTATAAATTCAGATATTAACAATGAACAAAGAGCAGTCATGATTTTCTTTGTTAGAAATTGTTAGCTAGTTTAACGTGGAGATCTAGACTCCTTTGAAGTAACCCATTTATCATATTAGGAGGCCGTAGTTCTATCAAAACAACTAACCACAAATTTTATCCATAACAACTACCTAGTAGGATAACCATGTTCTTCTTTGTTTATACAATAAATAATGCTTATAGAGAACCTTTTTTTGATAGTTCAATAGTTACAATCGAGAATGGGGGATTTAAACCCTAAGATGTCTTTGTTGGAAACATCAAGAGATGTCAACTAATTGAGTTATAAGATTTTTGGCAATGCTTATTGAAAACTTTGGAGTTACTCAAGCTTGGCTTAGAAAAATGGCTTAGTAAAAGCATATATGAGTAGCCAAGAGCCTTATAATTCAAGTAGTAACTTTTGGTATTTTTAATGGAGACTTTTATAATTCAAATCCAATTCAACAATAAGATATTTTACTAATTAAACTAACCTCCTGTACCTTTGAATGAAGACATCCAGGATTGAAATGCCTTATTTGACGACAAGAGATTTTACAAATTAAACTAACTAAAACCTACAAAAAGATATTAAGATCTGATTGAGTAATTTGATTTTAGGGAAGATAAAGTGGATTAGTGAAGGTAGAAGTTATTTAGGATTCATACACATTCATTATATGTCAAACAATAAGCTAATTGAATAAAGTTTCTTTTTATTTTTTAAAAATTATTTTAGTAGTGGGGATGGAAGATTTGAAACCTAGACGTTTTCATTGAAAACACTAAAAAGTATTTAGTTGTGCTATTAGGCTCTTGGCAATTATTTGTTTTTTAAATATAGCCCATTTGAATCTCTTAAAAAGTAGGTCAAATCATGGTTAAACTAGTTGGTTCAAACCATGAACCAACCACCGATTCATCCCAATTATAATTCTATTAAAAATCAGGGAAAACTGAGAATCAAACCAGTTTAGTTGATTAAAAATAGTTTATGTTAAAAAAAAAAAAAAGATTTTTCTAAGCAAATACAAAAAGTCGTTTTTGAAAAGAAAATGACACCGTTTGTGTTGAAGTTGGTTTTTTTTTTTTTTTTTTTTGCTAAATTTCTAAACTCATTATCTAAGTTTTTCTGTCCTTTTTAAATTTCAAAACACCCCAATTCAGACTTCCGTTATCTTGTCATCCAAGTGCTTTTACCTTCTCAAAAGACTCAAAACAACATCGTTTTTTGCCTTAATTAAAATTAAAATTTATTATTTATTTCCTAAAAATCATTAATTAAAAATAATTCCTGAAACTACAAAAGAAAAACTATTCAGGTAAAGGAAGACCCACCCTCCCCATAAAATCAAAATCCCCAAAACTATTCGGTGAAACCACCCCCAAAATCCCAGTCTAACCCGAAAATTGAGAGAGGAAGAGGAAGAAGTAAACCGAGATTGAGAGGGAGAAGGAAATTGAGGTTCGAAAAATAACAAATGGAAAGCCCAATTGGGCCCAAACACTAAGCCCATAAACCTTGGAACCAATAAAACTTGCCGTGGAAACAGCAGTTTCCCCACATCTGAGTCTGACCCGAAACTCGTTCTTTGTTTGTTTTCAGAGGAAAATAACAATGGCAGCTGAGTCTCAGTCTCCGGGTTCTGTTAAAAAAGGTGAACAACCAAACCCTTCAAGAAAAACCCATTAATAATAAATGTTTAATTAATAGTTTTGAATATTTACTCTCAGTAATTGATTTTTTTATTTTTTATTTTTTTTGGGTTTTGTTTTCAATATGATGTAGTGGTTGTTCATCTGAGAGCCACTGGTGATGCTCCTATTCTCAAACAAGCGAAATTCAAGGTATTCCTTAAATGGGTTCTATGTATTTTGTTCGAATTGTTTAGTGTTTATTACAATAACCATAATTGAATTTGAAACCCTGGGTGGACTTTGTGTTTGTTTTTAGATTTTATGTAAGTTTCTGCATATGGGTTTTTCATATAAGAGTGAATTATGGTGTGTTAAGGGTCAACTTGAATTCATATTCTTTAATAAGTTGCATAAAAGACAGTTTTTTTTTTTTTTTTAAGTTGATGTGAATTGCCAGTATCTTATGGATGATGGATTTTGATGGAAAAAATTATTCATATAGTGTTGAGTATGATTTGTGAGAAATGCCAGTGTTTGTGTCCTCATTGCAAGTATAAGATATGGTACAATAAAGCAGCACCAAAAAAAAAAAAAAAAGTATTTTGGGTGTACTGTTTGTGTAATTATATTTGTATACTACGGTTTTTGGTTCCATGCATGTCATGAGAAACTTATCAATATAATATGTTGAAGATTACTATGCAAGTTTAATGGTTTCAATCTAAGTACTGAACTTGAGTTATGGCTATGGGTATGGTTGCAAAGAGTATTTATGGTAGTTGGCCATCTGTGTTGAATGCGTTGCTTAAAGATTCCATGTAATTTACATAGCAAGGTGGAGACAGCATTAGTTTTACTCAGATTTCTTTCCCCTGTTCTTTATGACTCTGATTTGGAGGGCACTTCTTCCTGTTGACAATTGGTGTATCAAAAACTCATCATTGACATATGTTTCCAATATATCAGAAATTTGTGCAATTATCCAACTTTAGTTGTGTATGAATTGTATTATAGAATCAAAATTGATGCATGCCTTTTTTTTATTTAAAGAAAATATAAATAAAAAGAAGTTATATTGTTACTTGCATATATAGCTTGTCTGCATTTGGCTTTGCTATCACATTTCTTTACGGAAATCCTGTTTGTTAATGCCCACAGATCCTAGATTTAAGCCAATGAGCCCTGGCACAAATGATGCTTCCTTTGCCTATATAAATAGGGAAGGTGAGATCATGTGTTCAAAACTCATTAAGTTTGTGTAACTTACCAATTAAAAAAAAATGTAATAAGCTTTAAGAGAATTTTACAATGATAGTTGAGTGTTCTTGTCTTTACTAGACTTAAAATAAGTAATGGAAGTTGATTTTTGTGCTTCACTGATGAAACTTTTCTTGATAGCAGTTTAAATTATGAATGACAAAATGGCTTGATTTGAGGTCTAAGACTTTCTTGTTTCGTGCAGTCTTAGCCATCGAAGATTAAATTGTTACTACTTAATAAATTTTCCCATTCAAGATTTATTTTATGAGGTCTCAGGTGAAGGCCAATTGATGTAAAAGTGGTGCAATAGGGTTAAAATAATTTTAATTTGGGTTTTCATTTTTTTGGTTATGTCGTTTTCGTATTTAGGGCAAAATTGTCATTTCATTCATCCTGTGAATCTAGGGTATTTTAGTAATTTAGCTGAGTCTAGAATTTTCTAGAACATCTTAAGTATTTTAGATTTGGTTTTCTTTCAGTACAAGTTAGTATTTTTACTCTTTTCTTAGTTATTACATTATTAATTCAAACTAGGATTCTTAATACCAAAAAGGTCATACCCAATGAACAAAGTTCCCACTTTTGCAAAGTCTGGGAGGGGTAATTGGTAGGTAGTCTTAATCCAAAATTTTTTGAGGAGGCTAACTACCAGACTCAAACTTGCAACTTGTTGCTTTTGGTGGAAGGCACTAGGAGTTGTAATACTAATTGTACAAAAAATGCTAACAACAACAACAAACCTTAATCCTAAATTTCTGGGGTATGGATCCATAACAGATTGGATTGGTTATGGTTGGCCACATCTCATTTTCCTCCATTCTATTCTATCTGAATTTATACACTCTTTTTCTTCCTTAATTGACAAGTCCTTTTTTTATCACTTCTATTAATATTAATCCTCCATTGCATGTTTTTTTTATTACTTCCTTAATTGGCAAGCCCTAAACTTGGATCAACTCACTCTTTCTTACCAGAAAAATCCAAGTTGGATTATGTTCTATCATTCTTGGAAAAAAAAAGGATCAAATATCAATAACTATTTCATCTTTCAATTTCAAGTTTCTTTGTACTTCAACGTATACACAAAACATGAGTTTAAGGACAGGATAATAAATATTATTTGATTAACACAAAATTTGGTGTGGCTGCATGTTTTTAGGGAAACACAAAATTTTCTGTTTGAAAATTTGCTTGCCTACTTACTTCCTTTCCCTCTTTCCAGTCCCTACTAACATTGCTAGGGGTATTGAGAAGGTGCAGAAGGATTTACTTTGGGATGCCATGGTGATTAAGTAAAAATTCAATTACTAATTTGGAAGATGGTGTGTGCTTATATCTAGCTAGGGGTTTTGGGAGTGAGAAATTTGGTATTTTGGGGAAGCGGTTGTGGCGCTTTGCCATAGAGGAGGTAAATGCTCTTTGGAGAAAAAGTAATGGTAAGTATGGGAGTGAATGGGGTGGTTGGTATTTAAAGGAGGAGAGGGAGGGGGTGGCGTTGGTCTTTGGAAGTTTATTAAAACGGGGTGGAAGCTGTTTTCCAGGTATATCAACTTTGAAGTTGGTAGAGGATCTAAGGTTTGATTTTGGAGTGATTCATGGTGTGGTGATCAGGCTTTGAAGGATGTACACCAAAGGTTATACAGTACAGAATAAGGAGGCAGCTGTGACAGATTATTTATGCTGGAATCCTGGATCTCTTCATTGGGATGTTTTGTTCATGTGAAATTTTCACAATTGGGAAATGGGGAGGTTGGCAGACGTTATGGACCTCATTTACTAAACAAAATTAAGAGGATTGTAGAAGACCTAATTTGTTGGAGACATACTAAGTACTAACTACTAAAGAGTAGGAGGGATGCCTCATCCAGTAGTTAATTTCTTGGCATGTTGGACGGGGAGGTTTGCAAAATATCTTGGTGGTGATAGTTGGAAGGTTGTCCCTTTGTGTCTTATGTGGGCCATTTGGAGATACTGTAATAATAGAGCTTTTGTGAACCTACATTTGAAAATGGATCTTAAGATGTTCTTTTTTAAATCTTTGTATGAATGGATGGCTATATGCCTTGTCATTCGTGTTCTAATCTGTTGTAACTTTCCTTAATTTTATCATCTAAGAACAAACCTTGTGTATAGGGAGATGGTATCTCATGACCCTTTCATAGCATGTGAAACCCACAGCTGCGGGTCCCACATGTTGTGAGAGGAAAGTCTCATAAGACCGTCTCATAAAATATTTCCTGTGTTGTGGTTGGTGTTCCTTCTTTTCAATAAAAATTTCCTTACAAAAAATCTTGCAATCATGTGTTCAATAATCTTAATTTGGCAGATACCTGGAACTGACAAGTTTGCTAAAGTAATTGACTTTCTACGCCGACAACTTCATCGGGAAACATTGGTGAGATGATCTCTGGTGTGTTTTTTTGTATTTGTTGCAACCTCTGGGCTTCATAGTATTAATCTCTTGTCCTTTTTTTTTTTTTAGTTTGTCTATGTCAACAGTGCATTCTCTCCCAACCCAGACGAATTGGTGATTGATCTGTATAATGTAAGTTGCTGTATCTTCATTAATTTTTCTTACTATATTGTATTCTTTATTATGGCCATGGATAAATGCTTGCTATACTGGGCAATTTAATTAGTTATTTTTCATTCATATTTTTATTAAACTAAAGATCCAATTATTATATATGAAGATGATGATGATGAATTGGCCCAAATTTATTGTGAGAGTATCGACATTGTCTAATTTTTGAGTGATAGTAAAAGGTATAGTGGAAGACAAAGAAATGGCTTTAATTGGACATTCCACTTGTTAAGCTTTCCAAATATGGCTTATTCTATTTTTTGTAATTCACGATTTTTTTTTTTACTGTTGGCCGTTGGGGATAATTATTTCTGAAAGATTATAACACCTTTAAGATACATGAAATTTAAGCTGGGGGCAGGAGAGCTGCATGCAATGGACTGAAATTTGAACCAAACGTTCATTGCTTTGCTGTTGTTGTGGACATCATGCTTGTTGCGTGTACTTAAACTCAAATGTTTGATTGGCATTTGATCCCTTCTAACATTGTAAAATAATATCAACCATGAATGTCTTCTTTTGTTTACTTTAATATACATTTTCTGTTTTATTTTATGTGCACAAAAAGGGGGAGCCATGAATGTTATAGCTTGCTGTTTTGGTGGATATGGTATTCTTATTTAAAAATCCTATAAAAAAAATTCTTGTCTTTCGATGTAGATGCATAACCCTAATACAAGTTCAAAGTGGAATAGAGAGTTCAGTTTTAAAGGCAATTAGAGAAAAGTGGAATACATAAACATCATTTTTAGGGGAGGAAGGCATCAATAGAGTACCGTGAATATTGTGTTAGTTTTTCCAATAATCAAGGAGTTGAAATATTAGGTTATGTTTAGTAACAGTTTTTGTTTTCTATTTTCAATAACTTGTTTTTGAGAATATAAAAAAGAAAAAAATTTCTTGTATTTTTGAAATAAAAAACGTGTTTGGTTAGTTGAAATTAAAAAAAAAATAGTTTAAAAAAAAAAGCTTTTTGAAGAAAAAAATAGAAAATACTAAAATATGTCATTATTAGGATTTGAACTCTAATGCTAATGAGTTAGATTCGTGAAATTTAACGTGTATTTTCATTGACTTTTGAAAATTAAAAACTGAAAACAGCATTTTGCATATTTTCAGTGTCTTTCACAAATTGAGTTTTGAGAACAGTTTTTTATTTTTGTCAATTTTTGGTTGCCAAACAAGTTTTTTAGTTTCAAAAATTGAAAATTGTCTTTGGAAACTGAAAATAAGGGGAAAAAACAATTACCAGACGTACCATTAATTATTTCTGTAGATTGTTTTTATGTTAAGCTCATGATGTCTCACCATTGGGTAATGAGTTCTGACTCTTCCAACTAGAATTTAGACTATTCTTTGGGACTAACCCTAGGGATTTATGTTCGAACTGCCTTTGTGTGTGGGATGGGGGACTGTACGTGTATGAGGATTAGTTTAGTGCTTGAAGAGCTTTACACATCTCCATAGTGCACGTGTGCGTGCACTAGGAAGAGGGGCTCCCATGTGGTGAAGCAAAAACAGTGTAAAAAACTTAATTCTCTGCTTATGTATTAAATTTCATAGCTGCTCTATCTATGACCATAACTTCAACTATTGCTACTTGGACTTTGCAGAATTTTGGTTTTGATGGTAAACTGGTGGTTAATTATGCTTGTTCCATGGCATGGGGCTAACTCTTGGATTTTGGTGAAGGGTCTGCTTGTGTAAAGTTCATTCTTTGTAAGTATATTTACAATATGAATTCCATTTTTAATCTTTCAAATTTCTCCTTGGTATCATTCAGAACAACCCACCCCGCCCCCCATAATAAAAAAAGGAAAGAAATGCCAAACTAAAAACCAAAAACATTTATAAAAAAAAAAAAAAATCAAGATCTATCCTACAAGTGATTTTAAGCGGCATCATATTTTGCAGAAGCTCAGATTATTACTTCAATACGAGCAAGGAAACACGATTTGGTGGTAAATTTGAAGATTATGATTAGGAGATTGAAGATTGGAACTGAAAGTTTAGATTCATAATCATTTGAGTTGCAGCCACACTTTTATTGAGTTGATTTGCTTACAAGCTGTAAATTACCTGGTTGATTGATATTCAATACATAATGATGTATATAGCTAAAAGGTTAATGCTAAATGTTCACATTTATTTTACTTTTGGAATGTGAAGGCTGTCGGCCCTTAATCATCCATCTTTCCTAGACTTTTAGTTTGTCTAAATGTGCATTATGTGGATTCTCAAAAGAAAAAAAAAAAATGTGCTTCATGTGAGAAAAATTTGTCTAAAATGATGGCAAAAATTGACTTATCATCCTTTGTTGGTAGTTCTGTATTATTGTCTCAGTAATAAATAAATTAAACAAAAAACATCATTGTATTTTAAAACTTTCATTTACCATGTGCCATAAATTTTGAAAAGTAAATACTCCATTTAAGTTGTGTCCTTTTACTTCTATGGGATTGTCATCAATCAAGCGGAATGCATTATTGAAATGTGAAATAATCATGCTTGTGGATGTCTTGTCAATTTGTTTTGTGGCAGATTTGGTCTTTGCAATCTGATGCAGTGCACTGAAGGCAAAAATTAAAAAAATATATAAAATAAATGGACAAAACTTATGTACTTAGGTGCTGTTCTTAGGTTTCCTCTTAAAATTTTGTCATGTAATTACTTAAAAAAATACATTTTCATCTATGAAAAAAAAGTCACATGACAATATTTTAAGAGAGAAACTTAGGGAACAGTACCTAAGTACTGTACTTAAGTTTTGTTCAAAATAAATAAATTCAACTTAAATGTCAAAATATAACATTTTTTGAAGTTTTTTCTTTTAAAAGTTATGAATTCTACATTCTCTTATAAATTCACAATATCACAAAAAAAAAAAAAAAAAAATTCTAAGTTAAGAAATATTTTTCTTTCCTTTTTAATTAATTAGATTTTTCTACTAATTCTACTTATATTCGAAAAATGATTACTTTAAGAGCATATGGGAAAAAGATATAAAGGATTAATAGCTTTCTGTTTTATTATATCACCTCCCTATCAATGTGCTAATAGCGTTGAATTTGTTTTCTTTGCTAAATGTATAAATGAATTAATAATTGTGCTTTTAGTTGTAGATATGTTATTTATGAAATTATTTTAAACATGACCTTATTTCATATTGAAATGGTTTCTACTTAATGATTACTAAAAAATTAAAAATCATAATTTTGATCTTTTTTTTTTTATAACCTTATAAAAATCATGAAAATTCATTTGAAAATTATTTAAACTCATTGAATTTATTTTTTACTTAATTTTTTTATTATATTTTATAAACTCAATACCAATCTTTATATTTTAATTAATTGTTAAATTAATTATTTAAAGGAGAAAATATTTTTAGGTGTGACCAAATTTTATAATGAAACAAACATTATAAAATTTAATATTTTATTGTGAAACAAACTAGCTTTAGAATGGAGAAAAATAACTATAGAAAGCCTAGAAACTGGAGGCGATAAAACTTGCCCTGGACATAGTAATCTCTTCATAGAAAAATAACAATGGCAGCTTTGTCTCAGTTTACGAGTTCTGTTAATAAAGGTTTTATATAAGTTATCTCTTTATTAGATTTTATATAATTTAAGTTTATTAGTGATCACCTTAAAAGAAATTTCTAAAGCTGTCACTATTGCAAAGAGTGTGTGCATGTGTGGTGGGATCTGTGTTGAATGCACAGCTTAAAACTTGCATGCAATGTACATTGCAAGTCACCATAACATTTTTTTTACTAATACCCCTGCTCCCTTCCTGCCCTGTTCTTTATGTCTGTGATTTGGAGGGCATTTCTTGTTGCTGATAATTGGTGTAAAAAGGATGTCAATGACATGTTAAAGTAGCTGCATGTTGTGTGTACTTAAAGGCAAATGTTTGATTGGCATTTGATCCCATCTAACTTTGTGAATAATATTAACCATTAATGTCTTTTTTCTTTCACTTTAATGTACTCTTGTCTGATTTATGCACTCTCCTGCCACCTCCAAAAATAAATAATAATGATAAAAAAGAGGTGTTTGAGAGGGGGACCTGTGAATATGATAGCTTTCTGTTTTGGTGGATATGGCATTCTTCATTAAAAAACCCTATATATAGTCTTTTGTTGTAGATGCATAACCCTAATACAAATTTAAATTTGGAATAAGGACTTCAGTTTTAAAGGCGACTAAAGAAAAGTGGAATACATAAGCATCATTTGTGGGGAAGATCTAGATTACTTGACAACTAATTTTGGCAAGTGAAGTTAGTTGCCTGTAGGTTTCACTATTTTGGCGGATGGAGTTAGTTGTTTGTAAGTTTCACTGGTTGGAGGTGAGCCCGTAGGACTCTTCTTCAGAAAGGTTGCTAGCAAAGAAAAAAAAAAAAAGTAATTATGTGGGAGAAAGGCATCAATAAGAGTAGTGATGATTGTGCTAGTTTTTCTAATAAGCAAGGGGTTGAAATACTTGTTATTGGTGTAGATTTTTTCAGTAAAACTATTTTGAATTAAAGTGATCTTCTATACACTGAGATGCTTTTATGTCGAACTCATGATGTCTCAATATTGGGTAATGAGTTCTGACTCTCCCCACTAGAATAAAGTCTATTATTTGGGACTAGCTCCTAGGGATTTATGCTGGCAACTGCCTTTGTGTCTGTGTGAGATGGGGGCATTACACGTCTTAAAGTGTTATAGTTTGGCTCTCAAAGAGCTTTTACACATTTCCTCAGCACACACGTAGGTAGAGGGACAGGGGCTCCCTTGGGGCTACCTTTGACTAATTTAATCCTCTGCTTATATATTAAATTGCATAGCTGTTCTATCTATGACTATAACCTCAACTATTGCTACTTGGACATTGCAGAATTTTGGTTTTGATGGGAAACTGGTAGGTAATTATGCCTGTTCCATGGCATGGATTAATCAGTTACTTTTTCTTTTCTTTTTTCCCTCATAAAATATTTCGAAAATTAATACGTTTAGGACATCCGTTAACTTTTTTCTCTATTTACAAATTGCATTTGTTCTTACTATTTTTTATCTCTCCTATCTCTGCTCGTAGCTACTATCATTGAGACAACCCCACCCCTAAAAAGAAAAGAAAAGGAAAGAGTAATACAAAATTAGGAACAAATTAAATAAAAAATAATTAAAAAAATCAAGATCTGTACTGTCACTGATTTTAAGAGGCAGCTAATTTTGCTGAAACTGGGATTATTACTTCCATAGAGGCAAGGAAACAAGATTTTCCTGTAAATTGAAAATTATGATTAGAAGACGAAGCTTTGAACTGAAAGTTAAGATTCATAATCATTTAAGTTGAAGCAACACTTTTGCTGCCTAAGGTGTGCTTTGTATACAAGCTGTAATTACCTACTGATTGACATTCAATACATTGTGATGTATAGCTAAAAGGTGATGATGCTAACTATTGACATTTATTTTTCTTTTGTATTCTTAAGGCTGTGGGTCCTTAACCATGCATTCATCTTTCCTAGACATTTAGTTGGAGAAAAGTGATTCATGTGGGGAAATTTTTTCTAATGATACCAGAAATTTACTTATAATTCTTTGTTGGTAGTTCAGTATTATTGTCTCATTAAAAACAAAAATATTATCGCATTGCATTTCAAAGCTAATTATTTACAATGTGCCATAAATTTTGTCTAGTGATAGCAGAAATTGACTTACCATCCTTTGTTGGTAGAAGTCTCATTAAAAGAAAAAAATTTACTGCATTGATTTCAAAGCAGTCATCACCATGTGTCATAAATTTTGAAAATTAAATACACCATTAATAAGTTGTCCTTCGCTTCAATGGGGATTGTCATCAATGAAGTAGAATGCATTATTGATGTTTGAAATAATCTTGCGTGTATGCCTTGTCAATTGGTTGAGTGGCAGATTTGGTCTTTGAAATATGATAAAAAAGTGATATACAATGCGCGGAGCTTCTACTTTTATGAAGTTTAAAAGAGATCAAGGTAGGCAGTCTTACCTTTAATTTATTTTCAGGTTTATTCTCAAACTCAAACTTACAACATATCGCTTTTTGTAAAAGACACTTACTATCGTACCAAGATTCAATCTCTAGTTATTACAGTCTAATGCAACGCAAAATTCTCAAAGCGAACATATTTGAAAAGGAAAAAAAAAAAAAAAAAAACAAAACAAAACAAAGAAAATTGAAAATAAATAAAACTTAAATGTCAGCCTATAAAATTTTTAGAGGTGCTCTAAAATAGCCGCACATAAAATTTTTATTTCTAAATTAAGCAATATTTTCCTTCCCTTTTAACCAATTAATTTTCTTTCTTTCTTTCTTTTGATAATTTCACTTGTATTAGAAAAAAAAAATCACTTCAAGAGCACATGGGAAAAAAATGTAAATGATACCTAAAGCATGAAAATTACAAAATACTTTGCGTGAATGAGATAACTACCAGTATACTCCCATTTATTGGTGAGTTTGATTCAACCTTTTGCTTTTGGGTGTTTTGAAAAAAAATGGTGATTTGCAATTGCAGCTTAGAGAATACAACTCGAAAACACACACTTTCACATTAACAAGGCTAAAAGGCATGATTTTGAAATTTGACCAAACATACCATGGTCACATTTTCAAATTGCCAATAAGATTTTGGCCAATAATAATGCTCTAGCTAAACAGACACTTAGAGCAATTTCAATTTTTCATCATGTTATGTAAATCCCATAAAACATTGTAGCTAGAGTGGGGGGGGGGGGGGGGGGGAATTACGTGTAATAAAAATGCAAATTTTGCATTTTAATAAAAATGACTTCGCAAAAAATCCAAAAAGATAGAAAAAGAAGGGAAAAAAAAAAAGATGCAGATGTTCTACGGAACTGGTGGTGACAGTATTGGAATATGAATTTGGTATTTATGAATTAGACATGTCTTTTTTCCTCGGATTTTTTTTTTTTATTTTTTATTGGTGTGGTTGTTATATCTTTTTTTCCCCCTCATATGGTTGTATTTTTTGTTGTTGATTTTATTTAGCATTACCGGAGTGCTTTTATGGAATTTGCAAGCAAAATGATTGAAAGAGAGGTTGAAAGTAAAATGAGACAGCGTTGTTACATCACAAATGAGGGTGAAAGTGACTTGTAGAAAATACATTGCTTTGATTTTGAAGTGGTTGAGAGTGAGACTATGGATGTAGACTACATTTGTGAAGTAGATGATATATGGTGTAGATTGCAACCCACTAGAATTATTTTTAAAAATAAATAAATAAATAAAATAAGAGGATAAAACCTAAGAGTTAGCGTCCAAGAAAACCTGAGATTAGCACAAAACCATTACAATAATTTTATCACTCATTCAAAATGTACAAATACTGAACTTTGGGATTTTCAAACTACATCGAAATGAAATAATTGAAATTCAATTGATAATGTGGTGGTGCTGGCATTTTTACAATAAATTATTCAATTTTACTTAAAAGAGGGAGGACTCTTTTCATAAGAGTGAATAATTTCTCTTCCCTTTCTCCACTTTTTACCTAGCAAAAAAGAAGCCAAATAAATTCAAAATCAAGTATAAAAAAGAAAACAGCTTTCTAACCAAGTAACGAAAGAATAAAAAAAAAAAGACACATCCAATTACATTAAATATGAAATTCAAAAAAATGAAATTACATTCTAAAACTTGAATAAGATCTGAAAAATCATTTGACCTTTGTTTTTTGATTTTTTTTTTTTTTTTTTTTTTTTTTTTTTTGAGAATCAAATAACGAGTTGATTTGTTAGGTATGTTACATTTAAATCTAAGTATCTACTTAATTCTTTCAGTTGCAGTAGGTGGAAAATAATAAGTGACTCTGAACCCCAATCAATGTGTGTACCCAGTTGTACATCGTACATAAGGCAGCTTCTTTGTTGTGCAACTGAAAATGACTTGCAATTTTATTTTGCATGTGATTTCACAGTATGCACCTTCATTATCAGAAAGAATGTGACATAACAGACAGAATGGTATTCTATGGAATGTAAATTCCAATTTTGAATAACTTATAATAGAATGCAAGGTCGTTCTATTTCTCTGGCTTTCTGATAGTTGGACCTGATTTCATGTAAGCTTGACAATTAATCTTTATAAGAATCCGTGTCAGGAAGGACCACATCATCTACTTCATCAAGTTGACTCTGATTTAATAAGGGTCACCTAACAAGTTAAAATCCATAGCATGGACCTCATTGTTCTACATGGAATTGTGAAATAGGTTACAGAATGAAAGGGATTCCTTTGCAATCACAAAATTACAAACCTTGCATGGTGTTTCATTATCATGTTATTTTCAGAGATGAAGAAGATGCTTTAGATTGAGCATGTAAATTCAAAATTACATCATGATTGAATCATGATGTGTGCAACTAAGAACTGTCAAAGTCTTTAACAGAACCCAACTTGCATTTATAGACAAAGGCATTAGCAGATGGTGCTAATAATTGAAGGGAGAAAGGCAACAAAACCTCACCTAGTGTGAATAGCAGTAGTACTTTTAGCAAATATGACCATCCATCTTTTAGTACACTACCAAGGACAAAGGTTGGTAGCCTGAGCTTTAATGAGTCCAAATATCAAACTTATTTTGCGAGTAAAATTAACCATTTGGTAACACATTTTTATAGAGATGTAGGGTCCGTTTGGTAAGAAATTTTTAGTAACGTTTTAATTTTGTAAAAATACGTGAGGTAAAAAAGTGTATAAAAACACATGTTATAATGTTTAAATAACAGTTTTCGTTGTTTAAACACTATTACCAAACAAGACCGTAATTTCTGGCTTGGATATAATGTGTGTGGTAGAGAGAATTGGATTGAAAGATGAGAGGAATGATGTGTCTCTTTCCTTGCTTTCCGAATATGTACATTAGTGCAATTTAACAAAAAAAGAAGAAAGAGAAAGGAAACAACAAGGGCAATTCAACCAATTGATCAACAAAAGAAAAAAAACAAGTTCAATCCATACAGATACAGCACTACTAGCATACGCTAATAAGGTCAAGCAGGGTGATATATCGATTTGCATCTGCATTGTGTACCATTAGTCTCTCTTAGATATATAGCCACTAAATGTCACTGAAGCTAGGCTAATTGATTCTGCTAAACACATATGGTAGTGCCTTGCAAAAGTTGTCCCATTAAAAGTTAAACATACCACGTGTCCTTGAACATAGCCAATCAAATGCATCCAGAGAAAAAGAGACAGAAAATCCATAAAAGAGACAAGGATTTTCATACCAACTGAGGCGGCAAGCTGTTGATAGTTTTCACATGGTACTATCAGTGACATCACTTTATTGATTAGCATGAAGAACTTGCTACCTTAACAGTTGTGAAAATAATTCTAAATATATAGACTTATTATAGCCATAATAAGGCTGGGAAAAGTTTCAGAATGAAAAAGTCCCAACTCTTTTGTGATGAAAAGAAGAAAGAAGAAAGAAAAAAGAAAAAAAATAATCCGATTATAGATTCAAAAGCTTTTCCTAACACAGTAACCTATATGCCTTTCAGGATTTCACAAAGTGTTATACTGTATTCATCTGGACATGAGAATGCTTTGTCTTCATTTTCGGCCTTTAAAATGTTACAAATTATCTTAGCACATATAATAATTAATGAACACGAGCCACACATGGCCTTTTGTCTCATCATGCTTATATTCTTTGACCCTTGTCCGCAATAATGTGGACAAGTCCTTTCTCACTTTTATCATAGCTGTTTGCTATATATCTTTACACCATTGTTTCCATCACCAAAGCTGTACTGTCATCGATTAAGAACTAAATGCCAAAATTTTCGGTACCGTAGTGCTTTCATATTTCTATTGCCTTAGGTTGCTAGCCATGAATTTTGTTTTCTTTTTTTCCTTTTCCGTGGCCAGGTTGGTATGCAATGATTGATGTAGAAGAAAATGAAAAGGAAATTTAACTTCATAAAATGATAAGGACTAATTCATGGAAGTAATTTGCAGTTCAGCACATCTAAGAGCTGATACCTCCACCAAATTCATGAAGAACTTAGAAGGAAAAAAAAAATAGAGTTATTAAATATATTATTACATACACCCTACTGATTAGCATGAACTGCACCAAATTTTTTAAGAGAAAAAAAAAAGGTCAAAACAATTTATGAAACATCACTGAAGCCCTGATCAAGTTCAAGGAATTGGCTAACCCAGTCTAAATTCAAAGTACTCTCATTAGAGAAATCAAAGAACTCATCCACATCAAAGTCACTTTTTGAGTCATCGACTCCTTTAGATGTATTCTCCTCTCCACTCATTTCTTCATTGACTTTATCTTCCTCCCTATTTTCCTGAACAGTATAGCCATCTCTTGTTGCAGCTACACTTTGCTTCTCCTTCTGCCTTAACTTCTTGCTCAAATGAGAATTCCAGTAGTTCTTTATCTCATTATCTGTTCGGCCCGGTAATCTTCCGGCTATCAAAGACCACCTAAGATAATTAAAAACAAACAATTATAGAAAAATCCAACCTTGGCCATGTTCAAATATGTGAACTTAGAAGGTAGAACAACCATGTCAATATATATAGGTCTATGTTTGACATGTGAATTAATTAACCTGTTTCCAAGTAGTTTGTGGAGCCTAAGTATCAAATCCTCTTCTTGGTCTGATATGTTTCCTCTCTTGATGTTAGGCCTCAAGTAATTCAACCATCTTAGCCTGCAACTCTTGCCGCATCGATTAAGACCTGCAATAAGCAAAGACTTATTAAGCCTTTGATCAGAATTTGGGAACATCATTTTCATAACAAATATAGTATTGAAGTTATCAAGTTTAGAATTCAACTTGGTGAAATTGAAAATGACCTGCTTTAGTTGCAATTGTCGTCCACCTTTTAGCACCATGGATTGCAATAACCTCAGCCAGTTTGCTATCTTCCTCAGCTGTCCATGCTCCCTTGTTGACTTCCTTCTTAGTTGAAACATTATTAATGGCTTCCATTGCGTTCACTTCTCTTTTAATAGACCTATCTGCCATGGAAGCCATTAGCTTTTGTTTGTGTTTGTCTAAATTCAGAGAGAGAGTTTGTGAGGCTTGGGGAGCTTGATATACTTATGTAATGGTGTGTAGTTTTGGTTCTGTCTATCATCTACCTTTCTTGGTGTGGGAGAAGAACCTCAACTACCGCCTTATATATATATGTGAGAATAAGACATGAACTTTGAGAGTGCACAAAGAAAAAAGTGACTATCATGGGCTTGATGATTGAGCAATTGAGAGTGCTATAAAGTTTTTACATGCTAAATGCTACTACAAAGGCTGCTAAAGAAAAAAGGCCTTTAATATTATACTAAAGTGCGCATATGCCTGACTTTAGGAAAAAAAAAAAAGAGAAAGCGAAGGTGACAAAAGCATTATAATAATTGGTGAAGAAAGATTAAAAAAAAAAGGAATTATCAGATGGCTGTGGTAAAAGTTTATCAGATCCCCAGAGTAGAATAGGTTTGTCATATAGTGGCTATATTTTGGTAAAAATGAGTGATTTTAATCTGTACAGTTTACTTTTTGCATGTGCAAACATATTGTAATGAAAGGCATGCAGATTTATACTAAAAGGTTTGGTGACAAAAGGGTAAGCTAAGAGATAATCAGATAAATGCATTACCTTTTTTCGATTCTTGTAGATAAATACAATACTTAGTTGCAAGTAACAGTTTTATCCTGAAAAGATAAGCTTTTTTGGAGCCACAGAAAGAGAAACTTATAGTGAGTGCATGAGGAACTGTTTTGATTGGTGGGTCTTCTTCTTTGCTTCAGAAAGGGCACGAGATGTCTGACTTGTCTACAGTACTAGACCATATATCCCTCGTACAGCTCACACACACACTATTTTAATTTGTTGCATGTAGACCTTATTAAAATAGTCTCACTTATTATAAAATTGTAGATTATATAGATGTTTGACTAGTAATACATCATCCCAAATATTTGAGATGGACCGTCAAATATATAACATTAATGTTCTATAGTGATGGATAGAAATTACTCTAAAGATAGTAATGGAGCGTCATATTTTTCACGAACATTAAAACGTCACTTTTACTTTTTGTTAATGTATGTGTTCAAAATTCTTCAGAAACCTAACTATTTTTGTAGGTATTTTCAAAAATCTAACTATTTTTTCAAATCACACATAAGCTAATTATAGGAAAAAATTCTTTAGAGTTGGGCATGATGAGATGTTTTTGTACTCGGGATTTTATAGATTTCATGACATTTTGAAAACTACTAAACCAGCCCCATGAGTTAACATCACTTTTATTTGGATTCACTTATTACAACATTTTTTTATATGCATCAATCACAATAAAATATATCAACGATTGCAAAAGAAAATGGTAATAAATGTATTGTAATTTACAACTTTAGCAAATAATCCATTTATACTATTCTAATAAATCGTTTATTTGTTCAAGAAACCATGTGTTTTCTTGAGGAATTCAGACAAGAAGAAAGGTTTAAGCAAAGTGGGAATTAGGTTGAAGTGTGTTTTAATTTAAAGGTTAGGTGAAGTTGGGGATGCTGTAAATGATTCAGTTGTATGATATATTCCTTGGTTAATTTGCATCTGTTGGAATGCTTAATGTTTGGAATGGCATGGCATATTGGATCTTCTGTATAAGAGAATAAATCTATGTTAACAATCTCCATGCAAATATTCTTGTAGTTCTGAGTTTCTGACCGTTGGATCTACTTACCAATGAAAAAATATTGAGTCAATCATTGACCATAATGAGGTATCATTCAACGTGCCCTAGAGTTTTTATTTAATTGGTTTGGTTACTGAATTCAGAGACACTGAATGAGAGAAAGATCACATGCAGTGTACAGGGAAACAGAAGATAATCAAAATTAATGTGTATTAATTAACAAAACCAACATTGTTATAGGCCAAAAATTTTGACAGATTAGTCTGAATAATGTCAAACAGCAAAACCATAGTGTAAAATAAATAAATATATATGATGCACGGTTTACAAAGAAGGGACCCATGAAGACGTTCAGTATTTTTCTTTACACATACAGAATCTGACAAGGATTCTTTCGAGATTATGACCAATATTTCACCCCAAAACACTTCACTTTCTTTTTGTAACGAAACAGCTGGGTCGGTTAATGTATGCCTTAAGCATATATTAACAATTTTTTTTTTTTTTAATATCGAGTATTGAAAAAATTGCCAATTTTTTTCTTTTTTGATAAATTTTTTTTAAAAAATAGTATACTATTATGTGCTTTTAAAGCACACGTTAATAAAATTCTTTTTAAAAAAAAAAGAGCTCAAGAACAGTATGCAGCAATGAAACTTTGGTTTATTATTCTTGGTATTAATTCATACATTGTAGATAATATAACTTTGAATAAAGCTTTTTTCAAGTAAGTGCTACAATCATTTTTATTTTTCATAACATTAATTATGATTGAATATTGTTTTCGATACCAAGACTTATTATATATTTTAATTTAATTACTAGTTTATCCAAATATTAAGCACATGTTTAAGGAATTATAAGATTTTAGTAATAAGATAAGATATCTTTTTATGTTGAGGGTGAGAGATGTTTAAGGAATCTACCAAGACCTCGTTGATAAACATGACAAGATGCGATAGCTAGCCTTATAACAATGGGTTTGGAGTTTGGACCTAACAATTTATATCCTTTTACTAACTCTCTTTATGTTTGTTCATTAGCTAAAAGCTTATATACAAAAATATGAGTTCTTTAATTTATTATAATTTAGAGTGCTACGGTTACCAAGTCACTTATTATTCTATCTTAATTAAAAGTTTGAACTCATTAAGAATTTTGTAATTTAATTTATTGATGTATTCTGATATTCTAATGAAAATATTCAAAGTTCAAATCTTTCAATCTCTGACTATCGAATTATAAAAAATAAAAAAAAAGAGTTTGATTTCAATTATGTTTATTGAGAACTCAAACTCAATACGCGAGGACTTAATACTAAGATATAATCACAAACATTATAAGTATCCCTAAAAGAATTGGGAATCCATTAACCAAAAATCCTAAGTTTATCACTCACAACATGGTTAAATAAAACATTAATATAACACTAACATCTTAAATGAGACTTATGTTTTTGTATCCGACAGCAATTCATGGAGTAACAGTGAGAAAAAAAAAAAAAACAAAAAACAAAACAAAACAAAACAAAAACAAATCTTGTATTTCCAAGGGCATGTGAGCAAGTTACGTACAGAGTTAGCAAGCCAAAAAACATTCTGTTCAGAAAGATCCCTGTGTAGCACCAATAAAATAAAAAAAATAAAAAAAATAAAAAAGAAGAAGAACAAAAAGAAGGCTACTTCGTTGTTTGCACGTTGCAATCTACTACTACTAGTATTTTATGCTAAACTTTAAAAATACTAGTAGTAGTAGATTGCAACGTGCAAACAACGAAGTAGTCTTTTACATGAAATCTTTTACATGATAATTAAAATTTTTATTATTCTAATTTTAACTGATGATTAATATTTATATTAGTTTAGAATTATGAATAGCATTTTTTCAAATATAATATATTGCAATTAAAACATACTTATTTAAGTTTATTTTTTATGTGTTCCCGTTAGTTCAACATAAATTTCATAGATTAAAACTCTATAAAAAAAATCTATTTTATTTCAAAAAAATTCATTTCTTTTAAGCAAGTTAATTTGATCATATGACCTATGTAGTAGGTTATTAACTTTTCCTCTCTCTTTTTTTTGTCGGAAGTTGAATTAAATTATCTTAAAAACAGCTTTGCCCATTAATTCTAGATTCAAAAAGCAGAAAAGCACGATTATCATAGATAACAAAAATCTTGTCAAACATTGATCCCTCTCCTTGCTACAGGTAGGCACATTTATAATGTTTCTCATTCTTTTTCTTCTTACAAATATTTAACCTCTTGTGCTAACTTTAGAGTATTTATTAATAAACTATTTAAAAATATAAAAAATAATAAAAGAATTAATTTTCTTTTATAAAAATTTTCAAAAAAAATATTTCCTAAACTAATATCCATAGGGCATCCGTTTAGTGTTAAAAAAGCTATATTACCATTTTTAGTACCACAAAATACAAATTTATGGCTATATTGGTAGAGCTAAAGCCAAATAATTTTGCTCCTAGCTATTGTGCACAACCAAAAATGGCAGTGCATTGTAGTATTATTAAATTGTGTGTTCACACTGTTTTACATTAAATATACTATTTTATTCATATGTTCACATTACTTTGTAACGCATATATTATTTTATTGTGTTGTTTATATTATTTTATTATGTTGAAAGCTAAAATAAAACAATAGATGTTGGTTGTTTTGTAAAGTAAGAAGGTAAGATAGCTAAAGTAGCTTTTTGTAGAACCATATTGCTAAATTTATGGCTCCACCAATGTGAATACTAAGCATAAACTTCTTAAGGCTATATATTTTTTTGTTTTTTAGTGAAATATAAAGCTTAGCTTAAATTATCAAAACAATCTTTAATTAAATACTAATATGTTCTATACCTTTTTTTTTTTCCTTTGATAGCAATCTATAGTCTATACTAGTATAAATGAAGACCATGGACTCCAATTTTCAATTCAAAGGTGCTTGTGCTAGCTGCTGTTTAAGCTAGGACATATTAAAGACTAATTGACTTGATGAGTTAAAGTTTGAAAAGAACAAATTTGATAATCTGATTTAAACAATTAACCTATAGTTAGACTATCAATATTAATTAAATTAAGTTTGATACTTAAATTAATGAAATTTAAAAAAAAAATGCATTTTTTCCCTCTTATTTTTTTGCATCTAGTCATGAATCAAAAAGCCACATCCATAAGTTGTAAAGAAAAGTCAGTTTTTCTTTTGTGCGATCTTTTTGTCAATATATTTATTTATTGATATATTTTCAACTTATTGTTTTCGTTCCATAATAATTGTTTTTGTCAATGTATTTATTATCAACCTTTAAGCTAGCATTTGGTTACATTAGGTACATGTTTGGATGATTTATACATCATTACTCATGTGACGTTTTTATCCCATTATAATTTAACCATCTTCATTTCCAATATGGTGATAATTAAATGAGCAAATTGTTCTTAATTTTATTTAATCACATACATGCAAACATACATATATCTATACACACACACACACACATATATGTGTGTGTGTCTTGAAACGTAACCTGAAATGAAAAAAAAAAAAAAAAAAAACACCTCGAATGACATTTTAAAATTATTATCTTCCAAATAATTTCGACAAGACTTACAAAGACAATATGAGTCGCTTTTACAACTCAAACTAAGAACTCGAAAGAGTCTAAAACTTTGAAGTCATTTAGTATTTGTAAAGGATATTATAATTATCAATTTTAAACTTAATAACACTCCTCAAGTCTTTCATGATAAATAAGATATGTCAGTTTTAGTATTTCTTCATGCATATTGATATATTCATGACTTTTAAGCAAGTTTTTTTCCTATTCTGTACTTCTTGTTTTTCAAGCCTTTGATGAATTACTTCAAAAATATCACGAGGGAGCTAGCAAGTTTGTCACTAATACTATATATGTAGTCCAGCACTAATAGTCTAATACTATTTATATTATTTTCACGTTCTATATGCAATATGTATCTATAACCCTCTTTCTCATAAGTCATATCAACCAAGAGTTGATACATTCTATTTTATCATTACTATCATTACTATATGTTCCATTCTAAATTATTGAGGTATCTAAGACCAAATATATGCTTTACAATTGTTATGGACATATTTTATATAATTGGCTAATCCTTTGACAAAACGCATTTTACTTGTAATTAGGTAGATTTAAGATGTATTTTATATTCCAAAGAACATGTTGTTCAAGTCTAACATTAAAGCCATGAAGATTGGATCAAAAAACAAGTGAAGAAAAGGTGTTCACTAAAACTGGACAGATAACTCAACAGCTGCTCGACAGATAGCTAACTATCGAGATTTAATAAGGCTTGACACCTGCTATCTATTGAGGTATCTATTGAGGTTACAGAAATCAGAATTTTCAAATCTGATTTTCGACCCATGCTTTTATATTTGTGTAGGGTCTCTTTTCTCATAATCCTAGACATATATAAGACTTATTTTAGAGGCCGTCACATAAGAGAATACAAGGAGAACATATGAAAAAGGTGACCGAAGCTTTATTCTCTAAAAAAAAGAAAAGTTATTGCGTCTTTCCACCTTAGAGTTTTGTAACCAAGTACTTCTTGATCTTCATTGTTGATGAAGTGAACAACTTTGCAGCCAACATTCTTCTTCCTCAAGTCAGTAAGTGAGTCACGTACTAGAATTCATGCAAAGAAATGAGTCACGTACTAGGATCCGTGCATCAAAAGAGTGGCATTCATATATTAAAGAGTTTAGAGGTTTTGAAGCGGTAGAAGGTTTCTGCTGTGAGTTCATCTACGAGGATTGTAGAGTCTAGGAATAAAGGTTTTGTACTAGATCTGGAACTTCTTTTTACTATAGTGAATTGTTTTTCGGGAAAGTTTCTTCCCAGGTTTTTTACTATGAAACTGGTTCGTTTCATTGGTTTTATCTTGTCTTATTTACTTTTCTGCTGCATATGATATTGATGTTTGTTTGTTTTAAAAAAAATTTATTCATAATAAATCTAATTAATAACTTAGGTTTAAAATTTGTTAATTCTATTAACCGGGGTCTAAATTTCCCTACAACAATGTCTAAAACTGGTTCCTTTACGCCATATATTTGCCTAACTTCGGCTCAAAAACTGGTTGATGACATAAACTTTAAAGCAAATACATGTATATGAGTTCACAACAGTTAAAAATAAAACAACACGCAATTATAATAATAATAATAATAGTAAAGAATACAAAAGACTAAATGCAAAAAAAAGAGAGAGAGAGAGAGAAATAATGATATAGACATGTATGCTTGCTCAATATCTAATAAAAACATACCTTACAGACTCTAAAAGATAGTAGTTAGCTCCTTCCAAACTTACTGAAAAACTTTTAAAAGAAAAGGGCTTTCTACTGTTTGGCAAGTATGTGCTACAATACTCGTTGATTCTTACAAAAGTAACAAAACCAGTTTGTTCTCCTTTTATAGAAGAAGAGAGGTAGAAGAAGACAAATACGTCAAGTTATTGCTATCTACCACTGTTTGACAAATGTAAGTATCTATTATGGTTGATTAAAGGTGCCATGCACAACAAAGACAATGGTGCCACCTAAATCTATTTGCTTTGGGTGGTCCAGTCTCCACTGCAAGTCACCCACAATAATTATGCTTTGCATAAAGTTTAAGAAGTTATACCTTTCAAATTTTTAAATGGTTAAATATTAGCATTGATACATCATGCTAAATATGTTAGTATGAATGTGAAAGTAAAAACATAAAGTATAGGACACAATAACACATAAGGGTTATGTAGTTCAACCTAACGGCCTACATCCACGGAGTAAACCCTAAAGGGCTACATCAATAATATATTAGAGTGTAGTACAAATCATGTGTTATAATGAATCATAACATGTGTATACATTATAGACTAAACCCTAGACTAATAGATTTCTAGTACAAGTAGGAGACTTAGCTTACACAAAAAGTAGAATTAGGCTTGGACCTATGCTAATGGGCTAATATATCTCCAACACCCCCTCTCAAATTCAAGATGGAAGCTTGATGAAATTTGAGATTTGATAAAGTTGAGAAGATTTTTTGAATGAAGTTTGGCTCTGTGACAGTAGTTTGAAGAAAGCAATGGTCTTGCAGTGTTGATGTAACTTCTAACGGTGGCATGACTATACCGGAAACTTTTGACAACAGTAGTGGGAAGCCAAAAAAGATGAACGCAGTGAAAAAAACGCCGAGGAAGACAAAAATTGCTTTTAAACACACCATAAGGACAGAAAATCATGGCCACAGGAAAGTGGCTCTGATATCATGTTAAATATTAGCATTGATACATCATGTTAAATATGCTAGTATGAATGCAGAAGTGAAAGTATAAAGTATAGAATACAATAACACACAAGGATTACGTGGTTCAGCCTAACGACCTACATTTACGAAGGAAACTCTAAAGGGCTACATCAATAATATATTAGAGTATAGTATAAATCTTGTATTACAATGAATCATAACATGTGTATATATAGTAGACTAAACCCTAGACTAATAGATTTCTAGTACAAGTAGGAGACTTGGTTTACACACAAAATAGAATTAGGCTTGGGCCTATGCTAATGGGCTAATATTTCTCTAACATAAATAATGTAATATTAGTTTCAATAATTTTGCCCACAAAGCGACAGATATTGCATATCTTACCTACATTTCAAAGGAAAAATAGAGTAAAATCCAATGTAAACACCAAAATAATATGTTCAATAAGAGAATTTGAAGAGAAAAATTAAAGTATGAACTTTAGTAGGTGAGTTATAATTTGGATCTAAAAATTACGACTTTGGTGTTGAGAAGCCAGAATTTTCAAAATTTTATGTTACAAGTAATTAAGGTGTTAGTTACCACTTGCCATACGGGCATTATGACCTTTGAATTTGAAGACCAGTTGGTTTGACGAATAGTTAACATAAAAAAGGTATATACTAAACTATACTGTTGGCTTTTAAAATTCGATTTTTATTTTTATTTTTTATCATTCATATGTAAATTTGAAAACATAAAAAAGGTTAAATAGAAAACTGAATCAAACATAAGAAGCTAAAATAAAAATTTTGAAATGTAAAATGATAAAAATAAAACCAACCATGAACGGTGCCAATAGTATACTTAAAAGAGAGAGAGAGAGAGAGAGAGAGAGAGAATCGTTGGTGAAACTGATAGTAGGGGCTCCATATGCATAGTATTGGGTAGTGAAAGCAGAAGCAATCATAAAGAGAAACCATTTCTGAAAAATAAGGGTGATCTTCATTGGGAACGAACAACCAAATGTGACTGAAAGACATTCCACTTGGATTTGGGTGCGAGTCTAGGATTGAATTCTTGTTGTTATGAGATCAAAATTATAAAAAAAACCAAATCAGATCATAATAAAATAAATAAATATATATAAGATTGAACATGTAAAAAATTATGAACATTCAAAAGCTTACTTAGGTAATAACATTTCAAAATGTCAAAAGATTTCCATTTTATATCAAATTTATTTAATGTATGTTCTATGACAAGCCAATTATGGGGTAAATATATGTAGCTCACTCTTTATTCATT
>JACAVU010000002.1:5320793-5575793 GCA_014183005.1 Castanea mollissima | reverse complement strand
ATGGGTGCTGTTAAATTATTAAAATGTTATTTTTAGTATCACAAATTATAAAAAACTGTGCTATATTGGTATTGCTATTTACCTTTTTTAAAAAAAAAGGAGTTAAGCCACATTCTTTAGAAGGGAAAAAAAATTTCTCTCTCTCATTCACGCACTTATATATATATTATACGCAGAACAAAACTTAACTGCAATTCCTTACATTTTGTACTACATACTTGTCTGTAAAAACAAAAATCTATTGTGTTGAAATAGTAATACAGGTCATATGGTTTAATATACTCAACCATCTCAATTAATGAAAGTTAGCACCATTAATGAATTTTTGACTTGACACTTGCTCAAGGAGAGGAGGCATATATTCTATGCAGAACAAAACTTATATATAAGTCCTTACGTACATTTTGTCCGTACTGTGTCGAAATAGTAATACAGGTCATATGGTTTAATATACTCAACCATCTCAATTAATGAAAGTTAGCGCCATTAATGAATTTTTGACTTGACACTTGCTCAAGGAGAGGAGGTATATATATTCTAGGCAGAACAAAACTTAACTATAATTCCTTACATTTTGTATTATATTGACCAATGAATCACATACTTGTTTGAAAAAAAAAAAAAAAAAACTATTGTGTTGAAATAGTAATACACGTCATATGGTTTAATATACTCAACCATCTCAATTAATGAAAGTTAGCACCATTAATGAATTTTTGACTTGACACTTGCTCAAGGAGAGGAGGTCTCCATTAATTGGTGGCTGCCGCTGCCTAGCTATGTAACTTGTGGTGAACTTAAAATTTTCTTTTATTAAAGTTTATATATTTGTTTATTAAATGTTTAAGTAATCTTTGCAACAATGTTAAATTTGTGGGATTGAGTGGCCGTGTGCGTGTAAAAAATATTTAGTGTTCTCAAAAATAGAATAAGTAAATTTAATAGTGAACAGAGACATCATTAAAGGCAACAGCCACCTTATTTTAGTAAAGCATGTAATTTTTGGTCAACTTAAAATTTTCTTTCCTTTATTACTTATTTGGATAAGATTATGGACAAAATTTTGCTACAAACTTAATTATAGCAAAAAACTACAACTTCACTCAATATCATTTTATTGGCTGTAAATTTTGACAAATTCATCATTGGATTATAGTTCTTCTTATATCCTCAATACATACAAAATTTCCAGAAAATCAAATATCAGTACCAATGTCATCAATCAATTGTTTAAATTGTAAATTTTTGTAGTCTAAAATTATGTGTGAAAGATAAGTTTATAGATTATATAATAAATAACATCTTATTGACAAAATTCGACATATGTATTAAGAACGTAAAAAACATGCAATCCAATGATTAGATTTCCAAAAAATGTAGCAATGCTATTTTTTTTTTTTTTAAGGAAATTTTAGCCTTAAGCTATAACCAACTTTGTAACTGTTTGTTTGTTTAAACCACTTAAAAATAGATTAGTTTAACCTAATGAGTTAGCCAAGTATTTACCTAGGTTAATTATGAGATCTAGGTTAAACACAAGAAAACATATTACTTGGTGCGAAAAAGTAAAGAAGACAGTAATAATATGATGACCTATGAAAACCAATGAAATCAACCATTTCAAGGTAAAAGCCTAGGGACGATTTAATCTAGTTATTTCAAGGTAAACAAAATGATAGAATGGAAGATTACAATAGATATAAACCCTAAATCTAAAGCTACCTCATGTGGAACTTACTAACACGATCACGTGCAACTCCGACTCCACAGACTCTTCTATTTTGAATTTGCTAAATACAAACTCCCCGATTAGAACTTTGAGATCTCACTTAAAGATTTTAGATCACCATCAATAGTAGATCTTTATGTAGCAACTTGTTTCCACGAGCTCTTGATTGTACATTTCTTTCCGGTAGATGCTTGTTGAGTTAGAAGGTATAGAAACCTCACAAGAGTAACTTACAAGACTTCCAAGGGCTTCTAAAATGTGATTAGGGTTTTCCTTTTAGACTAGGCTATGTTGGACTGAAACCCCATACATTTTCGTGGGTTTTGGGCCTAATATAAAATCTGTAGAATACGATTTTCGATCGGTCGAACCTAACATTCGATTAATCGAGCTTCACAAAGGCTTGTTTCTTCTTTCTAGAACTTGACAGTTCTTGAAACTTGACTTGAACAAATTTGAGCAATGTTTAACACTTAATTTAGACATGTTTGTGTTCTCGGTTTACCAATATACCAATTTTTGAAAACTAAACATTTAATCTTAAATATTTAGAACCTAACAGTAACCAAACTTTGTCCTAAGTTTATTTTCATCGAACAAGGTTTCTCTCCAAATTAGTTTGGTGAAAAAATCTTCAAATTCTTCTTATATCTTTTTATCGGAAGTAAAAGTTGAAAATCTAACTGTTGAATTGCATGTTTTTTATGTTCTAAATACGTATATCAAATTTTGTTCATATTTGATGGTATTTAGTATTCGATCAATAAAGCTACTTTTTATGCATAATTTTATACTAAAAAAACTTGAAAGTTAAACATTTGATTAATGGCATATCTATTGATATATAATCTAGTTAAAATTTTGCAAGCATAGAAGATATAATATGAACATGCAATCACTACCACACACTCTTAGTGCGATAGTCACTCTACTACTATAAGTGCTTGTGAGGTGTGGGGTGTGGGGTTTGGGGGCAAGGGTCGAGGTTCAAGTCTCCAGAAAGGAGTTTCACACACATATACATCTAGAGTGAGCTAAAATAGAATTTCTATCTTGTATTTAAAAATTAAAAAAAAATGCATACAATCTAACGGTTAAAAATATTCAAAATTTACATCTAATAAAAAGATATATGAGAAATTTAAACTCTCTAAATTAATTTGGAGAGAAACTTTTTCCATTTTCATCTCAAAATAGAATATACAAGTTCTTAAAACATAACATATTTCAAGATGTAACTATGATTTTATATTATAAAAAAAAATAAACCGATTAGTTAATCAAAATGTACATAAATTATTAATTAAGTTTGGACTTAATTGGAATAATATTCAATCTAATAAAAAACCCATTAGAATAAAACAAAGTTTTTTTACTTTTTATCCATCCCCAAGTATTGGGGGAGATCAAACCCAAAACCTTGGGCTTAGGGTGAAAACTTTTAAAATAGACCCAAGGTCAGATTGGATGTGGGACTGAGCCTATGAGCAGCCCTAGTCAGATGTATTATTGGGCTATGGTTCAACTTTGTTAAGCTAAATTCTGAAGCTTGGACTAGGCTTTGATGAAGTTCTAGTCCATGCATTCAAGAAGCAGCTTTTACTAGCATTTGGAATTTAACATTTTAGCCTTTGAATGTTTGATGGTCATTCAAAACTTGGAAACTCATTACTCAAAAGACTAAACCATGATTTTAATTTACCAAAACATATATCTAATAAATCTTTTATATTTGAGGACTTAATGTTTTTTTATTTTTGAGTTAGTTCAGAGTGGCCTTCAAATCAAAGAGATGGTGTGGAGGTAATGTGTAATGAATGAAGCCATACGTTAAAAGCATCTAAAATTTATTTTTATTTTATAACTTTTTTTGAAGGCATAGGAAGCCACAGGCCTAGGCCTAAACTGGCTTTGGATAAAACAAATAGAAAGAGAATAAACTCATCACTATACTCTCTAAACTTTCTGATTTTAAACCATCCAAGTTGAAATTTGGCTATTAAAATCAAGGGCGAAATCCCTTATGTTATCAATACTTATAACCGGAAATTATAATTTTTTCATAGAAAGAGAATAAACCCATCTATATTTCAAAAGAAGTCAAAGAAGAACCCTAGACAAATCGGTTAGGGGGAATTTTGAAATACAGATGTGGGGAGTAAGAAGACCCCAGTGGGTATATGGGCCTTTGGGCTGTGGCAAGGAAGGCCGACCTGCTATTGGGTTAAGAATTTATTAGTACTAAGAGTCGGCCCATACGCCGAGGATCCGAGGATCCATTCGAGGGTGATTTTCTCCTCGGACGGATATAGGTGAACCCGGGACTTCGTTATAAAGGTCAAAGGATGACTCAGTGAAGACCAATGATTAAAAGGGGTGAACCCTTGAATGTCCTAGAGGCACCGATATTTGAGAAACACCAAAGACAAAGGCTGTCACCTCCACATTAAAGTCTCTGCACCTACCTCCCTGGCCACATTAATGGGGAAGTGACCCCTGAACAGTGGAACGGAAACTTCTGGTCACTATCCAGAGGCACTAAGAAGAGAAATATCCAGGGGGTGGGAGCAACACGTGGACAAAGTATCAGAAAGAGAAGTATTTAAAGGGGATCTTTTGTAATCTAAAAAAAAAAAAAGACAGAGTAGAAGGAGGGCTCTCGACTTACGTCTGAGGAGGTCTTATTTGCAATATTTGTTTATTGTTTATGAATATTTGTAGTTCTTAGCTTCTCATCAAATCCTCAATACTTCTAACCTGGGTTTCAAGCCCACACTCTACAAATTTATATTGTTTAATGCTCATTGGGCCTGAGCCCGTAGCTGTTCTTGGGTCCAGGTGCAATTGTGCACTTACAACAGATATACTGAAAGGGAAGATAGTAATTCTTGTAGTATAAACGTCCAGTTTTTAACTAAAAACATATACACATTGGGGATTTAATATTGAAAGGATGAAGTGAAAGATGTTTTCTTTTGTCTTGTACGAATGGGTTTTAAAGTTTGGGTTTGAGTTTTCAGACGCTTGAAATTATTTCATATGGTGTGTTTATTCGCTTTTTAAATGTAATGTGGCAGAAGTTTAAATGGGTGTTTTTTCCTACATGGTAGCATATCCTTAATTGCAAGAAAAGTCTTCTACTTTTATATATAATACAAGCCAAAGCAGAGATGATAAATCTATAATAGCACGTGAAAATAAAAATGTCATTGAAAACACAAAGCATGGCAAAACATGGTAGGTTTATTTGAAGTAAACAGCAAGAAATCTGAATGTCTAATAAAACCCAACTGAAGTTTAATAACACTAAAATAATTCTATGTTCTATTTCGTATATAAGTATTCAATAAGGGATAGAAAAAAAGAAAGGAATAGTGTAAGAGAGACTCCAGGAAATAGTTAGAAATAATCATTGTAAGGAAGTTGATAACAGTTTCTAATTTCAAAGGCAAGAATCAAGATTAATTACACAAAGGTTCCTCAAATTTATTAGTTACTTCAAAATTACACAAAGAGATAGATTAGATTATACACACACCCAAGTTATGGAATTCATGAAAATTTTCACCCATTAGTAATAATCTATTCATAAAATAAATAAATTAAATTAAATTAAATTATCTATAAGTTCTCAAATCCAAAATACTAAGACATACACAATAAAAACAAATGAATAAACAAAATAAGCAAAGCTAATAACAACAACATAAAAATTATAGAAATTATAAAATAAAATAAAATTAAAAAAAAAAACCCTGCCAATAAACTGAGCGTAATAGCTTGAGCAGTACAAAAATTAACAGATACCAAGTCTAATAGAACAATTTTGATTTATATGAGAAATTATACTTAAAGCAAAAAGAAAGCGTAAGATGCTCAAAAAAAACAAAAAAAAAATAAGCATTCCAGTAAATCAAAGACATAGATCAATTGAGAAATAATAGTAAAATTAAATATCAAGAAGAAAAATAACAAAGGCGATCAGAGAAAATGAAGTTCAATCTGCAAAAACTCAGTAATTAACATAAAAAATCCAATAATTTTACTTAAAAAATTATAAATAACTGTACTCTCCAAACATTCAGATTTCAAACCATCCATGTTACTAATATGGCTATTAAAATCAAGGTTTGTTTCCATTTAAAAGGTAATTCAACAGTTCAACTTTTTTTTTTCTTTTTTCTTTTGTCCTTTTGAGAACGATTCAATAAAACATAGATCTGCAGATTAGGGTGTAAACCATAAAACTATATTAAGGAAATAATCCCTTAACATGCAATAATTGACAAAACATAAATCAATTCAAATTTTAGGGGCAAACCAAAAAAAACACAAACCTAACAAAAATCTGTCAAACAAAAACAAAATTTAATCAATACAACAATCGAACAAAATAGAACTCAAGAAATTGGAAAAATAAATGGGAAATTAGGGAAAAAGGTAGCTAAACCTTAAACCTCAATTGAGTAATGCAGCAAAACAGTTAACAAAATCTATGTTATCTATCTGTTTGTTTCTATTAAAAAAATGCAGCAAATAATTCCAAGGAAGCCATAATTTCACTTTGAGAAAAATCATTAATAAATCTACACTCTACAGTAATCGAAAAAACATAAAGGCAAATGAAAAAGAGTGCAAACCTAACAAAAATCTGCCAAACAAAAATAAAATCTAACCAATACAACAATCGAAGAAAACAGAACTCAATAAACTGGGAAAAAATAAATGGAAAATTAGGGTAATAGGTAGCCAAACCTTAAATCTTGATTAAGAGATTCTTTTTGCAGAAGACCAAATGGGTTTATTTGGCACAGGGAATCAATAATTTGCGATTGGAGAAAGAGATGGAAGAGATCAGGGAAAAAATTAATTAAGAAGATGGAATATAGTTGTATAAACTACTAATCCCATATATTTTTTCAATAGGGATAAAAGAAGAACCCTAGAAAATTAATTCAATAGAGAAAAAAGGATCTATAGGCAGTTTTAGACAATTGGGAATGGTAGTTGAATAGAAAAAAAAAAAAACATGCTTACCTTCTGAATAATCACGTTGTTGCAGAAAAGGAATGGTTTAACTTCTGAATAGTTGGTTCACAAAGAAGGAAAGGAAAGGGAAGGAAAATTGGTAGGAGAAATTAGAATGATCATCGGAAACAATTGAGGGAGGGGCTCTATATTTATGTTTGTGCATTTGGCCAAATAAGTGCTCCGCTTGAAATTTTTAAGTTTTCACACCGCTTGAATGGTGTTTATAAGTTTTTGCTGTTTTTTTTTTTTTTTTCACGTCCTTTCTTGGAAGCACGGCAGGTTTTTAAGTGGGGCTTTTTCCAAACGTGGTAGCACAACCTTAATTGCAAGAAAAAAGCTTTACTTTTATATATAATATTAGATCTGTTGTTGCATAGAAGGAATGGTTTAACTTCTGAATAGTTTGTTGTTGCAGAGAAGGAATGGCGGTAGAAAAGTGATAGGGCAGAGAGTGAACAAAGCATTGAAAAAGGAAAGGGAGGGGAAGGAAAACTGGTAGGAGAAGTTAGAATGATCACCAAAAACAATTGAGGGAGGTGCTCTGTATTTTTGTTTGTGCATTTGACCGAGTAAGTGTGTTGCTTGAAGTTTTTAAGTTTTCGCACCGCTTGAATGGTGTTTTTAAGTTTTTGCGGTTTTGTTTATTTGTTTGTTTTTTTTTTTTTTTTTTTTTTTTTTTTTGCGCGTCCTTTCCTAAAAGGGTGCCAGGTTTTTAAGTGGGGTTTTTTCTTAACGTGGCAGCACAGCTTTAATTACAAGAAAAGACTTATGCTTTTAAATATAGTATTAGATTAGATATTGATCAGTAAATCTTGTAATATGGCTGCCAAGGTGTTATCCGCTACTTCTGTTGAAATTGTAGGCACTCAAATGTGAAATTCATTGTAAATTCTAAGGATCTGTTTAGATAGAACTTATTGCTAAAAACTGAAAACTGAAAACATTGTAACAAAATAATTTTTAAATGTGTGAATAGTGATGCGGAACTCATTTTTAATAAAAAATTGATAAAAAATAGTACATGAACAGTGTGCACACAGCGCACATGTCCCCCTCTACAGCAGAAACAAAAAAAAAAGTCCAAAACGAGAACGCTAGACGCTGAAGGTTGAAGACAAACGCCTTCTAAATCTTATTACCAAAAAGTCTAAACCATGGTTTTAATTTACCAAAATGGTACTCTCCTTTGTGAGGCGAAACAGGAACAAGCCTAACATATATGTAATAAATCCTTTACATTTGAGGCTAACATATATCTAATAAATCTTTTACATTTGAGGAATATTACTTACAGTTCTTTTATTTTTGAGTTAGTCTAGAGTGACATTCAAATCAAAGAGATGGTGTGGAGGTAATGTAATGAATGAGGCTATACGTTAAAAGCATCTAAAAAATAATTTCATTTTATTATTATTTTTGGAGGCATAGGAAGCCACAAGCCTAGGCCTAAAGCTGGCTTTGAATAAAGCATTAGACTTTTTTATTGCACGAAAATGGTATTATACATCAAGAGTATAACTTTTGATTAACTTAAAATTTTCTTTTGTTTATTCTTTGTTTGAAATTTGGATAGGCTTATTTTAATCTCAAAAGAGAATATAAATTTTTTTAGAACATCATATTTTAAACATACAACAATATTATATATATATATAATTAAACTAATAAAATTAAGCTTATCTAAACGCACACTTTATTTATTAAGCTTTGACTTAATTGAAATAATATTCAATCCAACAAGCTCTTGTTAAAGTTAATATTTTGCTAAAGAGAAAGAGGAGGCTATTTCATAGTTTGAAGAATGTCCATATTAATCAATAAATTCTACCATCAATTCCCCTAAAAAAAATGTTTTAAATGGAAATATGGTATAATTCTCCTCTCCCTCCAACTGCCGTTGAGTTACAAAAAATTAAGAACTAATGTTTTTACTTCATATCCATCCCAGGTATTGAATTGGTATATCAGACCCATAACCTTGGGCTTATGGTGAAACTTTTCAAATAGACCCAAGGTCAAGTTGAACGTGAGACTGAGCCCATGAGCAAACCTGGGCAGATGTGTCACTGGGCTAGGTTGTGCCATGGTTCAATTTTGTAATGCTAAAAAGCTCAAACTTGGATTGGGCTTTAATCAAAACTAGCCCATGCTATACAAGCAGCTTTTGGAACTTCAAGCTTTAAGCCTTTGATGGTCGTTCATATCTTCGTCGAAACTCATTACCTAAGTAAATAAAATCCCATCAGAAAAAAATAAATCATAAATAATAAAATATTTTTTTCCGCCCACTAGATGGAAGACCATTGGTTTTAACCAAAATGGTCATGTAGTTTATGAGGGAATAAACGAGTCTAGCATATATCTAATAAATCTTTTATATTAATTTGAGCATTACTTATAAGTTCTTAATTAAGATTCTTTTATTTTCGAGTTAGTTCAAAGTGACTTCCAAATAAAACAAATAAAATTTTTATTGCATGGAAATTGTATTTATTGGTGTACATCAGGAGAAATTAGCAGGTCTATCAGGAGAATTGCTAATGTGGTCCTTCCAACCAATGAGATAATGTTATTTACGCAAATGTGTGAGTGAGCTTCCTAATCAGCATAAAAAATAAACAATAAAAATTACCAAGTGATGTCACATTTGCATAAATAATGACATTTTATTGGTTGGGAGGTTAGGGAAGATCACGTCAACAATCCTCTTGGTGAACCTAATAATTTCTCGTACATCAGGTCATCCTTGAACCCGCAATAAATATACATACAGACACTATAACTAAGTTAAAACGGTCATATTATCATTATTGTAGTTGTGTACTATTATGTGTCTTTGCTCTCTCTATTTATTATATGACCTCCTTTGGAGTAAAATGGGTAAATACTCTTAATTTTAAAACTATGCAACAAAATGTTGCTGTTTTGAACTTCAATCTCCAAAATCGAGTTATATGTGTATATTTAAGTCGACTTGATATTAGTAATGTTAAGTTCCACTTAAATTCAAAAAAAAAAATTAAGAGGCAAAATATGTATAGAACTCGACATTGATAATGTCGAATTTCAAAAATAAAAGCATTTTACTAAATAGTTTAAAAAATAAATATTTTACAAAATAGTTTTAAAATTAAGGATATTTACCTATTTTTCTCACCTCATTATATATGTACATTATTATTCTCAGCTCTAATAGTATTAATGTATATTATACATCAATCACATCTACAATTTAATCTTCTACCCGACAAGGACAATGGTGGAGGTCATCTCAAGATTCTTAACACAATTTTTTTTAATACCAAAATATAAGCTATTTGATCAAATAGTACTCTAAATAAGTAATGTCCCATGATTATGAGATACGGAACCTCTTAATTTGACCGGTAACTACAAAGTATGTACTACATACTATATTATTGTCAATAATTGTTCCCAATATCAGATTCAATCTTGGACATCTTACATATAATATTACAAAACATGGATCATAATTAGAAAGACACTCCGCCAGCTTAATCCTACGAAGGAAAGTTTCCCATGAAACTGCTACTATTAATATTAGGGACACGAAGGATTTTTTTTTATTTTTAATTTAAGAGTTTTAACTTATGGCGTCCGCTTCTGATAATAATTTATTATTATCAAATCAAAACACCAATTGATTTTTAGTATAAACAAAAATTAAATTCTAAATTTCTTATTCAACTATCAAGAATTTTATCAATTATAATTTAGAGCTGATGGCTTCTAAATTATAATACTAGCAAGCTGTCCCACATTTTGTTGCTGGGTAACAACACAATTGGTGAGAAAACCCAACCCAAGAACAATATAATTACCAAAAACAAAAAGTGGAGAGACTAAAGTGGACCGGCCCATTTCACATTACAAAAAGCACCGAGGGAGATTTAGGAAGGTCCAAGGTATCAGAATCCTCTTAATTTTGTAATTGGGCAAGGTCTTCATGATCAAGCCTTATTAGTTTCACTTTCAATGATATAAGGGAATGTTTGGTTGAGATGATTTTAAGGAAGATGAAAAAAGAGAAGTGGAAAATAGAAGAGAAAATTGGTTGGAAAGGTATTTGGTTGGGAAGGGGAGGGAGAGAGAAAAATGGTGGACCCGATGTTTTTTTTAGGATCCACCAAAACTCAATCTCCTCAAAATGAAGAGGAAATAAGAGTGAAAATAAGGCAAACAAATTTGGACTAAAATGGCCACGTGCATGTTGACAACGCTTCTTTGTTTTGTTTCTTGGTTTTTTTTTTTTTTTGTTTCTTCTTTTTTTTTTCATCAGTTATGATTTTTTTTTTTTTTTGGATTTTTAGAAAGCAGTTTTAGGTTCTTGAATTTCTTGAGCTTTTTTAAATAAAAAAATATAAATGAATTTAAATGAAGTGTCCATTCATTTATATTTTTTTCATAACAAAATAAGAAAGTTTTTTTTTTTTAATTTTATTTTATCCAATGTGGATGTGATTATAAATATATACAAATTACATTTTTCATTCTCCCATTTTTCTTCTCAACCAAAAAAAAAAAGTTTTTATCCTTCTACTTTTTCACGTCTGCAACTAAATATAAATAAGAGAAACTAAAATTTCTTATATCCTCTCACTTTTCTATCAACTTTCTATTTTTTATCATTTTACTTTTCCATCTCTCTATCAAACAGGCCATAAAGGTGGGATTAGGGTCCTTCGGAATGTTTAGTATAAATTCATTGTAAAATTCCAAAAATTATATCTATATATTTTGAAAGATGTGGATTGACCTTTTAGCGTATTATCAATAACTTTTTGGTTGAGATATTGTTTTCGTTCCTCAGCTTTATAAAAAATTTGGTGTTAATTCTAAATTTTAAATGGTCATTCTTTGTCTCTAAAATTTTGAAAACATACTATTCTATGTCCTTCTGACTACATCTGTTGTTGTAGTTGACAATATTCAACAAATTTAGAATACTACAAAAGCAAGAAAATAAATGATATAATGATGTGTGTGTCTGTTTTTGTTTTTTTGTTTTTGGCTTTTTAATTACTCATGGTAAAAACACGAGAGTACATGCTGTGCCATGAACAAGGTTAGATTCAACTCATTGTCGCTTCCACAACTCAACGAGTTTGGTTAATGCAACACAAGATGATCCACCCTCACTCAGTGCAGCTAGCCTTGGACACATCTTTCATAGCAAGGGTATATTCTGTGTATCAATTTTTGAGTCCATTAACTCTAGAACTCGCTTCTGCAACTTTATTTCACTCACTACCCTACTCTCTTCCTCTTCATTCATCCTCAAAGCAATTTCACATCCACCACGACCAACACTTCCCTATTGAACCTTTGCTAAGGAGTAATTTTGTCTTGGTGAAATGTTAGCCCCACGTGTGTGCCAATAATTTAATGCCATGTGCCCATGCCTTTTAAAAGAAAATGGGTTGGTAGAACTTACATTTTACACTAGCATTCCAATAGATAACGTAGGATAAGTTTAGGTGCAAAACACGAACCTTTTGAAGTTTAGGGATAAAAACCAAATTTTTGGTAAGGATTTAGAACAAAAACAATATTTTAGCTTAATTTTTATAGATATGAAGCTTTACAGCATAACAAGCTACTAACTTTTCAACAAACTATTTTTTAGTTACCCTTCAATATGCACAACTAGATTATGAGAATTAGAGTGTTTGGAAGATTTTCTTGGAAATCCTAAACAGATCACACCTTGAAGATAAGGTTAATAGCACTTTTAGAAGAAGAAAAAAAACTAGGAATCTACACTTTGAAAGAAATATTTAGAAAAGAAACTTTCAGAAAGCGGATTTCGATAAATTTTCTCTAGTTTCTAGCTTAGGGGGTGGTGTCGTACAGCCTTCTTCCATCCCAAAGGCGCTCCTCAAATTAAAAAATCTTAGCATGTGGTCACTCATTACTTTTTCATAACTGCTGCAAAACTCGAACAGAATGGTGCATGCAGTTTTTTACTTTCATCACTGATTCACTGTGGTCGGGACTCGAAATGATTAACTAGTACAAACTGAAAATGGGCTGTTCTTTTTTTTTTTTTTTGAAAAGAGAATGAAAATGGGGTGTTTGTCGCTAAGCTAATAGACTAGAATAATTGATTGTGAGATACAAAACATAAGTTCTTTAATGATAGATAATAGTAGAAGAAAATTCTTTGTAAAAGCAGGTTACTTAGTGCATCAACAACCGTGCTTCCTGACCAATGGTACTTGTTTGGGATTTTTGTTAAATTAGGAAGGCAAGCAATGTGTTAGCCTATATGTGACACTGTGAGCAACTTCTTATGGGGTTTTGGGAATGTCTTGCTATGGCAGTGATGATACTGTCTTGCTATGGCAGTGATTGTACAAATCCTTTGTAGCATTGGGCTTGTTTCTCTTGGTTTTTTAATAAATTTAAATTAAGGGGAAAATTTTGAGTTTAGCTCACATCCCCAACAGCATCAGCGGTTTTATGAAAGAGAGATGACACCCACCCCCACTCCACGCACAACCCACTAGAGGCAATCCAAGTTGCAAGACTATGAGCTAATAAATTAAAAACTGTAGGGATATGACAAAAAGACCATGCTACAAAGGCATTAGATCTAGATCCTTTCCATTTCATGTGATAAAGATATAGTTTCAGAGATTTATATAAAGATTAGCTTTCGAAACAATTAATAATTTAATATGATATCAAAGTAGGAGATACTAAGGCTATGTTTGTTTTGATTGTAAAGAAATTTGGGAAAATATTTCACACCTTGATGGTGTTTGGGTAAACATGATAATTTGGTCAAATTGAAAATAAATTCAGTTGATCAGAAAAATATGGTGATGTGAAGTGTAATATGTTTTACACTTCCAAATTACTTTCAAATCTTTTTCCACTCTTCACATCACACATCTACTAGCCAAAGGAAAGAGAGAGATCTTACCCGTGGCTCCACCGTAGGTTCATGCCTCTTCTTACTAGACTGTCATTGTCGTCGCTCACCATTACTCCACTGTGACCCACCCACGAACCAATCGAACCATTGTGCCCACCCACCCACTAACAATAACCACCGTGACTAGATTGGACCACCTCTACCTCGATGGGGCCCTTAGATCTTGAAGCCAAACACAACCTAAGTTCAATCCCTGACATAAGTCTACATTCCATTTGAAATGTTAAAATCTCACGTGTTAGGTCTTACTTATTTAGGGGGATTTTAGGCCCACGTGTGTGAGGAGGGTTAGAACTATAATTAAATGATTAAATTTATAATTTCCTAACAATTTAAACTTTTGGGAGAATCAGTAATATATCAATATATTGTGTCATGTCATTTAAATTCAATCATATCAATTAATTATTGATGATTAATTTAAATAACATGACACTGTATATAATTTTCATTCCTAAACTACTAAAAAATAAATTTGTAATCAATAAATGAACAACTTTTTGCGATAGCGAAACATTAATATTGGTATATGTAAAGTTGTAATTTTCAATTATGTTTTTTTTTTTGCTTTAATTCCGTATCACATTTGATTGTATTTATTCAATCATTTTCTGTATGTTTATGGGAGTTAATGTAAGGGTTGTGTGTGTGAAATTTGATGAAGAACTGTAAAGAAAAGCCAACTCGTGACTTGCTCATGATTGGCTCGCGAGTGGACAATCCATGAAAGGTCATATGAGAAGTACATGTTAAAAGTTGAAGAGTCAAGTGTCAGGAGGCATCTCTTGACTAGGCCTATTCGCAAAATGCACTGCCAGCCTGTTTTAGTGTGTTTTCCTAATTTCTTTACCCACACTAGAAAAACTCATATTACCCACGAAATTGTAAAAAAAAATTTAGAGAGAAAACCCTAGAAATACACTTAAGAGTCAGAGATTGTAAACCCACAATCATCTACACATTTCTCTTAGTTTTCCTCTACTCCTACATCTCTAATTACAAATTCTTAAGAGGTTTTTAGCCCAAACACATTCCTCACTCAATCTGAGTGTTGAGAGTTGTTTTGGTGCATATGAGTAGTATTGGAAAAAGTCATTCTATCGTTGATGCAATTTGGAGCTAATTACAAGATTTGGATAAATAGTGAAGATATAACTCAGTGAAGTCTGTTGGGAGTTGGAACTTGGAGAGTTCAAGTATAGTGGGTAGATTATGCTTAGAGGATTTTCTTGATATCTTTGTACTCTAACTATATTCACTAGTGGATCATTTCAACTTGGAGGGTTGTGAAGAGGTTTTTCGTCGAGTATTTTGGTTTCCTCTTTGATATATGTCTCGATGGTTTTTTTTGTGTTTGCACCTTTCTTCCCTTACTACTTGTGCTTTATAATTACTTGTTGATTATGTTTGTATATGCACTAGGTAGTAGTCCCAATTAATTGTGCATTAATTACTCTTATTCCACACTTAGTTTAGTAGGTGAAAAGCAATTTAGCCGTAAGTTTAAAATTGAGAGTCTAAACAAGTTTTAGTGTTTTGCGATATTGAGCTTTCAGTATGTTGTGTAAAATGATTTTTGGAAATATTCCTACATAAAGATAAATTGTGATCACTATTATGGACTTGTAAAAGATCCCACAAACAAACAATAGGAACAAATAAAACTAGAAAAAAAAAAAGAAAAAAAAAAAGCAAACCATACACAAGAGAAGAACACTATGGATTTACATAGTTTGACTTTAGGCATACTTCCACAAACACGGGAGGATGAGTTTACTATATCAGAGAGAGATTATAAAGTCTATACACACTTAAAGAACACCCATAGACAACAAAATCTTCCTCCTTATGGGAGGATTTATGTACAAAAAGCCACCAAACATTTTCTAGTCTTATCTATTTCAAAAAACTTCAATAATATTTCTTGGTAACAATGAATATTTTTCTTAATTGAAAAGGAATCAATTTATTTTTTTTAATAAAGAATATAGTTTTTTCCACTTAAAAAAAATTAAATCTTAAATTTAGGAATTTGAGACAACTTCTAATAAATCTCCACCTTCATTCAAATTCTACCAAGAAATCCTCTTCTTCTTTTGGCAAGAGTTCCACCTTAATCCAAAAACAATGTCGCAAATTGAACCAAATCCGCCTCAACAGTATTTACAAACCACCTTGGCATGAATCAAGCCACCAAATACAATTTCTTTATACATCTCTAATTTGGCGAGACTTCTCTCAAGAGAGATTACAAAGTGCTGCACTCTCTCACAAACTAACAGAATCTCTTTAGAGCTAACTTAAAATCTCTCTACCCATGCAAGAGTACCACCCTTGGGCCAAAAGCTACCAACCATTTGTAGTATTGTTTATTTTTAAGATTCAATTTCTTTTTACTAATGGCAATGAATACTTCTCTTTTAGTGCATAAGGAATATCCATTCATTGATTTAATAAAGAATAAATTTTTATTCCACTAAAAAAAACAATAAAGTCAAATTAATAATTTTTGACAATTTCTAACATTATCACCATTTTTTCAAAAACAAAAGTGATTTATCCAAATTTGTCATTTTCCACTAAAGAGGATTTGGAGTTTGATGGAAAGTTTTGGATTGTTTCAGTTTGGTTAGGAAAATGAAAACTTTTAATACCAATTAATACTTATATACCATTTTGACATTATCATGATTATTCATATAGAAAGAGAGGTTAATTTGTGAAGAAGTTTATGTTTTATAGTGAATATAATATACTTTTCGGGTTGACCTTGGACAAAAATGAAATATGCATATTAAGAGGGTGTTTGGTAGAAAAGTTTGAGATAAAATTTTGTAATTTTTTGAAATACGTGTAGATGAAAAAGTGTGCAATGTTGTTTAAAATGTAAAAATGTGAGTTTGAGATGAGAAAACAAACGGGCCCTAGATGTTCTTAGATTTTTAACATCTTTCCATGAGACAGAGAGAGAGAGAGAGAGAAAGGATTTTGGGATTTTAGAGATGGATGACTAAGATTATTTGTCAAGAATGGTAAGATGATGGCTAGTTGGGTTTGCACAAATCTCTCTGTCTCTCTCTCTCTCCACAAGCCGCCTCCCTAAAAGCCAAACACACCTAACATCATCTTCTTCCATGATGTCAAATTTAAGCAAAAAACAAGAACACTAAAAACCAAACCAAAGCAAAGGAGAAAGAGGTGGGAGGGTCTTACAAAAGAAAGAGGAGCACAATAGGAGATTGTGCATCAAATCTCTAATAAAAGAGTTTATTTAATTTTGGGTACTTGGTCAATTTCTCATTACAAGTTGAAACACCCAATTTTTTCTAATACACACAATACATTCAACCTAGTACTATTCAATATTTAGAATAAACATTTCAAAAGAGTTATTTATGCATAATCACATATCAATACGAAAAATACGGAGCATACCCGCAATATAGTAAAGTGTCGACAACTTTGCTTTGATGTCTCTTTTTATTTTTTGACATGCTAGCTTTCACTCTCGTTAAATCCCTGCCATGTGTGAAAACCTAAAAATTCTATTAGTTTGGTGGGCCCATATCGAGTGTTGTTGTAAATGCAAAGTTCATACTTTCAACTCGTACGTACCATATCAGAGCCCAATTCAATTTGACCTCTCTGTCTTTAATTTCCTTTTCTCTCGTCTACATGTCATGGCCTCCTCTGCCAAAATCTGAGAAAAGAAATGAAAGGCAGGCACAAAGCCCAAGACTTTGAAAACAAAACAGAAATAGTGCTGAGAATATTAAGGCCAAGAGGAAAAGTTATATAGTTTTTTTTCAACAATCATTTTTGTGCTTTATATATATATATTAGATTCACCACAACAAATCAAGCTTCCATGATGACTGTGAAGTAAAAAGAGTTTACTCCAAACCCCCATTAACACTAGCAGCTTTGAAGTTTGAGCTCAAAACCCAAAGTTAGAGAGAGAGAGAGAGAGAGAGAGAGAGAGGGGAAGAGATTTTTGTTGTGTGGGTTTGTGTGATTGTTTCTTTAGAAAGTGGATAATATGAGTAATTGGCTGGGGTTCTCTCTGACTCCACACTTGAGGATTGATGATGGTTTTGGGAGAGACACCCACCAAGACCATGGAGCTTTTCCTCCTCACTTGTCTGTCATGCCCTTGCGCTCTGATGGCTCTCTCTGTGTTGCTGCTGACCCTTTTAGGCGCTCCAATGTTGCTGATGGTAATCTTGCAAGTTAAATAAAACCTTTCCTTTTTTGTTTTGCATGTTGTTGAAGCTATTGCTTTTGTTTCCCTTTTTCTGTTTTTGCATGTTACTAAATATATGTGAAACTGAGTCTATGAGTTTTCAAATCTCTTATTGGCGATTAATTTATAGATTGGAGATATGAGCATGCCATGAGTGCAACAAATCCAGATGAAGATGGACCAAAGCTTGAAGATTTCTTGGGCTGTTGTTACTCAAACTCAGCCCCTGATGAAACCAAAGTCTATTGCCAAACCCAAGAGGACCAAAGCCATAGCAGTAACAATATCTCCAAAATCAATGTTAACATAGCCCCTAACAACTTCAACACCAATGGTGAAATTGATTCCGGAGACAATAATCTCACAACCCCAGCTCCCTTACTCCAACCTTATAACCAGTTCAATGAAACCACACAAGCTCTAATGACTAGCAGTGGCATGTACAAGTCTTGGTTAGGCCAAACACCATTTTCTGATGAGAAATCTTCAACTCATCCAAATGGGTGTGGTTTTCAGTCTCTAGCTCTCACTATGAGCCCAAGTGCAGAAAATGATATTGGTGCAATTTCACCTTTGCAAGTGGTAGCTGATCATACCCGCAAAAGAGCTGTGTCAAAGTGTCTTGCTAGAGAACCTGTTCCTCGTAAATCCATTGATACTTTTGGTCAGAGAACCTCTCAGTATCGTGGTGTTACTAGGTACTAAACGAACACTTTTCTATGCTGCTTTATTTGATGAAAGTCTTAGTTTGAATCTTGATAAAGTTCATATTTTTAAGTAATAATTTTCACTTTTTTTGGTGGGTGTCATATGGGATTTTGTCATTTGTTAGACATAGATGGACTGGGAGATATGAGGCCCATTTGTGGGATAATAGCTGCAGAAAGGAGGGACAAACAAGGAAAGGAAGGCAAGGTGAGACTGTGAAGAACATTTTATAGGACTTGTTTGGTTGTCCAAAATGTGCTCTCCTTTTGCATTTTGTTTAGATAAAAAGGAACAACAAAATGTGTTTCTTTTATATTCATGCTCCCCTCATGTAATCATTTTCAGCCAAATCCCAGCTTGTTTTCAGTTATATATATACAGTTTTTATTTGTAACCCAAAACAAAAATGATAGATCCAAACATGCCCTATCCCCCCCCCCCCCCCCAATATATTTTAACATTTATTTATTTTTCCTAATGTTTTTGATTTTTGGGAAGAATATACTAACGGTTTTTGTTTCATGGACTGATTGATTCTTCAACTTGTCACGGCTTCTACTCTGTGCAGTTTATCTTGGTAGGTGAAAGTTAAACTCCCACATCATTCTGCATGTTACTTTGCTTTATTATCTTTGTTGCACCTATTTTTTTTCCTTTTCAGAACAAAAAGAAAAACCCATTAAAGATTTAATAATGTGTTTACTGATTACATTCTGGAAATCTGAACCTTGGGAATACGTGCATGTTAAAAAAAAAATTAAAACTAAAATCTTCATTGGTAAATGATTACCAGGTGGTTATGATAAGGAAGAAAAAGCAGCAAGGGCTTATGATTTAGCTGCACTAAAGTATTGGGGTCCAACAACTCACATAAATTTCCCAGTAAGTTTGTTAGGGCCTTCCTATATGGACACTATTCAAGTATTCATTTACGTAACTAAATTTAACTGTTACTATTTTTACTGTAAATGCTCAGATAAGCACTTATGAGAAAGAACTTGAAGAGATGAAGAACATGACTAGGCAAGAATTTGTTGCCAATTTGAGGAGGTACCCATTTGATAATTCCATAAACTATTATTTCTATTTTTTTTTTATATTGGATTTATTATTAATTAGTTTTTTTTTTCCCTTTTTAAATGTGTATATAGGAAGAGCAGTGGGTTTTCAAGAGGGGCATCCATGTATAGAGGAGTGACAAGGTATGGCAGACAGCGGTGGACTTTAATAATAGAGTTACTATCATTTACTGCATTTGCAGCCTTTTCAATTATCATATAGGCGGCAATAATAGGCAACACTATTATGTATTTGTATATGATACATTGAACATGTATATTTAGTAGTACATTATTGAAGGCCCTTATTGAAATCTATATCTTTATTCTCTCTTAAGTTGGTGTGTTTTTGTTTTTGGTTGTCTTGGCAGACACCATCAGCATGGGAGGTGGCAAGCTAGAATTGGAAGGGTTGCCGGAAACAAGGACTTGTACCTTGGCACATTTAGTAAGTTTCAACTCATTTATTTAAACACCCACCGACTTTCACTCAGCATAAAACATTTACATAGACTTAATTAAAAGCCTCACTTTAGTAAGGTCAGTGATGTTCTAGTTTTCATTGAAGGGGATTGTACTAATCTAATCAGAGTCCTCCAAGATTTGAAAGTCCAAATTAGTTGTTTCTTGTAATAATTTCCAACTGTTTCATGAACTTCTTCAATTTAGGTGTGCTACATCTTCAGACCAATTTATGTCTCACATTTATTGTCCATGACTCATGTCGACATATTGCAGGACAAACTATGATGTAGTCTCATATCCAAATTTAATCAAACTCAATTTAGTTTCCACTTCTCATTTCTTAGTATTGTTACAATGATTTGTGTTACCATGTAGGCACACAAGAGGAAGCAGCTGAGGCATATGACATTGCAGCAATTAAGTTTAGGGGTACAAGTGCAGTTACTAATTTTGATATAAGTAGGTATGATGTGAAGAGAATTTGCTCAAGCTCCACGCTGATTGCCGGAGACCTCGCTAAACGTTCACCGAAAGACTCGGCTCCGGCTGCCATTGAAGACTACAATTCTTGTGCACCATCCACTCCTCAACCCCTTTTGGCCATAGCAAGCAATGAGCCCTCTGATGAATTGGTTGACATGGTGTGGACTAATAACAACAATAATGAACGTCAACAGCATGAGAATGCAAACACCAATGGTGATGCAACATTGCTGGCTTCAAGCAGCAGGAATTCTTCAAATCCAGGAAGCCCAAAATGTTCATTTGGACCAAGTAGTGAGTTTGGAGTTGGTGGTGCTGGTGACTATTCTCATCCATACTTCTCTTTGCAGGGGTCTAAGTATGAAGATGGCAATAGTGGGAATGAACATGGGGATGCCAATAGACTTGGAAATTTGGCTATGGTTCATCAAGTCCCGATGTTTGCATTGTGGAATGAGTAAGAGAGAAATGGTAACAAGATTTGAGAACAGAAATTAGTATAGGGAAAGCTAGATAGAATGGTAGAAAAACAATATGGATTTGGGCTTTTTAGAAGCTTATTAGCTTTTCTAATTTCTTGCGACTGTTTTCAACATGATATCAAAGGAAAGTACGGATGAAGTGGAAGGTGTAGGTTGGTTTAGTTTGTCTTTCATGAAAACAAGTTGTAGTTGAAGTAGAATTTCAGAATCGAAACTTTAGATTGTTAAAGAAATTTTCATATTTACTTGGGGTAATGTAACATATGAAGTACGTATCATATTTTCAAATTAATTAGTCACTAGACAATTTGATTTCAACCGGTTAGTCTTGACATGGAAGCAAAGTTGGAATTGGTATGAGACAATATTTATTATGGACAACTTTTCTTCTTATTTATTTATTTTATGAACTGCATCACCTTTATTATGGCACCGACCACATGACGCAAAATAATTAAAATAAAAATAGATTACTAGCTAGGTACTTAAAATAAAGCCTTTGTGCCACTACTCTATAAAGCCCTAACCTCCCTCCTAATTACCGATTGTCCCTACCTTCATAATTACTCAATTAATATTTTTATAAAATTATTTTATTTTATTTTTAAACAATAAAATGCAAACTATATCCTGAATATAAAAGAAAAGTACATTTATAGACAGTCTATTCCATGTTTTGAATAATAAAAAAAGCTCTATTATATGTTAATAATTTATATTTATTTCACATTTGTTTTTTTATCATTAATATTATTATAGTTGTTCTTAACTTCTAATATTTTAATCATCAGTATTCAGTTGAGTAAATTTGTATATAACAATTTTTTTTTGTCTTTTAATTAACTCTTTTACGGATTATTATATTTTGATTTTATGGATGAAAAAAAGTGAAGATAGCGATGGGTTCATATTTGCACCAATCATATGAAATTATGAAATTTATTGTAACCCTTTTCAGCTCTAGGACTTTTTGGGATTGAGGATATATTTAACATTGAAGTTCCAAATTCCAATATATGAACTTCCCAGTGCTAATTAACACTAACTTTAGATACAATCTATGCTCACCGCAAGAGAGAAGGGATAGCTTTACACGTCAGCTAACCTATATTACTTGGTTCCCAATCCAAAATTGATGTGGTCATTGATTAAATAAAGAATAAAAGTTAGGCAGAATTCTACAACCTGCATGTTAGAATTTTGAATTAATGTAGTAATACATTTGAATTTAATCAAAGAAATTTTTTTTGAACAACTTAATTGGAGAACTTAATATAAAAAAATTGAGGAAATACACATAAATATGTCCTAATGCAATCGGTTGATTAGTTCTTTATGTTTTTTTTTTTTCTATGTAATAATGTTGTCATGAAGGTTAGCTGGTGTCAACATAAGTCCCTATATTGACAAGTTTGTTTAATTTTATTGTAATTTATTTAGAAAATGCAATTTCAAATTGTGAAATGCCTTAATTTGGAATGTTACTTTAGAAAAGAAAAAAAAAGTGTTACTCAAAATTGTACTCTCTTGCGTTGAAATTTATAATTTATTTTTAGAAATGAAAATTGCTTATTAATACTTTTTAGACTAAAATGTTGAAATGGGGGTAAATAATGATAATATAATACATTTTTTATCACAAAAAAAAAAAAAAATAAAAAATAATATTGTAGTCTGCACATATCAGCAACGTCCAATCAAGACCATAAAATGCTCTTCTCCAAAAGAAAAAGACCTAAATATGCTAGGTGCTGCTTGCCAGTAGAGACCCTGGCAGACAAGAGACAACTATAACTAGATATCTTTTTTTTCCGGTAATCCATAACTAGATATCAAAAACGTACAATTAATTCAACTACTAACTCTATCTAAAATATATTCAAATAACTCAAAATATAAAACATATTAATATTAGAAAAAAAAAAAGGAATTTTATTACTTCAAAAAAAGTTAACATAATCAAATTTCAAAACAGATATGAACTACATTGAAGATTTGAAGTATATTGGTTCTTGAATTTCCACCTTTGTTCTCCTTCTAATGCTTGGAAATTATTGATAAAAGGGTAAATTGTAAATGCAAATTACATCTTTAAAGTTTAGGGTTGTTTAAATTTTACTTTAAAGTTTCAGAATTTGGACTTTATTTCCTAAAATTTGAAGTGTTTGAATTTTACACCCTAACAGTTTAGAATTTGGATTTTATCTCCTCAAGTTTAGAAGTATTTAGATTTTACATTAACAAATTCTAAAACTTTAGGAAGTAAAATTAAAACATCCCTAAAATTTAAGGGGTAAAATCTAAACACTTCCAAACTTTAGAAGTGTAATTTACAATAACTATTTAGTTTAAAAGAAAATATAATAATTACGGAACCCTTATAAAAATGCATACATTGTTTGTTTCTTATGAATTAATGTGCATTTGGATTAACCTTTTTTTAATTATAATGATTTACAATTAGTCTATTGAGTATTGACATACTTCTTTTGGAAGTTATTAATTTGGTAAATTCTAATTAATACATAATTAAATTAATGTCAATTATTAATATTGCTTTAGTGTAAATTACCATTCCCATAAAAAAAAATTATCATCCCAATAATAATATATTATATATTTCATCTAAAAAATTAGTAAAAGTGAGGATACACACTTTTAACACATATTATCAGTTATCACAATCTGCATATGTATTGTGTGGTAACTGAATCAAGTTGTGTGTACGATGTAATTCAATCAGAAGTTAAGGCATATACAAATTGTGACAAAGTAATGATAAAATTTGTGGTGATGGAAAGAATTGATTTTTTTTTTTTTTAATATATTAGACTGAACTTGATTATTGTAATGGTTGATAGACAGAGACAGAACAATACTCTGCTAAAACACAAATACACAAGGGTACATACTGCAAAACACAAAGAAAAAGTCAAAGAACTGGGCTCCCTCCCCATTGACTATTACACTACTACTACTGTGAAAGAGAGGAAGAGAACCCAAGCATTACCCTGGTGCTGTAGGAACTGCCTTAAATTGCGTGCCCTTTAACTTTATATGTCTCTCTTGCAGTCTATTTCTTTTTTGCCTTTCCTTCGTTATCATTGCCCACTCTTCTTCTTGGCGCGTTGAAACCAAAGAATATACTCTCTGTTTCGTTGCATTTCATGCAACAAAGGTTTAGAGGGTGGTAGGTTTGTGCTTTTAAATAATATTATATTTTTTTTATATATTTTTTTATTTTATATGTATTTTTATAAATATTTTTAAATAATCATTTTCAGTTTTTAAACATATATTTTAAACGGTCCCTAGAATTTGGTTTGAAAATGTTCTAAACCAGGTTTCAACAGGCCAATGGATAAAATAATATTTTTATCCTTCAATATTACTAAAAAAAAAAAAAAATTTCCCAAAAATCTTAAAAGGTCTTTTCTTTTTTAATCTTTAAATTTTGAAAATAGTTTTTTTCAATACTTTAAAGATAATTTTTTTTAAGTTTGAGGACCAAAGTAAAGCACTCTCAATAGTTTAGAGATGAAAAACGGATTTGTTAAAATTTAGGGACCAAAATAGTATTTATCCCATATGCCCACTCTCTTGTGAGTCTTTTTTCATGTTCATTTGTTGGACTAGTGAGTTGTGACTAGATAGTAGATTTATTATATTATGAATTTGATTTCCAAAGCTAATGATACTTATAGTTTTTTGCTGAATTAATGATACTTATTGCTATTCTTTCTTGTTGATTATTGCATGGAGTTGATGACTCAATTTTTGTAAGTGAGGGTCGAGGTACTAATACATGAAATCTAACACTATGTTTGGATTGAGATGAAGAGGATGGAAGGGAAGAGAAAGTGAGTGAATTTTCATTGTTTGGATGATAAGAGAGAAGAAAATAAAGCTAAAAATGGAAGAAAATATATATATAAAAATACGTGTAATGTTGTTTAAAAATTAAAAATATGTGTTTAAACACATATACCAAACGGATCCCAAATCACTCCGTGCACACAATTTGTTTCTGCCCAGTTTGAGCAGAAATGGAGAGAAATCTCTACAGGCAATAAATTTTGACTTTTGTTCGTTTGAAAATTACTTTTGTGCCCATAAATTTTTGTTACTTTATCTATTTCATTAGGACATAAATGTAAAAAAGCAATCATTACAAACCAAAGAAAGGAAAGCTGAGCATTTTTTTTTTCCTCCTTCCCTCCCTATTACCAAACATATAAGAGGAAAACATTATCTTTTCCCTTGCTCTTTTCTTTTCCCCTACTTGCTACCAAACACAGCATAGCAGATGTAGGAACTAGGGATACATACAATAATAAGGAGCACAAACCAAACTTAAGATTTTGAATTGTTCTTAAATCCCCCCATGGATGTAGTTATCTATTTGAATTCAGACTTTGTTGGATTGTATGTTGGATCTGTAAAGTTTCCTATTTGCGAAAAAAAGAAGATGGTGATGGGCTGATGGCAACTCTTTTTTCAATAATATATGTATTGAATAATTGGTTTGTGCCTATCTAGTTTATTGTTAAACTTATTTTTATTGGTTTATTTAGTTTAAAAAATAACAAATTAAGCAAAATTAAAATTTCCCTAAAAAAAAAAAAACCTTTAAACAACCATGCACATGCCAAATAAAAGCAAAAAAGTTAACTTTATGGACTCCATAATCTATAAAACCAATCAAAAATTTGACTCCATAATCTATAAAACCAATCAAAAATTTAACATAGAACAATTTTTACAATATTCGTTTACACAAGCCATAAAAAAATAAAAAAATAAAAACACACACATACATACACACAATAAATTAGGATTGTAAGGTAATTAATATCATTCACATAAGGAACATTTTAGATTGTCCTTTCTAAAATAGATTTAAGATAACGACTTTACTAACGTACGTCCTAAAGACATATAACAATATATTATTTTAAAAAAAATTTATAGAGAATTAAAAAAAAAAATTTAATTCTTCATAAAATATTTTTAAAATATATAATTTAATATGTACCTTTAAGGCACACGTTAATCCGACCCTTAAAAAGATAATGCATCCACTTGTTTTCATTAGCTAGAATGCTTCTCAAAAAAAAAAAAAAAAAAAAAAAAAAAAGGAGGGTAGAAGGTGACGATGCATTCAACATTGATCCAGTGAGTCAGTGACTATATGTATTCGGATACATGTACGGACCAAGAGAGTGTTTTGCAGGGAAAATAAAAAATAGAGATAGATTCGGGGCAGAAGGGGGATCCACATAAATCTAGCAGAAAAACCAGGCAGAGAGAGAGGGTTATAAATAATAGACACATAGAAAAGAGACAAAATCTACAAGACAAGATACTTCATGCATAGACATTTCTCATCATTACAAGCCTACTTACAATACAACCTGTTTACACCTATGTAATCTATGAAAGATTTGTAAGCCTATTGGCTTTAGGGTTTAGGGGTAGCTAGCTATAGGGTAACTAGCTTTAGGGTACAGTTTCGTTGTTTAGGATTATGCTTTAGCTTGTTGAGACTACCAAGCCTTTTACCAGCTATAGGTATTTCTTGCTGTGTGCTTTTGTTGCTTTGATGGTGGACAGGTCATACTTGTAGCCTAGAGGTCACCTTCATCCTCTTTTCTTTTCATTTTCTTTTCTTTCTTTTTTTTCTTTATTTTGACTTGTCTTGCACGATGTCATTGTTCTAAGATTTTCTTTGAAATTTTTAAAAACAAAAAAAAAAAAAAAGTTTTTCCACCTAATAGATTTAAGTTTCTCTGTAAAAAGCAAAAAAAAAAAAAAAAATGATGAGTCAAGAAAGTGTTTTCCCCTCCTAATGTAAAAATGGGGTTCATGGACAGCAAAGAAAGTATCACAAAAAATTCCTAGTGAGTTGATAATTTGATACTGTCATAAAAGTTTTGTTAATTAATAATTTGGTAGAGGATAATTTTGAAACATCATTGTTTACATTTGTGCTGAATTGGTCATGTGTACTGCTAGAGGAGACTGGTTAGTGCAAAGGAGAAGGAAGCAATTGATTTAAGTTAAGGGTCTGGTTAATGTCTGTCTTAAGGATACATATTAAGTCATTTATTTTTAAAAATATTTTATGGGAAATTGAAAAAATTGTAATTTTTTTTTTAATTTTAATAATTTTTTTTTGTAAAAATAGTATACTATTGTGTACCCTTATAACACACGTCAGTAAAATTCTTAAGTTAAAAGGGAGGAAAGGAGACTTAGGGAAAAACATAAATGACATTGATAGAAGTAATACAAAAAAGTGACATTAATTGAGTAGGGACAAAGTAAATAATGTTGAATAGGATATTTTACCCAAAAAAAAAATGTTGAATAGGATAAAATGACATAATGAATACAGGTGGCTTTTTGTTTGTTTGATGAATTAGAATACAAATTGCTTATTTAGATTAGTTTATTGACAATTCATAATTGACTTCAATTTTTTTTTTTTCTTTTTTTTTGGTATATTGACCTCAAATTTTAAAGATAATAGATTTTTTTTTATTATAGCTGTTGCAATTTTTTTTGATAAATTACACTGATTTCCTTAAAATTTGGAAAAATAACAGATATACCCTTCATATATATTTTTTTTAAATGACATTTACCCCCATGATTATTATTTAAAATTTTCCTTATATATATATATATATGTATGTATTTTAACTTAATTTATAATTAATATAAACCTCAAGGAATGAATGTTATTCATAAACATATATATGATGAGATTTCCAACAATTTTTTTTAAAAATTATTTTTATCAAGATTGTATTCCCACTTCACCTCCCTCGTTTTCTTCCCATCTTTTGTAGCCAGCAGCATCATCTCCCTCTTCTTCCAATTTTTGATCAAGTACTCCCTAGTCCCTATTTTATTGTTTTGACTTCTTGTGAATTTTGATACAGATTACAGATATTTTCGGCATAAAGGAAAAAAAAGAGAAAAAATGAAAATTATACTAAAACAATTATTTCACACACACACACATATATATATATATATGATTTTACTAACATAGTATACCATTTTTTGAAATAATTTTATTGAGAATTGAAAAAAATTTGACAGTTTTTTAAATTTTCGACAATTTTTTTTTAAAAATAATTTATTATATATGCTTTAATCGGACTCATATATATATATATATATATATATATATATATATATATATATATAATTTTACTAACATATACTCTTAAGATATACATTAATAAATTATTTTTAAAAAAATTTTATGACTAAAACGAAAAAATAATTAATTATTTTTTTAATCCTCCATAAATTTTTTTTCAAAATAAATGATTAACGTGTAAGGCTAAAGATTTATCCTTGGTCACTATATGGTTCCCCTAAAAGCTAAAAAGTTCTTTTAAAGCACTTTCACTATGGGACAACCTTTGCTTCCGATGGTTTCTTGGCGTGCCCTTATCCAGAGACTGGGTTTTAACCAATAAAAGAAACAAATTGCATCAATTTCCAAGGCCTGGCATGGCATATAAAAGCATCTATCTATCTAAAATATGTAAGCACTTCATAATAAAAAGGGTCCCCCTTTGGCCCATCCTTCACATTCATTCCCTTTCTCTGTCTCTAGAATTCCAACATCTCACTTTCTCTCTCTAAAAATAAAACTATTAGGTCCCAAATCCAAGTACTATTTTGCCCCTAAAATCACTTTCAGTCCTTTTATTGGGTCACAATTGATTACCATTGTGTTTTCTTTAGGAGACTTTATTATGTGAGTGAATGAGACTTAAAGGGAAGAGAGGGGGTTTATGATGGGACAAGAGCAAAGGCTTTGTATGAGAGAGAGAGAGAGAGATCCTTTGGGGGTTAAGCTAGAAGACAGGGTTTGTGCTGACAATGTTTTTGGGACAATGGAAAAAAGAGACTGTGATGCTACTGCGGCTGGTGCCCTGGATCCGGCCAAACATGCTTCTTGCTATAGCTGCACTGCACTAAGTTAGTAGCAACCTCTGCCCTGGTGCCTCTCTCCCAGGTGACCTTTGCTCCTTCCCCGGGGCTACTTCTCTCCATTTCACATAAAACTTAATGGAAGTTTGCCCTACTAATATTTCAATAATTTCCTAATTATTGAGATGATGACTTGAACAAATAAAAATAAGAATAAAGTTAGGGATGTTACAATTTTACAACAAAGTCTACTAGCAAGTGTTATCGTCGCGCGCTCTTAATGCGATAGTCACTTTATAAATATAAGTGTTTATGAAATGTGGAAGGTAAGAGTTAAGATTCAAATTTCTAAAAAGGAACTTTACACACATATACATTTAAATTAAGTTAGAGTTTGGGCGATGGTCACTCCACAAGTATAAGTGCTTGTAGAGTGTGAGAGGTAAGGGCTGAGGTTCAAGTTTTCATAAGGGGGTTTTACACACATATACACTTAGATTAAATTAGAATAAAATTTCTATCTTTTATATATATATAAGTCTAGTAGCAAATTTTGAATGGAATATAAAAAAGTGATGTTAGTGATGAAAAAAAAAGCTTTAAATATAGCGTTACAAGAATTTCATAATAGGAAAACTTCCATTTCATAGAAAACTTAATGGAAGTTTTCCCTATTAATATATTTTTTTTTTTGAAAAGTTCCCTATTAATATTTCAATAGTTATAGTGTCACAATAATTGTTGAGAGGAAAAGTTATATAATTGGTGTGTAATAAAAGTAAATAATAAAGCTATGAAATAATATTCTTAGAATAATTTCGCAACATTTAGGTAACATGCTATTAATGGTATCTAGAAAAATTATATTAGTGGTGGACCTAGATGAGAGCTAGTAACAATTTACCACTTAAGTTTTTTAATGCGATAGTCACTTACAAATATAAGTGTTATGAAGTGTGGAAGGTAAGAGTTGGGATTCAAATTTCTAAAAGGAAACTTCACACACATATACATTAAATTAAGTTAGAGTTTGGGCGATGGTCACTCCACAAGTATAAGTGCTTGTAGAGTGTGAGAGGTAATGGCTGAGGTTCAAGTTTTCATAAGGGGACTTCACACACATATACATTTAGATTAAATTAGAATAAAATTTCTATCTTTTATATATATATATATATATATATATAAGTCTAGTAGCAAATTTTGAATGGAATATAAAAAAGTGATGTTAGTGATGAAAAAAAAAGCTTTAAATATAGCGTTACAAGAATTTCATAATAGGAAAACTTCATTTCATAGAAAACTTAATGGAAGTTTTCCCTATTAATATTTCAATAGTTATAGTGTCACAATAATTGTTGAGAGGAAAAGTTATATAATTGGTGTGTAATAAAAGTAAATAATAAAGCTATGAAATAATATTCTTAGAATAATTTCGCAACATTTAGGTAACATGCTATTAATGGTATCTAGAAAAATTATATTAGTGGTGGACCTAGATGAGAGCTAGTAACAATTTACCACTTAAGTTTTTTAATGCGATAGTCACTTTACAAATATAAGTGTTTATGAAGTGTGGAAGGTAAGAGTTGGGATTCAAATTTCTAAAAGGAAACTTCACACACATATACATTTAAATTAAGTTAGAGTTTGGGCGATGGTCACTCCACAAGTATAAGTGCTTGTAGAGTGTGAGAGGTAATGGCTGAGGTTCAAGTTTTCATAAGGGGGTTTTACACACATATACACTTAGATTAAATTAGAATAAAATTTCTATCTTTTATATATATATAAGTCTAGTAGCAAATTTTGAATGGAATATAAAAAAGTGATGTTAGTGATGAAAAAAAAAGCTTTAAATATAGCGTTACAAGAATTTCATAATAGGAAAACTTCCATTTCATAGAAAACTTAATGGAAGTTTTCCCTATTAATATATTTTTTTTTTTGAAAAGTTCCCTATTAATATTTCAATAGTTATAGTGTCACAATAATTGTTGAGAGGAAAAGTTATATAATTGGTGTGTAATAAAAGTAAATAATAAAGCTATGAAATAATATTCTTAGAATAATTTCGCAACATTTAGGTAACATGCTATTAATGGTATCTAGAAAAATTATATTAGTGGTGGACCTAGATGAGAGCTAGTAACAATTTACCACTTAAGTTTTTTAATGCGATAGTCACTTTACAAATATAAGTGTTTATGAAGTGTGGAAGGTAAGAGTTGGGATTCAAATTTCTAAAAGGAAACTTCACACACATATACATTTAAATTAAGTTAGAGTTTGGGCGATGGTCACTCCACAAGTATAAGTGCTTGTAGAGTGTGAGAGGTAATGGCTGAGGTTCAAGTTTTCATAAGGGGACTTCACACACATATACATTTAGATTAAATTAGAATAAAATTTCTATCTTTTATATATATATATATATATATATATAAGTCTAGTAGCAAATTTTGAATGGAATATAAAAAAGTGATGTTAGTGATGAAAAAAAAAGCTTTAAATATAGCGTTACAAGAATTTCATAATAGGAAAACTTCCATTTCATAGAAAACTTAATGGAAGTTTTCCCTATTAATATTTCAATAGTTATAGTGTCACAATAATTGTTGAGAGGAAAAGTTATATAATTGGTGTGTAATAAAAGTAAATAATAAAGCTATGAAATAATATTCTTAGAATAATTTCGCAACATTTAGGTACATGCTATTAATGGTATCTAGAAAAATTATATAGTGGTGGACCTAGATGAGAGCTAGTAACAATTTACCACTTAAGTTTTTTAATGCGATAGTCACTTTACAATATAAGTGTTTATGAAGTGTGGAAGGTAAGAGTTGGGATTCAAATTTCTAAAAGGAAACTTTACACACATATACATTTAAATTAAGTTAGAGTTTGGGCGATGGTCACTCCACAAGTATAAGTGCTTGTAGAGTGTGAGAGGTAATGGCTGAGGTTCAAGTTTTCATAAGGGGACTTCACACACATATACACTTAGATTAAATTAGAAAAAATTTCTATCTTTTATATATATATATAATATATATATATAAGTCTAGTAGCAAATTTTGAATGGAATATAAAAAAGTGATGTTAGTGATGAAAAAAAAAGCTTTAAATATAGCGTTACAAGAATTTCATAATAGGAAAACTTCCATTTCATAGAAAACTTAATGGAAGTTTTCCCTATTAATATTTCAATAGTTATAGTGTCACAATAATTGTTGAGAGGAAAAGTTATATAATTGGTGTGTAATAAAAGTAAATAATAAAGCTATGAAATAATATTCTTAGAATAATTTCGCAACATTTAGGTAACATGCTATTAATGGTATCTAGAAAAATTATATTAGTGGTGGACCTAGATGAGAGCTAGTAACAATTTACCACTTAAGTTTTTTAATGCGATAGTCACTTTACAAATATAAGTGTTTATGAAGTGTGGAAGGTAAGAGTTGGGATTCAAATTTCTAAAAGGAAACTTTACACACATATACATTTAAATTAAGTTAGAGTTTGGGCGATGGTCACTCCACAAGTATAAGTGCTTGTAGAGTGTGAGAGGTAATGGCTGAGGTTCAAGTTTTCATAAGGGGACTTCACACACATATACACTTAGATTAAATTAGAAAAAAATTTCTATCTTTTATATATATATATATATATATAAGTCTAGTAGCAAATTTTGAATGGAATATAAAAAAGTGATGTTAGTGATGAAAAAAAAAGCTTTAAATATAGCGTTACAAGAATTTCATAATAGGAAAACTTCCATTTCATAGAAAACTTAATGGAAGTTTTCCCTATTAATATTTCAATAGTTATAGTGTCACAATAATTGTTGAGAGGAAAAGTTATATAATTGGTGTGTAATAAAAGTAAATAATAAAGCTATGAAATAATATTCTTAGAATAATTTCGCAACATTTAGTAACATGCTATTAATGGTATCTAGAAAAATTATATTAGTGGTAGACCTAGATGAGAGCTAGTAACAATTTACCACTTAAGTTTTTTAATGCGATAGTCACTTTACAAATATAAGTGTTTATGAAGTGTGGAAGGTAAGAGTTGGGATTCAAATTTCTAAAAGGAAACTTCACACACATATACATTTAAATTAAGTTAGAGTTTGGGCGATGGTCACTCCACAAGTATAAGTGCTTGTAGAGTGTGAGAGGTATGGCTGAGGTTCAAGTTTTCATAAGGGGACTTCACACACATATACACTTAGATTAAATTAGAAAAAATTTCTATCTTTTATATATATATATATATATAAGTCTAGTAGCAAATTTTGAATGGAATATAAAAAAGTGATGTTAGTGATGAAAAAAAAAGCTTTAAATATAGCGTTACAAGAATTTCATAATAGGAAAACTTCCATTTCATAGAAAACTTAATGGAAGTTTTCCCTATTAATATTTCAATAGTTATAGTGTCACAATAATTGTTGAGAGGAAAAGTTATATAATTGGTGTGCAATAAAAGTAAATAATAAAGCTATGAAATAATATTTTTAGAATAATTTCGCAACATTTAGGTAACATGCTATTAATGGTATCTAGAAAAATTATATTAGTGGTGGACCTAGATGAGAGCTAGTAATAATTTACCACTGAAGTTTTTTAGGAAAATTATTGTGCCCATTGTAATACTCTGAAATTAAGGTCAATATCGGTCCCATTATTACACTAGTTGCAATATTTCAACAAATTATGATTTTTATTTTTGTGTGCAGAATTGTTAATATTTAGGGAGAAATTACTCTCTTTTTTTTCACCACTAAACTTTTAACTTATCTATTGGTTTTAGAAACAGTGGTTAGCATTGCGGTCATAATAGATAAATTTATCCTCACTTGCTGCAATGTAAGCCATAATTACCATCTTATTTAACAACTGGTTTAGAAAGTAATTGATTATATTAGTGCCAAAAGTCTTGCATCTCAAAAACATTGTTTGCTCTTTCTAAGAATAATCATGGCTTGAATCTCCCTCCGCTACTTGTTGTAACAATTAAATTATGAAAAACTAGGTAAATTTATATATTTTGAATGGAAATTAAATAAATAATTTGGGACACATTAAAAATGAGACAAAAATTTAGGGTGGTAAAATAAATTTACCAAACTTTAAATTCTTTGCTGGAAAGATTAAACCAACTTTGGAGTAGTCTCTTTGAATTTTAGAATAATCATACAATAAGATTCTTTTGAATTATACTATTTTGTAATAACACCTCTATTTGATTATAAAGTTTTGCATAAATAAGTCTTCTTAAGTTTTATGATCAGAATGGCACAAAATTCTCCTGTAGGTGCTTCAAACTGTGGTATAGGTAGAAGGAGTTGGTACCCAAAAAAACACCTTATGAAGTACAATAAAAACAAGAAGATCTTTATTTTGTTCTTGAATTATCTTGTTTTAGAAATTGGACAAAATTTAGTTACAAACTTAGTTATAATCATTGACTACCGCTCCTACTAAAAAAAATTAAAATGATTATATATTTTGAAAATTTAACTGTTTGATTACATGTTCTTTATATTATTAACACTCACATCAAATTTCATGCTAATCGTATGTTATTTACTATTCGTTCCATAAATACATTTTTTTGCATAATTTTAGATTACAAAAACTTAAAATTTAAACATTTATTTGACAACATAGTTATTGATTGTTGATCTTTTGGAAATTCTACAAACATAGAAGAAAATATAATCCAAATGTGAATTTGACAAAATACTCATCTAGTAAAAAAAAATATTGAGTAGAGTCGTAACTATTGACTAAAACCAAGTTTATTGCCAAACTTTATCATCAAAAACTAACCTTTTTATTTATTTATTTGATAAAATAAATAACTCAAAGGTAATAAAGTTTATATTTATAAGCTAAGGGAATATTATAGGGGTTATTACTTAACCAATAGCATGTTAGTCAGACAAAATAGATATTCTCAAAGGCAACATGGTGATTTGATAATAACTTTAATATTTATCACAGACCTCAGGGTGGAGCTGTTTTCTGCAACTTTGAAAATCATTGTTATTTCCCCCTTTTTTTTTCCTGTTTAGTAGTACCTAGAATATTTTTGTAAATTTTGGTAAGTTATGATTAAAATGTTCTAAGCTTTGGCCAACTATAAATTACAAGCAGATTTGTATCCGGTTAGGTATGGAAGATGTAGGAGTAGTGAAAATTTTAGCTTAATCATAACTACATATCTTTGTGGAATTGTATTTTTAAATGTTAAAACAAGCCTAATTTGATAATATAATCACAATGAAACAGGGATAGTAAGTTGATGCTAGAAGTTTTAATTTATCATCACGTATTTTGCGGCAGCATATTTTTTATATCAAATCAAAATATTGTGTAGATTTTGCTGTAAACGTATACTATGTTGAATTTTCCACCAAACCAAACATATCCTATTTTGAGTGGTCTGCTGATTATTTATTTATCTATTTTTTAAAAAAAAAAAAAAAACTAAAAGGTTTAGTAATATATATATGAAGAAATTGGTAGAGACTTATTTATGAAATATTAGAATCACAGTCATACCTAAAACCATTTTGGATTGGGCTCAACCGCTCAGTAATGGGTCGTAGTTGGTGCATAGTCCATACCCCATTGTCCATGCAAAAGAGATAAACGGGCTGGCATCGAATTAAAACTCTAGCCCAGCTACTCCAAAAACTCTTTCTTTGAAGCCCACCATTGTGTTGACTTGATCTTCTCTGGGCAGAACCAGCCCAACCTATATTGCAAAGAGAAAAAGAAACAAAGAATTGTGACCAAAAAAAAAAAAAAAAACTGAAGGTTGTGCTACTACGTTAACTTATAGAATATCTTGGTAGTATATACATTCTCAAAACCATATTATTTCAATGGAGGTTAGACAGAGAGAGACTTCACTGGAACAATTGAATTATCAAAAAATTGAGTACTAGGATGATACAGTTAGCTAAAATTTAAGTATTAGTGTAAATTGATAATTTGAAAGACTTAAAATGAGCTGAAAGTTTAGGGTGACAAGGAGTAAATTTTCTTAACTTTTAATTCTTTATTGGAAAAATTATACCAACTTTGGAACAATATTTTTGAATTTTATAATAAACATAAGATTAAGTTGCAAATTACACCCCTAAAATTTTGGGTTGTTTGGATTTTATCCCTTGAAATCTTAGAATTTGAAATTTACATTCTAAAATTTGGTATTTGGATTGTACATCTTGACATTTCATAATTTGAATTTTAATTCCTAATCCTAAAACTTTAGGGTATGAAATCTCAACATCCCCAAATTTTGAGGGTATAAAATCCAAACACCTTTAAAATTTAGAGAGTAAAAAAATTCTGAAATATTAGGGTGTAAAATCTAAATATTCCCAAACTTCAGGGAGTAAAATTTAAGTTTTGAAATTTCAAGGTATAAAATCCAAAGTTCAAATACCCCCAAACTTTAAGAGTGTAATTTTCAACTTACCCTAAACATAATGAATATAATAAGATTCTTTTGAATTATCCTAGCATCTCTATTTGGTTTGAAAGTTTTGCAAAAATAACAATCTTCCTAAGTTTTTTTTTTTTTTTTTAAGAAACAATCTTCTTAAGTTTTATGATAAGCATAAAAAGTACAAGAAGATCTCTAAATAGCGCTTGAATTAGCCTATTTTTTCACAATAATGTTTCTATTTATTTTATTTTATTTTTGATATATCAATATCAAGTAATTTAAAGGTAAAATAAAGTTTTTTTTTAATTATTTTTTTTTATAAGCTAAGAGAATATTGCTTAACCAATAGCATGTTAGTCAGGAAAAATAGAGTTACTCAAAGACAACCTGGTGATTTGATAATAACTTTAACATCTATCACAAATAAAAGTTGCAGGGTGGGACAATTTTCTGCAAAACTTTGAAGATCATTGTTATTCCACCTTAAGTGGGGTAGTGTATTTTTTTCCCCTTTTCATTATCTCATGATGCGTATAAATGAATAAATTTACTTAGCTGTACCAATAATATTTGTGTAAAATTTTGGTAAGTTATGAGTAAAATGTTTTAAGCTTTGACCAACTATAATTTACAATAAATTTGTATCCAAAGTGGTTTGGTACTGAAAATGGATGAGTTTACATAAGTGGAAATTTTGGCTTAATCATTACGTAACTTTGTGGAATTGCGTTGTTTTATTGTTAAAACGAAAGCCTGATTTAATGATATAACCGCAACCAAAAGGTTTATTATTTATTTTTATTTTTATGGAAGCAACCAAACAGGTTTTAGTAAGACAATGCGAGAATTATTAGTCTATCATCATGTACTTTGAGGCTGTGAATGTTTGGTATAAATCAAATATTGTGTTCCCGTTTAAAAAAAAAAAAATCAAATATTGTGATAGAGTTTGCTGCAAACGTATGTGATTTTCCAATTTAGTCTCCATGAAAGTGAAAACATACCTAATCTTGTATCCTACTTTGAATTTATCTATCATGCGATTTTTATATGATTTTTCATAAATAAGCCTATCAGTCTCTTCATATGTACCGATGGTACGGACGATGGAATAATAACATTTCAGTGTCATGCCAATTTAGTCCCTATTGTTATATTTTGGATGAAAATTACTAATATAACAAATGGCTAAAATAAAATTTTAGTTTATTGTCACATTAATAGAAGTTAATATTTTATTTTGATCATTAGACACGTCGTCAATTTTCATTCCAAAGATAATGGCATTGACTAAATTGACACAGTACTGAAAAGTTAGAGACCAAATTGATACAAATGAAAAGTTAAAAATCAAATTGAAATATGATGTATAGAATAGAGACCAAATATCAAATATGTAGTTTACCCTAATTTTTCTTCTTCTTCTTTTGATTTGATAGTACAATGAAGAGGAGATTAGAATCTTGTTTCTTCTAATAAAGGAAAGCAGGAAATGATGTTGAGATACAAGATTTTTGGCCATGAAGTAAGAACATTAAAGCCAAAATTCATTTATTTTGGTCATATAAAACTAAGACCATATTTCATGAGTTTTGTGACACACAGAAATTGTAGAAGAGGTTAGGGTTGGGCTCAGTAATGGGTCGTAGTTGGTGCATGTTCCATACTCCATCTATGAGCTAAATGGACTGCTGTGTAATAAAGCTTTAGCCCAGCCAGTCCACAAATTCTTTCTTCAAAGCCCCTCATAGTGCGGAATTGATCTTCTTTGGGCTGAGCCAGACTAACCTATATATTGGAAAGGAAAAAGAAACAATTTGAAGGTGGATTTAGGATCTTCTTTGCCGACTGTTTTCTTTGTTCATTAGGGTGCGTTTGTTTCGGTATAAAATATTTTTCGAGTATAAAATAATTTCAGATAAAAAAATTTTTAGGAAAGGAAAATATTTTCTAGTGTTTGGTTGCATTTTAAAATTTATATTAGAAAATAATTTCAAGTGTTTGGTAACATTCTGAAAATACAAATTTTCTACTGGTTTCTCACATTTTCTCAGTTATTTTCTCACATTCCAAACAAATTTTATAATAGAAAATTGCAATCCATCAACTTTTAAACAAACAAAAATCAAAACAACACCATTCTGGGCAAATCATTCGGTCAAACTGAGAGAGGGAGGTGAGATAGGGAGGAGGAAGAGAGAGATTGGTGGGTCACTAATCTCGCCAGCGCGAGCTCGACGGTGCGATCTCGCGCCTCAATCTCGTCCGGCGCGAGCTCGACGGTGCGATCTCGTCCAGCACGAGCTCGACGACGGGGCTTTGGGTTGAGGACGACGATCTAGGCTTCACCGGCGTGATCTGACCAATTTGGTGATCTCCCTCTAGCTCTCTCTCTCTCTTTTTTGTGTGAGTCATTGCTCTCTCTCTCTCCTTTTCTGTTTTCCAATTGGAAAATTCTATTTGAAGGTAAAATAGAAACGGAAGTGATTTTCAGTCTGGGAAGGGGTATTTTACAGTCAATGGGAAGTGATTTTCAGTTTGACCAAATTTTCAGTTGCTGTCAAACACACGCAAATGTGTAAAATATTTTCTGAAACTGATTTACCGTCCAACCAAACGTAACCTAAATGGATGTAGATTCCGTAGGATGATGTAAAATACTAAAATCCCGTGTTAAGGGCATTTACGTGATTACGCCATCCTTCAATGGTGTATTCTAGTCAACCTTTTTAAGAAGAGAATGGGGACTAGGAAGCTCCAACACATGGTATTTAGAAAACAATTCTAAAATCTTAGTCTGCTTTGTGGATCTCATAACTTTATTATATTTATGAGATTTTGGACTCGAAACTTGAGATTTGGATATCCTCGTTTGTCATATACTTGTTTTAAATTGTTGTATTAATTAATGAATTAATTAACTTCATTGATTAAACTTAAATTAGAGATACGAAATGAGATTAAAATTTCCTAAGGTCTGACTTCCTATTGAACCAACTATCATTAACTTAGATATTCGGTCTTTTTATTAGTAAAAAAATTATTTATTACATAAGAAACTCTAATATTATAATCTTTTGAGCCTCTTTCTCTCTTCCTTTTGTCCATTCATCTCTCTCTCTCTCTCTCTCTCACATAGAAAATTATGGATGTCACAAGTTTTAGGAAAATACTAAAAATACAAAGTATTTTAAAATAAATTTTTACAAACCGCTGATATGGTGAGTTGTTATTAGTTAGTGAAAAAAATAATGTTAGTGGTGGGTTTAAACAAGGACCAATAAGAATCAGCCACATCAACAGTTTTTAATTTTTTTGTAAAATAGTTTATGGTTGTAGCATTACTCTAAGTTTTAATATGTTAACCTTCAAAAATAGAGAAATACTATGTTCAACACATTTTTATAACAAATCCTAAGAAAAGGTTCTCATTGGTTGCTATAGATGAGCAAAAAAGTAATTTAAGTGATGAGTTTAAATTAAAATTAGTAACAACTTACCACTTAGGATTTGTTGTGAATATCTCACTTCTCTAAATGAATAAGGTTCCACCTTTTACTCATAACATAAAAGAATTTTTTATTATTATATTGTTGTGACGTGAGTCAGGTTAAATTTTCTTTTCTATATTAATTTTAATAACTTAGAATTTTTTTTTTCTTTCAATTTTTTTGCTTTTAGATTATTGCATCTTTTTCCAAAAAAAAAAAAGAGAGAAGATTATTGCATCTTAGAGTACACCCTTTCTCAACCTTTATTTTTTTTAAAAATTTTATGAACTCTTTCTCAATTTTAATTAACATAATATCACCTAATTTTGGATCTTGACCTATTCTTAATTTCTTTTATTTTCTATTTTTTAGAGAAATGCTACGACCACAACTTTTTTACAACACTTTCACAATAAATCATAGGTGGTAAGTTATTATCAGTTTTAATTTAAATTTACAACTAAAATTACTTCTTCGCCCATCCATAATAATCAATAACAACTTATCACTTAGAATTTGTTGTAAAAATATTGTGAACATACCTTTTAAAAAAAATTAGAAGGTCGAATATTCCTATGTTCTCTAATCAAGAAATTTATTATTGAAGTATGTTTTTGTTCATTCTGTTTTCATTTTCATAAAATATTTTCTTTATCAATATTTTCTTCACTTATATGGCTAGTATTAAATATAGTCATATGATTCCAAAGAAAAATTCCGGAGAAAATCAATAAGATTACGGAAATAGCTTCACCCTTTTATTATCAATTGATTTATTTGAAAGATAAAATCATAAACATCAAATATAATTTTTTTTATTGCCTCAAATATAAATTGGACGCATAAATGGTCTTTTTATTTTTTATTTTTTTATGATGTCACTATTAGAATTGTGAAAGCAACTCTATTTTATTCATGATCAAAACTATTCAGGGAATAGCCTTTATATACGAAGGCTTATGTATAAGTTTTTTTTGTAGTTAGGAGTGTTCGCGGTGTAGTGCGGTGTGGTTTTGAACTATTTTTAGCACCGTATTTTGCTGTGCAGTTTAGTCAAAACCATAACCGCACCTCACCTCATTTTTGGGATCACATATGCGGTACAGTGTATAAAATGCGGTTTGAATGGTTTGAAGCTGATATATTTTTCAAAATTTCAATGTCTCTCCAATACTTCTCATATTTATCCTTCATAGATTGTGCCATTTCTTTTAAGAGAGGACCAACATCAATGCCACACAATCTATGCAATTTATTTGGAATGCCCATCGGCTCACAAAATAAGTATTTGAAGTGATAAACAAAGAACCAGAAAACTATCTAAGCAATTCATTTCTATTAAATTATAAATATAGTGTGGTGCAATTATTTGAAGTGATGCACTGTTACTTATAGTGCGGTGCAATTATACCATTTTGTAAGCAGTTTTTGCAGTTTGTACAGTTTGGTGAACACCCCTATTTGTAGTACATGTAATATGAGTGATAGATAGCTAACCTAAAGTGGGACTAGAGCTCAATTGATATGTACAACTAACAACTTCCCTCAAGCTCAAGGAGGATGAGAGAACAACATGAGTTTATTGACTAGAACACAAAATGTCTTGAAGGATGTGATTTGTGGCTCGAGGTCCTTATGTCAAATTGCGAGAAAGCTTAGACTCTCGCCTAGTCTTTTGTTCCGTCTAGCATTCAGATTGGGCCCAATTGAGAAGCCCTAAGCATTCAACCTTGGTCGGGATGAGGGTGAATTTCTTGGGCTTTAATAGATGGGCCTCCTTAGGTACGGGCGACCCAATCACTGTCTTCTAGAACCTGGTAGGCTTCTTCTTCACAATCTTTAATATAGGGGTGTGCAGCCAACCCGCCAAAACCGACCCAATCTAACCCAACCCGTTGAGTTGGGTCGATTTTTAGGCATTGGTGGGTTGGGTTGGGTTACATTTTTTTTTTTAATAGCAGGTTGGGTTGGGTTTGGGTCATAAAATTTCAAACCCAACCAGACCCACCCATATATTTTATATATATTTAAAATATATTATATAATTAATAAATTTTTAAAAATAACAAGCTCTTCCTATTTTATATAAAAACCAATTAGTTCATACAAACTCCAGTAAATTACTATTGTTGTTTAGTCATTAGTATTGTTTGCCTTTAAGGAGTTACATTGATATTAATTGTTAGGTTTTTTTAATATATTTATATTTATATTTTTTTCTACTCAATTTAATAATAATAATAATAAAAATTTTGTCCAACCCATGGGTTCAACCCGGCCAACTCGACCCATGTGGGTTGAGTTAGACTTATGTGATGGGTTGGGTTGAATTTTTTTTGACCCACCATGGTGGGTTGAGTAAAAAAATCCCCTCAACCCAACCCAACCAAACCTATGCACACACTATCTGCCAATAGTAATTAGTAATGATTGTTGACAAAGACAATATTTGTTATCTACGGAGTGATTGCTTGAAGTTTTTCCTCTTTTTGAGGACATGATTGCTTAAAGTTGTGCGATTATTTATTTCCTTACTTGAAAAGATGGTTGACTAGACTATGCAGGTAGATAATTTTGAGACTAATCTGACTTTGTATCTTGCCTTGATTTCCATTAATATATCAATTAGATTTTTTCTTTAGAGATAATTACAATATGCTGCTAATCTTGTAGCTCGAACTCTTTCCTCCTTACACCCCAAGTACTTTGTACATGAGAAGATGCTAATTAGCTACAAGGCTTTTGACATATCAATTAGATTCATTGTCACGTTAGTTTGTAAATATTTTATAATAATATATGCATGGTATAACTTGTACATTTTATTCTTGATAAAATAACACTTTTTTCAATCATCCAAGCTAGTTTTGCAACAGAAGTTCAATTGAACTTCTTTGCTTGTTTAAAGCCAAGTCCTCCATCCCTTCTAGATAGACATATATAATATATTGTCCCAAGCCTTCCAAACCAAATTTCATTAAGATTCTACCAAAAGTTCCTAGTTAGAGCATCAAAATTTCCACTTATCTTAGAAGTAGGATTGCCCATGGGTCTATCAAGGTTAGGTAATTTGGGGTTAGCCCACCAACTAACCCGATCATGTCGGGCCTGAAATAGTGTCCAAACTGCCGCCTCTCGTGAGGCATATAGGTCATCGACCTTCATGCACTGATTCAAGACATAACCACAAATGTAAATAAGAACGACAATCAAACACAAAAAAAGGTGATTGAACACAAGATGGGACAAGGAGAGGACAAGACCTCCAACAAAGCCTTAAATTAGGAAGCAATTTCTTCATATCTAGCCATTTAGGGGGAAAAAAATTTAATTTATTCACATTGAAATTTTTTTAGGTACTCTCAAAACATAGAAAAATGATGTTTCCTCATCTCATATTTATGGTAGACCCTATTATAAATTTAATGAGTAGACCTCACCATTTATGTGAGATGAGGGAGCACTATTTTTCATTCTCGGAGAATACCTAACAATTACTCACCTCAACATTTGCTTCAAATGCTATTGTCTTCAGCTCCAACATTCTGCAGTGCTTTCAAAATTTTATAACCTTTATCAAATATCCTGAAAAAAACATAACGAATAGTCCTCACGAGGTCAGTAAAGTTTATACTAGGTTCTAGGTGTTACAAGCTTATTATCGTGAAAGAAAAGAACAAGCACCAAAACCCAACAGCAAAAGCCCAACCCGTGTAGCAAAAGCCCAACCCGTGCAGTAACAACTAGCAAGCCCTTTGAACCAGGTACTTGCCATAATGAACCAAGCATAGCTTATTCAAGACGAAAAGAGAAACAAATCAAACACCAACACCACCTCACTTAGTTTTTTCGTAAATGAAAGAAAATTAAGGATAAAATAATCAGTTTCATCCTCAACCCTCAAAATGCCCAAGATGTGAAACTAGAATTAACCATCAGCTTGGCTTTGGGATTTGTTAGAACTAAATGAAAGGAAATTAAATACAATTTTGAAGTCTTAAGCAAGGGCGAGGTATTTTGTAAATAATGTAACTTATGGTTGGAGTTTGTTTCTGGTACTCTTTACAAACTGTTCATTCTCTATACATCTTGAATGACCTAAAGAAGAAGTAGATATAAGTAAATCTATCACTTATATTAGGAAAAAATATATAAATATTTTAATGACATAAGAAATATATAATTTTATTAAGAACCTACTAATATTAGGCTGAAGTAACATAATTGTCTATGAAACATATTCTCTTTTTATACAAACTTCTCCTCCTAACTCATCACAAAAATGGACTAAATTGACTAATGTGGGCCAAAACAGACCAAATGGGCTAAAATAGACCAAAGTGGAACCGTTTAGAATGAATGGACTAGAATGGACAACAATGGTTTGAAAGGATTGAATTGACCAAAGTGGAATGAAATAGACCAAATAGACCAAAATTGACTGAAATGGACAGAAGGGGTCGAAGTGGACTAAATGGATCAAAATGGACGAAAGTGGACTAAAATTGATCGAAGGGAAACAAAGGAAACCGAAGTGGACCAAAGTGGACTGAAATGGACATATGGGACCAAAGTGGACCATATGGACCAATGCGAACCAAATTGAACTGAAATGGACCAAATGGACAGAATTGGACCAAAGTAGCAAAAAGGGGACTGAAGTGACCAAATTGGACTGAAATGGACTAAATGAATCAAAATGGAATGACTAAAACAATAAATAAAAACATTAACCAAAATTGAAGATATGGAAAAAGAGTATTAAACTTTTTTTTGTCGCAAACAACTTGGAAGGAATAGGAAGAGAGGTGAAATGAAGTATTAAAAAATTTGTATGAAAATTAAGATGGAAGAGGAACAGTTGAAGTAGATGAAAAGTTAAACAAAGTGAAATCGAATTTAAAAAGATATAAATAAGAAAATTTCAAATCCATATAGAAAATCGAATGATAAATTTAAGAAGACAATGATTAGAAGAGATAACAAGTTTAATTAGGAAGACAATAGTTGAAGAAGATGAAAGGTTAAACAAAGTGAAAATTGCAACAAAAAAATAAAATAAAAATAAGAAAGGATGCTAATGACATGGTGCTAGAAGAGCTTTGTAAAATTTATTAGAAAGTTTTTATTATTATATAGCACTAGTCGCAAACCCATGTGATGTGTGGCAATAAATAATTATTTTGTAATTGTAATATAACGTATAATTTTTTCTCTAAAATTTGTTGAAAATAATTTGTTCTCTCTAAAAATTAAACAATTTCTATTTGGTCCAATTAGATCTACGTCGGTCCCATTCGATCTATTTTGGTCCACTCGGTCAATTTTAGTTATCTTTGGTCCATTTTGGATCAATTGGGCCTTAAATTGATTCTTTTTATAGATTTCTTTTTCATGTTTAGCTCAGAAATATATATATATTTTAAAATTGAGTTGAAAAATATGAAATTTTATTATATTTGAGCTAAACTCTTTAGTTTCAAGTTAAAAATATAAATAAAATAGATATAGAAATTAGAAATACGAGCCCTAAAAATTCAATGAAAATGATAAATATTCAAAAGTTCTATTTGGTCCTATTTAGTCCATTTTGTCCTTTTTAGCCCATTATGGACCTATTGGGTCCAATCAGTCCACATTGGTCCTATTTAGTACATTCTATCCACTTATCATATAATTACAATTTATATTACTCAAATAATTAATAGTTCTTTAAACCCAAATTTGTATTTTCCTATTCTTAAGTAGGTACACCGAATTGGACCGAAGTGATCTAAAATAGACCAAATGGACCCAATAAACCAAATTGGACCAAATAGACCTAAGTGGACTGAATGGACCAAAAAGCTAAATAGACCGAAGTGGACCTAATGCACCAAATTGTACTGAATTAGATGGAATGGACCAAAGTAGACTGAACGAGAATGAATTAATAGAAATAGAAGGAATGGACTAAAATAGACTAAATTGAACTAAATGGACTAAACTGGACAGAATCATACTGAATTGGTTGAAGTAGACCAAATGGACCTAATTGAACTAAAGTGGACTGAAGAAAGATTGAATTGGACCAAAGTACACTGAAGTAGATCGAACTAGATCAAATAGATGAAGTGGACTGAAATGGATTGAACACCAATCTATAATTAACATAGCCAAGATTGTGTTGTGATATAAACTCAAATTCTTCCAAAATAATTTATTCACAATTTGTTAATAATTATTCTTACTTTTGAAATTTATTCATAATTTGAAAAATAATTTCTAAGGATAAATTTACAGCACATAACTAAAACTAACATGCCCAATCCATCGAGTCGAACAACACAAGTTTTCTTCTACCCCACCAGTTTTTGAAGTTGCTAGGTCGGCCGTAGTTTAGAATGTTTCCAACCTGTTAATTGTGGTTTGGTTGAAAAGGTTTCGCTTAACCTGCCTAATCCGACCCGGGAACTACTTTATGCTTATTGATTGGCTTGAAGATTTATCAGACTTCAAATCAATTTTGGTTTGTTTCTTCGCTCAAACAGATACTTGCATTATGTAAAAAAATTTGAATAATCACGCTATCGAGGGTATACTTCGGTTATTGAAGATTCATTAACTGAAGATGGAATTCCATTGCTTGTAGATTGATCTGACCCAAGCTCCTTTATTGGCATACTAGTTGTTGGTGCAAACACAATAATAATGGAAATACACAAAGAGAAACTGAATAATACTTCTGAATGTTTTATTAATTTAAAGAGAGAAATTACACAACACTATTTGGACTGAGGCGTGGCACTCGCTCTCTTTAAGGAGATTCAAGCCCTTGGTTGGCTAAACTTTGTAACCGGTGCAGACCGTCTCTGACTTGTCTCCCCCAGGATACAACAGCCCAACAAGTGTCGTATGGCTAGAACAACCTCTGCACAAAGTGTTCAAGCCCAAAGCTCCACCAGAGAGAACACCCTTCCTTGCCAAGAATCTCTCTATTTTTTTTTTTTGTATGTATTACAGTCATATGGATTGTGTCTGAATGGGTCTATTTATAGGCTCAATGGGCCTCACGAAATTACTACCCAAATTAATCTGATTAATTAGGTCCATTATTCTGATATAGTGGGTGTTACAAGATTAATTGCTGGATATTATTCTGATGGGCTGGAGTTACACAATTAATGGTGAGATAAAGAGTTTTCTGAATAATGAAAAGGCCCAAACGGATAGTCCATTAAGTGGGTTAATGGCTCATTATTTTCCATAATAAAAATGGAATATTAATTCGGGCCATTTACTCACCAACGGATATGGTAATTACTCTGATTGGGCTGTCAAGTAGGAGGATCTAAGGTGCTGATTCATTTCCAATTTTGACACCTCCACCCTTCACCTCCCTTTACGCACTATCTGGCCCAATATTTGAGACAATTCATGTTAGCCCATTAATCACCACAATTAAAAAGAACAAATAGTCTCTCTCCTTTTCAATGTGGGATTAAACATTTTCACTAACTCCTCATCTTCCACATTCACTCCCACATCTTTACATTTATGTTATCACATTTATTCATTTATTTATTTAATATTAAAATGCTCCAACAATCCCCCACTCGTTTTAATATTAAGTTTTTAGTTAAAGAGAGATTACCAGGCAAAGATGGGTCACTATGCATCATGAAGGTGTGCTCTGCATTGAACCTTCACTTAGTAAAACACAGATCTCAACTCCAGAGTCGTAGTGGTCTCCGACTTGAACTAGGACTGCTTTAGGGAAATTAAGTGTCACTGCTTACACATAACAACCCAGGTGTTGACATGAGCTTTTATATAGCAGCACTACCGGCCATGTGCTGATCCCGGTTTCATGAGTGTATTTGAGATTAAGTCCAAATCTCATAGGGAGCGGCCCCCCCCCACACTCAGATAGGTGAAATTTTGTCAAGGGTGCTCCTGTAATTCTGACACCCCACTCATACGAGCTACAAATTTCATTAAGAGTTTTTTACTCAACCTCTCCACATTACAGGATAAATGCACTTACATCATAGGGATGAACAATTAAAAAATTATTTACAAAATAAATAATTAACAAAATAAGTTGTGCATTTCTTACGACCATCGTATGATTCGTTTTTCCCATTGAACCCAATTCTCAGGATCTCTGGTCTTTGGGTTGGGTATCCTTATACATGGCTCATGATTCTATGGACTTTAGTCCCATCCCCCTCGATGTATTCCAGACTCTATCTTTTGCCAAGGCCTTGGTAAATGGATCTGCAAGATTATCATTAGATTTAATATAATCCACAGTTATGATGCCACTACTCAAATAAGATCGCACGGTACTGTGCTTTCTTCTTATAGGTCTGGATTTACCATTGTAATAACGGTTTTTAACTCTACCAATTGCAGCGGTGCTATCACAATGAATTAATATAGGTGGAATTGGCTTTTCCCAAAGTGGAATTTCATATAACAAATCTCTAAGCCAATTTGCCTCTTCACTAGCTAAAGATAATGCTATTAATTCAGCTTCCATTGTTGAATTAGCAATTATTATTTGCTTTTTAGATTTCCAACAAATGGCACCACTACCTAAGGTAAAAATATAACCAGTGGTAGAAAGAGAATCACCTGACAAAGTATTCCAATCGGCATCACTAAAACCTTCAATCACAGCAGGGTATTTTTTATAAAATAAGCCATAACTTTTGGTACCAATTAAATATCTCATGACTCGCTCAATAGCTAGCCAATGATCTTTACTAGGCTTGCTAGTAAATCTGCTTAGTACTCCTACTGCATATGCAATGTCAGGTCTAGTACAATTAGTAGCATAACGCAAACTGCCAATGATGCTAGCATAATCCTTTTGATTAAAAATCTCATCATCATTATTCACAGGAAATAAATGAACATTAGAATCAAAAGGAGTAGCTACACTTTTGTGATCATGAAAATTATTTTTCTCAATATTTTATCAACATATGTGATTGATCAAGATATATTCCATCACATGTTTTTGTAATTTTCATGCCAAAATAAAATTAGCCTCACCAAGATCTTTCATATCAAAATGGCTTTTAAGCATATTTTTTGTCTCATTTATAACATGCATATTTGAGCCAAAAATTAACATATCATCCACATAGAGGCTAATAATAACATATAAATTATTCCATGATTTAGAATAAATACATTTATCACATTCATTTGATTTATAACCATTCTCAATCATGCAAGAATCAAACTTTTCATGCCACTGCTTAGGTGCTTGTTTTAAGCCATATAGGGATTTAGTTAGCTTACATACCTTGCTTTCTTGTCCAGGCTCTACAAAGCCTTCGGGTTGATCCATATAAATTCTTCCTCTAGGTCCCCATTTAGAAAAGCAGTTTTTACATCCATTTGATGAATTTTTAAATCAAAAATTGCAGCAATAGCAATTAACAATCTAATAGATGTAATTCTTGTTACCGGAGAAAATGTATCAAAGAAATCAAGATCAGCTTTTTGTTTAAAGCCTTTTGCAACAAGTCTAGCTTTAAACTTATCTATTGATCCATCCGTTTCAACTTTTTCTAAGGACCCATTTACAACCTATGGATACAACCCGGTGGAAGATCTACTAATTTCCAAGTTTTATTAGAAATTAGAGATTCCATCTCATCATTTACACCTCTTTCCAAAATATAGCATCAGGTGATGTTAAAGCCTCTTTTAAATTTTGGGGATTTTCCTCAATGTTAAAAACATAATAATCAGGACCAAAATCCTTTTCAACTCTAGCTCTTTTGCTCCTTCTAGGTTCCATTTCAAAATTTTCTTGATTTTGTAAATGTGAAGAAGAAGAACTAGGTTGTGACAAAATATTTTCTTCACCCCCACTATTTTTCAATTTAAAAGGAAATTTTTCTTCATGAAAAATTGCATCACCGGATTCAAAAATTATTTTGTTTTCAAGATCGAAAAATCTATAGGCTGCACTATTAAATGCATAACCAAGAAAAGCACAGGTAGTAGCTCTTATACCTAATTTAGGTATTTTAGGGTCAGTAAGCCTTACATAAGCAAGACAACCCCATACTCTCAAATATCCCAAATTTGGCTTATGTCCTTTCCACATCTCAAAAGGTGTGGTGTGTGACTTTTTATGTGGCACCCTATTTAAAACATGACATGCAGTTAAAATAGCTTCACCCCAAAAATTTAAGGTGCACCAGATTCAATTAACATAGCATTTGTTAACTCAATTAAAGTTCTATTTTTTCTTTCAGCCACACCATTAGAAGCAGGTGAATATGGTGCAGTAGTTTCACGGATAATTCCCAAAGACTGAACAAATGAGTTGAATGCACTTGATTCATACTCACGGCCTCTATCACTTCTTATTCTTTTTATTTTTCTACCGAATTGGTTTTCAACTTCTTTTAAAAAATCTTGAAATTTTTCAAAAACATCACTTTTATTTTCAACAAATAAATAGTTGTATATTTTGAGAAATCATCAAAAAAGTGATAATATCTCTATTCTCCACGAGTTAAAATTCTCTCAGATTCACATAAATCGGAGTGAATTAACTCAAGCAATTCGGTATTTCTTACACACTTTTATGAGGCCTTTTTGTAATCTTAGCTTGACTACAAGTTTCACATTTTTCAAAATCTTTTGACAGTCTTGGAATTAATCCTAAACTACTCATGATTCCCACATATCTACTATTTATATGACACAAACGAGCATGCCAAAAATTAACAGAAGAAAGCATATAAACTGAACTGGTAGATGCTTTATTATTCTCAACATTTAATTTAAACATTCCATCACAAGCAACCCTTTCCACAAATAATCCCTTTTAGTGATTACATAATTATCAGATTCCATAGTTTGCTTGAAGCCAGCCTTGTTAAGCAAAAAACTTGACATCAAATTCTTCCTCATGGACGGAGTATAAAGTACATCTTTCAATGTTAGCACACGTCCAGAAGTGAATTTCAATTCAACCTCACCACTCCCAAGAACCTTGGTTTTACTAGAGTCACCAAGCATAACAGTTTTTTCTTCTTCAAAAGGAGTGTACAATTTGAACCAATTTTTATCATAGCAGACGTGCCTATTAGCACCAGAATCTGCCCACCACCCTTCAACATATTGCACCATATTGATGTCTGTAATCATAGCCACTAAAGGCTCTTCAGTTACGTTAGCCTGCGGGACAGATTCACGTTTCCGAAATTTGCAAAATCGAGCAATGTGCCCACTCTTGCCACAGACAAAACAGGATCTATTAAATTGATCTTGTGAAGGGGGTCCTTGGTTCTTATTGTAATTTTTATTCGGGTTTCCCCTTCCTTGAGGTGATCTATTATTGTTTTTAAAGGCTTTCTTTTTTGGCTTCAATTGACCATTTCTAGGAAAATGATTTTTAGGCATATTATTATTAGATGAAATAAGGTTTACCTTTGTGGTGGAATTACCATTGCTCTCTTGTGTCATGAGTGCATCTTGTCCTTTAGCCTCCTCCTCCACACGGATGCGGGTGATCAAAGTCTCCAAGGATGTCTCCTTTTGTTTGTGCCGCAACGTCTTTTGGAACTCCCTCCAAGATTGTCTCAATTCTGCTACAATCATTTGGAAGTCTTGTGCTTGATCCACCACCGATTTTCCATCCACCATTTGGTAACGGAAAAATCTACTAGCAGCATACTTCTTTGCACCTGCCTCCTCGGTATCATACTTGCTTTGTAAAGCTTTCCAAATTTTTTTAGCAGACTTGTAAGTAGTATCATAATAATCATAGAAATGATCGGCAAGACAATTCAATAGATAAGAACGACAATTATATTCATCTTTTGTATACTTATCTATTTTTTCTTGATGGAGAATATATTCTTCGTCACTCATCTCATCGGTAGGAATCTTTGACGGATTCTTCTCAGTGAGGATGTAGGCAACTTTGAGAAGGCTCAAGTAGAAGAGGACCTTTCCTTTCCACCTCTTGAAGTGGGCTCCCTTAAAGCGAAATGGCTTGTTAAGATCTCCAACAGGCTCATTTGGTTTCTCTTGTGTAGACTCCATGTGTTGAATCTCCTTAAAATTGTTGGTGCAAACACAATAATAATGGAAATACACAAAGAGAAACTGAATAATACTTCTGAATGTTTTATTAATTTAAAGAGAGAAATTACACAACACTATTTGGACTGAGGCGCGGCACTCGCTCTCTTTAAGGAGATTCAAGCCCTTGGTTGGCTAAACTTTGTAACCGGTGCAGACCGTCTCTGACTTGTCTCCCCCAGGATACAACAGCCCAACAAGTGTCGTATGGCTAGAACAACCTCTGCACAAAGTGTTCAAGCCCAAAGCTCCACTAGAGAGAACACCCTTCCTTGCCAAGAATCTCTCTATTTTTTTTTTTTTGTATGTATTACAGTCATATGGATTGTGTCTGAATGGGTCTATTTATAGGCTCAATGGGCCTCACGAAATTACTACCCAAATTAATCTGATTAATTAGGTCCATTATTCTGATATAGGGGTGTTACAAGATTAATTGCTGGATATTATTCTGATGGGCTGGAGTTACACAATTAATGGTGAGATAAAGAGTTTTCTGAATAATGAAAAGGCCCAAACGGATAGTCCATTAAGTGGGTTAATGGCTCATTATTTTCCATAATAAAATGGAATATTAATTCGGGCCATTTACTCACCAACGGATATGGTAATTACTCTGATTGGCTGTCAAGTAGAAGGATCCAAGGTGCTGATTCATTTCCAATTTTGACACCTCCACCCTTCACCTCCCCCTTGCGCACGTATCTGCCCAATATTTGAGACAATTCATGTTAGCCCATTAATCACCACAATTAAAAAGAACAAAATAGTCTCTCTCCTTTTCAATGTGGGATTAACATTTTCACTAACTCCTCATCTTCCACATTCCCCCACATCTTTACATTTATGTTATCATATTTATTCATTTTATTTATTTAATATTAAAATGCTCCAACAATAGTTTCTGTCTGTTATGAAGGAAAAATGCCGGCCGTTGAGGCGATGGTAGACTCACAGAGTGACTATTTGGCATGAGAACTATCGTTGCCATAGTTGGTCTTTCTGCTGGACTTTCCTGAATGCATTCTAAGCCAATATGGATACATCTCTTGACTTCATCTCTTGAATAAGAATCTCTGAGAGTCGAATCCAACAGCTCCAAAAATGTTCCATCCCTCCAATGTTTCCAAGCCTGCATCAATTGCCCAAATATTCTCGTAAGCCTTCTCTCGATCTTATAACCCCAAAAAAAAAAAAAAAAAAAAATTTGCAATATTCAACATACTCTCACATAGCTCAAGAGGTTCTCTGTAGTGCCTGGTGTACTGAATGAACTATTCTTCTTCCCACTTAAAATCTCTAATATTAGGACACCAAAACTATATACATCAGACTTCATTGAGTATAATCCACGTATCGCATATTCTAGAAGCATATAACCACTAGAAATCACCGTCATCAAAACAATACCAAGTTAAAATATGATCTAAAACCTTATAAGTATCACATACTCAGTTAAAATTATTAGTTACATTCAGACTAATCCAAGATAACGTACTCTGTATATCTGATAAGAATATAAGCCCAAATGCATTCTACAGAGTAGTAATTGGACCAAGTGCGTCTCTAAATTTCAAGCTGATAGCTTGATATGTAATTTGCGAGGTGCTAGAATGATTTTTTCCCACTCTTTTTCTCTGTTTATTTGGTTGGAATAATACATCAATCTGGATCAAGCTAAACAAAGACAGAATTGCTTATTTTAATTGGGTTTAAAAGCATTATATCCGATTGAAAAGTTCCTTAGACCTACCCTTTCTCAAGGTGTTTTTTTTTTTTTTTTAATTCATGAAAAGACCATTTTTTCCCTCTATTTATGATAGTTATTTCCACAAAAAAATTAATGTTAAAAATGTCTATAATTTGTACTTACTATGTCCCAACAATCTTGCGAGTATTATCTTGAGTTTGGTCAATTCCAAAAATTCTTGCCATGCCAAAATTTGAAACTTTTGGATTCATCTCTTCATCTAGCAATATGTTACTAGCTTTAAGATCACAATGTATAATTCTAAGTCAAGAATCTTCATGAAGATAAAGAATCCCTCGGGCAATCCCACCAATAATCTTGCATTGGCTTGACCAATTTGATAGTCTTTGCTGATTAGGATCTACAAAAATCACAAAAATTCAATTTCAAGTTAGAATATATGAATTAAAGTCAATCTCCATGCTAAAATGTACAATTTGTTTCAATTTAAAAAGACAAATACAGATTAAGAATTTAATATTTTAATCTCCTGCAACTTCATCCTATCCTAAGTAAAAGGAATTTATAAATTTGGTACAGCTTGATGCTTATAATCTTAATAGAAATCATGCATTTTGTTAGGTTCTAAAAGTTTAGAACAATTGGCAAATCGTGAACACACACGAACATACAAGCTGCAGAAAGAAGATTTCAGAAATTGCCTGGTTTGATCGATCGAAAGACAGGCTCGACCAATCGACCGATCGAAAGTCGTATCTGCAGAATTTTAATTAAGCCCAAACAACAGTTCATGCCTATTAAGGATTAGGGTTTCTAATCTACTTCTCCCACTATATAAAGGAAATCCTAAGTACGTTTTTATAAGGCTTTTGAGAGAGAGAAGAGTGTACCTCTTTTGTATTTAGGGTTTTGTTCCTAAAAAACTCTCTCATATCTTCTATCGGTGTTATTACTTGAAGAATATTAAGATCCGGTGTTGTAGAAGTTTCTGTCTTCTCTAGTCATCAAAGGTGCTAATGATCTAAACCGACAAGGGTGGTCTTGGAGTCACAAACAGGAGAGTTTGTGTTGCTAAACCTTTGAGTGAGATCTCAAAGTCACAAACATGGGTGTTTGTGTTTTACAAAGGCCAAAGAAAGAAGGAGTCCGTGGTCTTGGAGCTTGCACGTGGTTGTGTTAGTAAGTTTTCTACTGGTGGGTAGCAATAGGATGTTAGTGGTCTAAGTCGTTATTGTACAAACTTCAATTCTTTCATAGTGGATATGCTGTTTTACCTTGAGGATAGCTAGGTCCAATCCTCCCTAAGTTTTTTATCGATTTGGTTTTCCTGGGTCATCATATCACTGTGTTCTTTATATTTTCGCTGCTTTACATGATATGATTGTTATTGTTTTAACCTAGTTCTGAATAATAAACCTAAGTATTCACTTGGTTAATTAATTAAGTTAAACAATCTAGTTTACAGGGGTCTAAAAACTTAATACATTTCATATAACACAAGGAAATTAGACAGATGGTAAGAATCAATGAACCGAATAGAAAATAGTCGAGGCTTTTGTTTGGCACATATTCATAGACCAATATTTTTTCTTTTCCTTCCAAGCAAAATCCCAATAGCCTCACTAGATTCCTATGTTGAAGCTTAGCTAACAAAGAAACTTCATTCTTAAATTCTTCTACACATTGTTTAGAGCTACTTGGGAGCCTTTTCACTGCTATCTCTTGTCCACCCAGAAATGTGCCCTGTAAAATGCTTTAATCAGCTCTTAGAACAGCTTGTAGAAGTTATGAAAGTCCCAAAGCCAAAGTTTTCTGAATTTAGAACTGTTCAGATTTTGCTTACATTAAATTTGCTACTATTTGCAAGGGGAAAAAATTACTAGTCTAATACCTCCAAATCCTCCTTTACCAAGCTTGTTTTCATCTGAGAAATTGTTCGTGGCAGCTTTGAGTGTAGCCAAATCAAATATTAAACACTCTTCAGCTGTAATTTCCTTAGCAGCTACACATCCAAAAGGTAAACGTTAGGAAATACTCTACAAAAGCAACACGTACAGACATGAGAGAATAACACATTTTTTGAAATTAATAAAAATGTTTGTAATTAGCATCTTCCTCCTTAACCTTGTACTTCTTTTTCAATTTCCTACGGCGGAAGCAGTACACCATAGTTAATAGCACCACAGAGACAGCAATGCATGTAACTATGGCAATGATCCTTACTGATGAGCTTTGTCTTTTTCCTGCATAATCACTAAAATATTGTAAATTAAATGAGCGTAACCAAATGGCATTTCTGACTCCCTAATATAGTGTCAATTCGCTTTAGATTCATGCGCTCTAGTGTCCTAAAACAAGAATAATAGTATTAATAATTTTTAAAAAGGAAATGGAAATAAAAATGTTCATTGTGTATGCTATACCCAAAATTGATTCAACATAAGAAAGGTCAATTAAAATATGAATTCAGCAAAAAATATTTTTTTTAAACAAATCAAAGAATGTTACTTGATGCCCAAATTGAAATTATTAAAAGTACTAGTATAAATTTTATTTTGCATTCAAAAGTTAAAATGTTTAATAAAATTTATTTATTGTGACGCTACATTCATTTTATGTGGTAAGACCAATTACAAATTAAAGTATCACCAATGGCAAATAAACCAATTTGCTGTAGTTTTAGCATTTGCTGTGGTGAATTTTGCTATTACCATTATGGGTTCTCGTGACCAAACCTGGTGGAGCTGGAGGTGGCGGTAGTAGGGGTGGTGAAGGTATGATCCGGTAAGATGGATGCACATCGTACCTAACACTACAACTAGTATATAAACCCATAGCCCCTTGCTTTCCACTACAACAATTCGGCAGGTTTGCTATTGCTCCCTGAAGACACTTATTACAATCGAAGCTGGAGATGTCAGGCGTGCACTGAACCAGGCTATACAGCGTTAGCGAAGAAGAAAACATGGTTTCTTTCGTAGCAACATCTTAGCGCCTAGCTGAGCACTTTGGGCTCGTGCCACCAATTCATAAAAAATGGTTGCTAGTAGCTTATTAAAGCGATCTACTTCAGCTACAGTGGTGTTGTCCCACTCAGAAAAACTTGGATCATCCATAATAATGAAGTTTGGTTTTGAGTAGCGTAACATACACTCGTCATACCATATCACGACCTCTCTTCGTCTAGGAGAGTATTGTTGGACTGTGTTTTTGGTAGCTGTGGCCACACAGTCTTGGCAGACTTCGGTGGTGACATTGCCACGGCAGAGAAAGAGGCCGTAAATCTTGTTGTTGGAAGAGTTTTGGCCGACGGTGATGTTATAGAAACCACTTTCAATAGAGGAATTGGAGGAAAGGGAAGAGAGGAGGAGGTTGAGGTTGGCCTGGTAGGTGCTGTTGGGGGTGAAAGTTGCGTCTGAACAGTAGTGGGATTGATAAGTTGGGGCAGCTTCACTAATTATGCTGCTAAGCAAGGAAAGGAGCTCAAGGGTAATCATCGAGACATGGAAAGAAGGCCAAATTCCTTTTGATATCAACCTCTTGATCTTACTTTGGGTTCATGGAAAAAAGGCAAATTACTTTGAACCTTTGGTAGTTTTGTTAAAAGAAGTGGTTGTCAATAATGGGACCTGCCAGGAACTTAGACATGAATAATGAGAGTGCGAACCTGTAGGTAGAGGTGTTGGAAATAAAACAAAATACTGATAGACCTTTCCTCACTTACTCTCACAAATATCCACACACTACTTAGTGTATAGAAGAGACTCACATTCATAAATTAAATAAAGGGAGAGAGAGTGGAGAGGGAAGAGTTGGAACTCTTTAAAGTTTTGTATTTCTCTTCAACTCTTGCTTAGAACTTGACGGATGAATGGGTTTATATAGCATACCATCCAACCTTTAACTCTCACTACATTTTTTCCTAACTCTTACATTCATAAATCCCACACATAACTTCAATAAACTTCCCACTACATTAACTTATGAAACTCACTTATTTATGAAGGATTAATTAAAAAAAGTTTAACTTTTAACATCCCCCCTTAAACTTGTTTTCTTGATTACTCCAAGTAAGGCTCACAGCTTGTTGAATGTGTCATACTTGAGTGGTTTAGTGAGTATATCTACAACCTGATCATGTGACTTCACGAACTCAAGATGAACTTCTTTTCTTGCAATATATTCTCGAATAAAATGATACCTTGTGTCGATGTGCTTGCTTCGGTCATGAAAGACCGGATTCTTTGCAAGAGCTAGTGCTGACTTATTGTCCATAAATATCTTTGTAGCTTCTTCTTGAAACATCTGCAACTCTTTCAATAAACTTTTAAGCCACATTGCATGACAAACACTGGAGGTAGCAGCAATGTACTCAGCTTCACAAGTGGAAAGCGTCACGATTGGCTGCTTTTTGGACATCCATGTAAATGCAGTATCACCCATATAGAATACAAAACCAGAAGTACTCTTTCTATCATCCGTATCTCCGACCCAATCACTATCACTGTAGCCAATAAGTTTAAAATCTTTAGAGGGTGAATACAATAGTCCTCATTCTACAGGGGTGTTAACTAGATTGGAATTTAACATCTCAAACTTCTTGAGAATATCCTTCGCATAATCTTCTTGGGAAATGAAAATCCCATCCTCCATTTGCTTCACTTCAATGCCAAGATAATAGACCATAAGTCCAATATCTGTCATTGCAAACTCCTTAGTCATTGCTTTCTTGAATTCTTCAAACATACTTGGATTGTTGCTTGAAAAAATCAAATCATCTACATACAGACAAACAATTAAGATATCTCCATTTGCATGCACCTTATAATAAAGCGCATGTTCATGTGGGCATTTAACAAACCCATTAACCTGGAAGTATTTGTCAATTCTACTATTCCAAGCTCTTGGTGTTTGTTTCAGGCCATATAGAGCTTTTAACTTTAAAACTTTATCTTCCTGCCCCTGAACAACATAGCCTATAGGCTGCTCAACATAAAGTTCTTCCTCAAGGTAGCCATTCAAAAATGCAAATTTTACATCCATTTGGAAAATTCTCCATTGATTTTGAGCTGCTAAAGAAATTAGCAATCGTATAGTTTCCAAACGAGCAATTGGGGCAAATACCTCATCATAATCAATACCTTGCCATTGATTATACCTTTCACCACCAATCTTGCTTTGTATCTTTCTACCTCTCCTTTTGCATTCTTCTTCAACTTGTATAACCATTTTACACCAATTGTCTTCTTTCTAGTTGGAAGAGTTGCAAGCTCCCATGTATCATTCTTCTTTATTTCCTTGATCTCTTCATCCATAGCATTTCTCCATTTTTTTTCTCGCACTTCTTCTTCAAATCCTGTAGGTTCACAATCAGCAAACAGACAAAAAAGTGTTACATCATCAGTAATCTCTGTTGAATCATAAAGATCCTGGAGACTTCTCATTTTTCTTGGTCTTTCACTAGAACTTCCTTCTAGTAAAGATGATGATGTTGGACTTTCATGAATGGGAGATGACGCTGCTGGTGATGGAGGTGGAGTGGTAGGCTCTTCCTGAACTTCATTCCCTTGATCTTCCTCTTCAGATAGAGGAAAGAAATCGTACTTCTCCTCTTCTTGGGTGCTCCAATCCCATGTGCCTTCTTCATTGAATTCCACATCTCGACTAACAATGACTTTTCCAGTGCTTGGATTATAGAGCTTGGATCATAGCCAATGAACACATGCTTCTTGCTTTTATCATCTAGCTTGGATCTCTCTTGATTTGGTACATGTGCATATGCAATGCTCCCAAACACACGAAGATGGGAAACTGTAGGCTTCTTCCTACTCCAAGCTTGTTGTGGGGTTTTTCTTTGTACACTTCTTGTGGGGCAACGATTGGACAAATAGATTGCAATATCTATGGCTTCCGCTTAAAATTCTTCAGGCATTTTCTTGCTTTTCAACATGCTTCTGGCCATTTTAAGAATTGAACGATTCTTTCTTTCTGCTACATCATTCTGTTGTGGTGACCTTGGAACTATTAGGGGGCAGTGAATCCCATTTGCTTCACAAAATTCTTTGAATTCATTTGATGTGAATTCGCCTCCTTTATTAGATCTTAAGGCCTTAATTTCATGACTACTCTGCTTTTCTACAAATGCCTTAAATTTCTTAAATGCATCAAATGCTTCAGATTTTGCTTCAAAAAATATACCCATGTTTTTCTACTAAAATCATCAATAAGAGAAGAAAGTAGTTACTTTTAGTAGTTACTTTTACCAAGTGATGATGGATTGATAGGTCCACACACATTAGTATGAACAAGTTGCAATGGCTTGGTTGTTCTTGTACTAGCTTCTTTTGGAAAGCTTTTCCTTGATTGCTTGCCAAGGAGACATCCTTCAAAAAGCTGGTTAGGATGCTCAATGGAAGGCAATCCTCTCACCATCTTCATCTTTGTCAACGACTGTAGTCCTCCAAAGTTTAAGTGCCCAAATCTTAGATGCCAAAGCCAAGAAGAATCTTTAAAACAAGCCTTCAGACATCTAATAGCATCAGTTTGAATATTTAACAAGAACATTCTATTTCTTGTCATAGGCACATTAGCTATCACATTATTTCGATGATCCCTTATTGAGCAACTACGATCTTTCAACTGGATATCATAGTCCTTCTCAAGAAGTTGTCCCAAGCTCAAAATATTAGTTTTCATGCTTGACACATAATATACATCAGAAATAAATTGATGATCTCCATTCTTTAAACGGATAAGAATTTTACCTATCCCCTTCACTGAAACTTTGGAAGAGTCACCAAAGGTAACACTTCCGATCACCAATTCATCAATCTCCATAAACATCCTTTTATTCCCACACATATGGTTGCTAGCACCAGAGTCAAGATACCACACACCATTTTCTTCTTTGTCTTCTCCTTTGTATGCCAACAACAAAGTCGGCTCCACTTCTTCATTTTTATCTTCAACATAGTTAGCTTTCTCCTCAATAGTTTTTGCGGCATTTTTACATTCAGAAGCATAATGCCCATACTTTTGACAATTATAACATTTGATATTAGTCTTATCATACCTTCTTCTATATGGTCTTGAGAAACTTCCTCTTCCATGATCTCTTGTGGATTGTGAACTTTGACCCCTTTCTTCATAATTGTGAGAGTTTTGACAATTTCTTCCTCCAAATCCTCTCCCTCTACCACCTCCATGTCCTCGGCCTCTTTGGCTACTTTCACGCCACCCTTTCTCATTCAAGGTGAGCTTTGCTTGTAGGACTTGCTCCAAAGGCTCTTGCTTCTTCTTATTGAGCCTTTCTTCGTGAGCTTGTAATGATCCCATGAGCTGGTCAATGGTCACTGAATCCAAGTCTTTTGATTCCTCAATCGCCACAACGATATAGTCAAACTTAGAAGTTAATGAGCGTAGAATTTTTTCTACTACACGAACATCATCCAAGTTCTCACCATATCTCTTTAATTGATTAACAATTGCCAACACCCTTGAAAAATAATCTGAAATAGATTCAGATTCTTTCGTCTGCAAACCTTCAAACTCGCCTCTCAAAGTTTGAAGGTGAACTTTCTTCACTTTATCAACTCCTGTTAGAGAGTTTTTAACAATTCCCCATGCTTGCTTGGATGAAGTTGCATTTGCAACTTTCTCAAACATAGTTTCATCCAAACCTTGACAGATCAACGTAAGAGCTTGTTGATCTTTCTTTCGAGCTTTTTGCAAGGCTTCCTTTTGGTTTGGGGTTAAAGATTCTTCATCTTGTGACTCCACATAACCTTTCTCCACAATCTCCCACGCATCTTGGGATCTGAGCAACGCCTTCATTCGAATGCTCCAATTTTCAAAGTTTTGTTATGTAAGTCGAGGAAATTGGAATGACGCCATCCCATTAGCAATAGTCATTCTCACCAAGAACCAATTGGCTTTGATACCACTTTGTTGGAACTAAAACAAAATACTGATGGACCTTTCCTCACTTACTCTCACAAATATCCACACACTACTTAGTGTATAAAAGAGACTCACATTCATAAATTAAATAAAGAGAGAGAGAGTGGAGAGAGAAGAGGTAGAACTCTTTAAAGTTTTGTATTTCTCTTCAACTCTTGCTTAGAACTTGATGGATGAATGGGTTTATATAACACACCATCCAACCTTTAACTCTCACTACATTTATTTTCTAACTCTTACATTCATAAATCCCACACATAACTTCAATAAACTTCCCACTCATTAACTTATGAAACTCACTTATTTATGAAGGATTAATTAAAAACAAGTTAAACTTTTAACAAGAGGTTGGCCTTTGATAACGTTCAATAATAGGAAACACGTGAAGCGACTTTTATTCAAGGAACTGCTGGCCTTATAAATGTGATCATATCATGGGAAGAAAAAACAAAATAAAGGAGTTGTGCAGGGGCCCAATCAAAGTTGTGGAAAAGTAAAACAAAAGCATAGAAAAGTCATTAGCAGAGATAAACCGCAAAGTTCGCTACTTCAGAGTCAGTGTCCAGACGAACACATATTACAAAGTCTCAAGCATGTCTCATTTATACGATTCCATAAAAACCAACTGGTAGTCCAGATCAACAAGTCAAGTTTACTCTGGAGGCCAGGCACATAAACACTTAAACAGTGACATCAAAGAAGAGGAGGTCGGGAAGCTTTAAGCATGCTTCACACAAGCAACTTCTACAACATGTTTCGCCAGTCACCGAGCAAGACCATAGAGCATGGGGGTCATTGCATGCCTTCCATAGGAATAGCTTTATTCTGTTGGGCACTTGAAATTTCCAAAATTCTCAATAAGTGGTAGGGTCATGAAATGTTTTAGGATTAACTAAGAATGCTACTAGAATATTTGAAAACAAAGCACAGCATTAGCACTTTTAGTAGAATATTGGCCTGAATTATTAACTAACCAAATTAGTACGTCAATAGAGTCCCAATTTCTCAATGAAATCCCTTTGATGGCAGCTACTTCATGAGGAAAAAAAAAATGATCATTGAAAGACACTTTCCAGTAGTGAGAATCGAGATCAATTAGGGCCCCCAACTTTGCTATTCTAGGGAGCATTGTACATGGGGAGATAACCTTAAAGTAAGTGTGCGTAGGCAACCAATACTCATGCCAAATTCCAATTTTGTCTCCTTTGCCATCTCAACATATTAGTACCTTCTCTAACACGGTCCTTTACGCCAAGATACATTTCTAAGAAAAATGACCATTTCGAGGAATATGAGAATCTAAAAATGGAGAATTTGACCTTTTTTTTTAGTAACGGTCATCCTGCTTTGCTAGCATTGCCAGGTTGAAACAATGAAATCACAAAATCCCATATACCCCCTGTAACCTATGCACAATTTGGTCTAATTTAACTAGTGAAGTTTCTTCTCCTCAAATCATTAGCCCCCACCAAAAGCTGCTCATCATCCTTGTGTGGTGCCTACAAAGTTTTCTAGTTAAAAAAAAAAAAAAAATCTCATGCCATAAATTGAGAAAGATTGAGCCATGGCTTTGATCAAAATTTCCCTACTTGTGAAAGGGGTTTCTCGGCCTTCCCAACTACAACTTTTTCCATTTCCTTAATTGTTACAAAAGCAGAGCATTTGTTACGTCCCACCATATAGCTAGTAGGCCCAAATGTCTATCATATTCCTTCTCACTACTAACTTGCTTTGCTGTTTTAATGGAGTTTAACAATCTCTCAATTTGTGTATTAATTGCTAAAGAACATGGTGGTCTTCTCATTGTTAATATTCAGCTCCGATGCAGTCTCATACAAAGATAAGGGGTTTAAGATGTGTCGACATTCTGCTAGAGATGTACTACAAAAGAGTAAACTATTGCTCGCAAATAGTGAGTGGAAATAGCGACGCCATCATGACAAATAGCCACAAACTAAATCTGTTTGTGGTAGTCTTGTAGCAATAAAATTGAGTACAACTAGGGTAGCATTATTTTGTGCTCTTTTCTCAATAATTAATGTCACAAATTATAGCAAACGTTTATTACCATACATGAAGACTCAATTTCTTAGAGAACGGTCATGTGTATTATAGTGTTGAGTTAGAAAAGAGAGAGTAGCTTTGGAGAATTCCTTACTACAAACACTATCGAGGGTACAGTTCAGTAATTGATGCTTCATTGACAGACCATTGCACTGATGTGCTTGAAGATTTATCTGAGCTCACCTCTATTGTTGGCATGTTCGTGCTAGAAGATTTATCTGACTCCACCTCTATTGTTGGCATGTTCTGCTCTGTTCTACTATTAAGGAAAAAAGGTGGCTTTTGAGGCGATGGCAAAGTAACAGAGTCACTGTTAAGCATAAGAATTATTGTTGCCATTGAGGGTCTATCAGCAGGATTTTCCTGAACACAAAGTAAGCCAATATGGATGCATTGGATAACTTCATTTCTCGAGCAAGAATCTCTCTTTTGAAATGGCTTGAATTTGTATGTCCGTGGATTAACATTACAAGTAAACATTAAATGATATCTTGCGAATTGTCAAAGAAAACGGCGAGGAACAACACCAATTAACTATGTTCATAGCCGAAATGTTTGACTCTATAGGCAATAAATGGAAGCATGCCTATGTTAGAAAGTATGACTTGATCAAATCACTACAACAAATTAGACTTTTTTCAAGGGTCAAAGTCCCTAAAAAAAGTATTAAAAAACCTTGAAAGAAGTTATTTTAAGAGTCCAACTGACCCTTGATAACTTTTGAAACATATACCGTCAAAAGGAAATTTTGAGAGCCTTCGTGCCCCTCAAAACAAGTGCTCTAATCTTATTTTGAGGGTCAAGAGACTCTTAAATAACCTTTTACCAAGGTTTAAAAATTTATATTTACAACCCTTGATAAATAAGGTTATTTAAGGGGTCTCTTGACCCTCAAAATAAGATTTTATTTTATTAAAAAAAAACCACAATCATGCACTATATATATATATATATATATATATATATATATATAATATATAATATATATATATATACACATTCATGTTGAAACTACCATATTGAAAAAGCATAAATCATAGTAAAAAATAATAGAACAACGGGAAGAGAAGTTAGACATGGTAGCAAGTGGTGGCAGATTGATGCCAACCATAAACTTGACAATTGATTAAGAAAGCTTAAAACAAGAAATTAAATGACTGCACAAGAACCCAAATACACAAAGTGAAAAGTATCAACAATCCTATATGATCAAACAATCATTAGGGGAGAGAAGCATCTATAAAATCCCCAGGAAAATTTCAATATACCATAGCTTTAACAGACACACAGGTCTAGGCCTATCACTTATCAGTTTAGCAGAATCAAAACAACACAAATCCCTCAATGATTCTTATAAAGGTATCTGAAAGTCCACTATGCAGCAACAATGGAGAACCATAAGAAATCATCACTGGGAACTGGCAGTCCTCTTTAGACGGATCATCATCAGTCACAATAGCCAAACTAGAAAAATCACAAGAATAATCTAATTAGCTACAAGCATAACAATGTTGTAATGCTGCTTGTTGAGCTGAAACAGAGGAAAAAATTGAAATTGCACCAACTGAAGCTCCAGATGTTGCCAATGGAATAGAGAAAGCAATTGAACCTGATGAAGAAAATTATAAAACCCAGATTATTCAGCCCCAAAAGTTTTACTTTTATGTTTCAAAATACCAGAATGACAAAAGAATAAAGCATTCCATATATCTATTGGACTAAAGTGGCAATGTCAAAACTCTCCGTTGGTTCTTTTATAGGTGCTAAAGGTTTCACAAAAGGCAGAAAAAAGAAAATAAATAATAGTAAATTAGTGCGCATACCTGAAAGGAAGATACAATATCATAAGTATGGCCTTGAAAATGACTAGGCTGCAAAAGGGGAAAATAAATAAATCAAAAGAAGATACTTTATTAGCAATTTAAAAAAATCTTCTACTCTCTAACCAGCTACAATATGAATACGGGAATTCAAAAAAGGAAAAAGAAAGAAGTCAGATTTTTACAAAAAACTTTAAAAATTATGTGATTAAGTCATTAAGCATATGATAGATGATCATTATTCTCAATCATTAATAGAGTAATGCAGAAACAAATATATCTGGCACTATTCCAATAAATCATTTATCTTTTTTTTTTTCTTGATTTGTAGAGTTCCTTTCAAAGTCCAAAGAAATAATTTCAAAGCAGCGTTACCAAATAAGTTACAACTTCAAGACATAACTCATTCATGTGGACTGTGGATGATGAAGAAAATTTATCAACACTGGTTAAGACAAGTGAAGGGACATGATCTGTGAAGTTGAACCTGATTGGGGGAAAAAGGTACTCACCACTGTATTCAACAATTCCATCAAATTAGCACTTATCCTATCATCCAAAAGAGGAAGCAATAAACATAGATAACCAGAGTTTTAAAAAAACCTTTGGACAATGTAGAACAGGTTATAGCTAACTCTCATCAATAATCTTAACAAAAGCAAGATAGATATTGTGCATCGAAATTATAGCTAATTCTCATCAATAATTCTGATCAATAATCTTAACAAAAGCAAGAACATTATAGAACTTTACAAGCATGTGCATCGACATCTCATAGGGGAAAATTGTATACGTAAATAGCTCAACAAGTCATTCCAAATTTATCCAATAGTACTAAAACAGTCACTAGCTTGAGTTAATCTTCATACCTTAGTGATCACTACTAGATTAGGCTGATTACGAGGTGATATAACTGAACATCTGCATCATCATATTGTCATAATGTGCTTTTTGTTCAGCCATTTGACTAGCTTGTTGTTCCTCAAAATGTCTTCTTTGTTTTGTCATTTGAATAGCTTGTTGTTCGAGCATGCTTTTGAGGTGCTTTACTTCTCCTTTCAACTCTGCATCAGCCTCTATCCGTTTGTGTTCAGATTCTAAGCGTTTTTGTTCAGATTCTTGGAGTCGCTTCTCAAGATCATACATTCTAGATGAGGAGGAACCCCATAACATGGAAGGAGTGACTCCAGCCCCATAGCCACGAACTTGTCCATGACGCTTAGGTCCAAACACCGCCACAAAGATTTGATCTTGAGATATTTGCAATGCCCCCTCATTCACTTGAGTAGTAAGATTCCTCAATGCCACCTAAAAAGAAAAGTAACTTGCAACAAAACCACATAAAAATATACTATCTATATTAATATAATTAGAAGATTTCATACCAATGCATGTTGTGTTGATTCATTTGTGGCTTGCCCATTAACTTGCACATGGGTGATGTCAAATAATTCAATTCTATTAGGGCTATGACTTGTCTTCTCTTTCTACCATTTGACAAAACAAATAGAAAGTATATAGTAATTAAGTATTGAAGATGAATAATGCAATTACTCAGCAAAATAAAGTCAAATAACAACAAATAGAAAGCATTCACAGAACTAAGAAACAAATGCAAACAAGAATCAGAATATTGGACATGTTTGATAATTAGGCCAGACTTCACAAACATATCATTATTAATTATTTCCACAGAAAAATAAGACATTTAAAAGGTAATATCAAGCTCTCATATGCTTCCTTTCCAACCCAATAGTCAGAATGCTTAGATTTGAAACTAAAAATGCTTTTCTTTACAGTACTTAGCCATTAAATCCTTATGGAACAAACAATTTGGATTACAAATAACTCCTTTATAACAGAACCATTCAATAGATCTGATAAAGAATTGTGCAGATGCAACACATTCACTAATGATGGGAAAATAATATAACTATATAAAAATGGCTTTGCTAACTAATGAAAGTAACAATAATCACACCCCATATATGAAACTAACAATTATATTTTGAATTGTGGATAGTAAGCATTTTGCTTAGATATACCTCTTCCGCTCTACGTTGTTGGAAACTTTTTGAACTAGAAGTGTGGATAATATTGTTTTTGTCCCGATTTTCCTTGTTTTTCAAACACAAGTCCTACATTTAAGAATGATAAGTCAGTCCCATAAACCAACAAATCCACAAGACAATAGTTAAGAATAAATTAGATAAAAAATTCTTTGTAATGGTACCATATAATCTTTCTGGCTCCACAAATTCACGAGACAATTCCAATCATCCTTCTCGAGTTCGGGTGGAACATTTGCTCGTGCTCTTCTGTTGCTTCACCATATGGCTTAAACCACTTTTTTTTTAGGAAGTCACGATAATTTGAGTAAGAGCTACCCATTTGTCGCCAAACCTCTTGCTTTCGACCCTCAACTTTGAAATACTCCTACAATAGAATTAAACATAAATACATAAATAAAAAAAATCATAGAACCTGCTACTAGATTTTATTATACTACTTACCAATACTTTATCAAAAAGCTTCCTTTTGTTGATGTATGGTACTTTTTTCCAATCTGTGAACTTTAGAGGTACATTTTGTTGTGCCCTAACAAGTGTTGTACATTCATTTATTGAATCACGAGAATGATGCCCTACAGGTCTTCCATTCAACCAACCAATCTCATATCTTTCCCCTCCCTTGAACTCTTTGGCCAATTTAAGATTCTGAGTAGGCCCTCGCCCTTTCTTCTTCCCTATGAGGAGAAAAATAAAAATAAAGATCACCTTAACTTACTAGAATAGTATCTTCAATACAGTATTAAAAAACTTGAAAGCATAATTTAAAACTTATCTTGATGAATCAGATCATTTCTACTTCCATTAGCACCACTTGTGCCAACTCCTCTTTTGCTACCTTCGTTTGCCACTGATAGAATCCTCTTACTTTGATCAATCCAATATATGTTAGCACTATTTATCATATGCATATTTAATTAGTTTAGTCAATACACACATATTACCATGTAAATGAAACATATACATAAATACACGATATAAAAAAATGAACATGTAACTATCTAGATAAGTCAAGAACATAACTTTCAAGTAAATAAATTACAATCATTCTGAAACGTTTAATCTCATTAATTCATATCAAAATCATTCATATCAACATCATCCATATCCACAAGTCTGCTAGGTATGTCCACCCTATCTAATGAAATAATAGCATCATCTTGATCATCAGTACTTGTGAAACCTATTTAATGCCCATGTGAATCATTCTGTTGGTATGGCTCTTGATCATCATCTTCTTCATCGTCATCATTTTCCTCCTTTGGAGATGGCATATTGTAATAATTTCGAGGTTCTGTTTTTATAACAAAATGCCACTGAGGATTCCTTATGCTTTTCACATAAAATACTTGCTCGACTTGGCATGCTAACACGAAAGGTTCATTACTCTTTAATGAATGTGTTACATTCACAAGAGTTTGGCCATACTTGTCAACCATAATTCCTCTACCACAATGGTCAACATCCCTCCATTCACATTTAAACATTACAATCTTATTGCCTCCCATGTAGTGTAACTCAATGATATCAATTAAAACACCGTAATAATCACGATTGCCCGTACTTGCATCTCCTTTTACCAAGACTCCATAACTTTGAGTTCTTTTGCTACAATCGACTTCATTTTTTTGAAATCTAAAACTATTGACAATATACCCATTATAACATACAGCTTTTTCTAATGGTCCACGAGCCAAATCAAAGAGTTGCATGCTCACTTTCCTTTCATCATATAATTGAGTAATCTATTCAAAACAAGTTCAAAATCGATACATCATTATAATTTACTCAAATTAAGCATATAGAACAATTATAATAATTTCCATATAGATAGAACTTACGTGACTTTCAAACCACTCTCGAAACTATTTTTTATGTCGATTCTCTACATTCTTAACACTTGCCTGTTGAATCATGTACTTGTGCTCCCTAGATAACACAAGATGCAATTACATTGTAAACAACATAGAAGTTTAAGAAGAAAGTGAACTCTATGAGAAATTAATATTAACTACATTTCAACTTACTCAATATATGGGAGCACTTCATCGCAGTTTTTCAAGACATATAAATGTGCTTGCATCCACTCTTCTTGACTAAGTTGACGTGAGACATCCCTTACCTAAAGCATGACCAATTGGAGAAAAAATGGGCAATCCTTCGTATGGCTGTAAACGATCTCCATCCCAATTTCGTTCAATTTAATTAAATCGAGTCTTAATACCATGAAAGTATCTTGAGCAAAATGTCAAGCATTCATCTATCAAATACCCTTCTGCAATAGAACCCTCTGGATAGGCAGGATTACGAACATAATTCTTTAGTGTTTGCAAGTATCTTTCTATCGGGTACATCCACCTATATTGGACAAGTCCAACAATCATAGCCTCACTAGCTAGGTGAATAGGTAAATGCATCATAACATCAAAAAATGATGGAGGGAATATCATTTCCAATTGACAAAGTGCTATTGAAATTTGAGATTCCATTTTCTCCAAGTCATCCACACTTAGCACCTTTGAGCAAAGTGCTTTAAAGAAATTACTCAGCACAATTAGTGGTTTAGACACTTTTGCAGACACTTCTTTTGGCAGCAATCCATCAATTGCTAAAGGAAGTAAGGTCTCTAATAAGATATGGCAATCATGGCTCTTAAGTCCAGATATCTTCCGGTCTTTTAGATTCACACATCTAGCAATGTTTGAGGAATAACCATCAGGAAACTTTACCTCCTTTAAGAATCCACAAAAATCTCTTTGCTCGTCGACAGATAAAGTATAACATGCAGATGGGAGCTTTAAATATTCCCCACACGATATTGGATGTAGTTCCTCCCTAATGACCATGGCTTTTAGATCAAGACGAGAATTAAAGTTATCTTTTGTTTTTTTCTTAGAACTCATCAATGTCTCAATTATACTATCACACACATTCTTCTCAATGTGCATAACATCTAAATTATTTCTCAATAATAAGGTTTTCCAATATAGTAAGTTTAAAAATATAATCTTCTTCAACCAATTATCTTTTTCATTTAACTCATCATGTTTTCTCTTCTTCGCACTGTTCCTAAATATCAAGAATTCAAGATCACCTAATTGACTAAGCACATCATCTCCAGATAGTTGTTTAGGGGATAAACCAATCTCTTTCTTACCATCAAATTTCTTAGATTCCAATCTCCAGCTATGCTTGATTGGCAAGAAGCGTCGATGCCCCATGAAACAAAACTTTCTTCCATTTTGTAAACAGGAAGAACCTGTTTCATTATGACAAGAAGGACATGCCAAAACACCCATTGTATTCCAACCAGAAAGAATCCTATATGCTTGGAAGTCATTAATTGTCCATAAAACTGCTGCACGCATATTGAAATTTTGATTTCTAGAGGAGTCAAAAGTAGTAACACCAACTTCCCATAATTTGTTCAACTCATCAATTAATGATTGCAAATAAATATCAATTTTAATTCCCAGACCTTTCGGTCCTGGAATGAGCAATGCTAGCATAAATAAGATTGCTTCATACACATCCACGGTGGTAAATTATACGGAACAAGGACAATGGGCCATGTGCTATGAGTGGTGCTCATGTTTCCATATGGATTAAACCCATCACTTGCTAAACCCAACCTAACATTGCACTTCTCAGAAGAAATGACTCGTGTATCTCATCAAAAATTTTCCATGCCTTAGAGTCAGCTGGATGTCTTAATAGACCATCATCAACATGCTTATCATGATGCCAAGTCACGTAGGAGGCTGTCTTTTTTGACAAGAAAAACCTCTTGAGCCTTGGTGTTATTGGAAAATAACGCAATACCTTGTGAGGGACTTTTTTACCCCTTACGCTCCCTTCACTTGATTTCCATCTTGAGAGGCCACAAACTTGACACTCACTTCTGTTGGAATTTTCCTTCCAATACAACATACAATTACTTTCACAAGCATCTATCTTCACATAATCAAGACCCAAATCCCAATCATCTTCTTTGCCTCATATAATGAATTTGACAACTCTACAATAACTTTAGAAAGCGCATCATTCAACAATTGAAGCAATAGAGTAAACGATTTGTTTGTCCAACCACTAAGGCATTTAATATGAAGTAACTTCACAATGAAAGACAGTTTTGTATACTTGCAATCTTGAAAAAGTTTCTGCTCGTTATCCCCTAGTTTTAGAAAAAAGTTAGCTACATCATCATTAGGCTCTTCAGGAGTACCATCGCCACTCGAATCTCCAACTACATTACTGGCTGCATTAAAGGCTGCACAATAATCTTCTACCATCTCACTCAAGCCATCCCCATCTGACTCATCATCACTATCTAAACTATCACATGTTCGAAAATGTCTCTCCTCACCATGTCTAAACCAACGAGTATAACTTGGGAGAATGCCAATAGTAAGAAAATCAGCCTCAACATCATCTCTGGTCTTTGCAAAGTAGTTATTGCATTTCTTACACGGACAATAAATTTTATCCCCCATTGTTGTATGCTCAAATGCAAAATCAAGGAAGTCTTTAATTCCTTGTCTATACTCGGGAAGAGCTCTATTCTTGAGCTTTACCCAATTCCGTTCCATCTAAAGTTGAATTAATTTTTTTTTTAAATCTTCAATGAGGGACACACCTTAAGTTGTCCTCAACCGGAAAAGAGTACTAAATCCAATGGAAAGACCTGCATAAAAGAATATTTCAATGTAGAGTTTAAGACATTATATAATACAATAGATAAAATACACAATATAGAATAAAGTACTTGATGATCTTAAGCTCTAAGAATATGATAAAAGAGGAACCAGAAACAATCTACCAGCCCACTGTTTCTATGACTAGAAACAGTTTTTTTTTTTTTTTTTGTGTGAAAAAATTATTTGGTAATTTTAGAAGTATATTCAACTGAGCAGAAACTTTTCAAGAAGTGACTTGCTTTATCCTTACTCAGGATCTTGCTCATATGTAGTCATTTGTAATATATATATAAATTATCAAAATTCTTTAGCTCAGATGTGTTTTGTGACAAATTAAGTTCTTATAATTTGGAAAAACCTGCTGATTGTACCCAAAAAAAAAAAAAAAAAGTTTTCCGTGAGATACAATTAACTCATACAATTGCTACTCTATGCATGATTTTCTTATCTTCCAAGCTACAGCCCCATGTACTTATCAAATTCAATGGAGATTGGTATATGCAATAGAATTTGGTTCACCAAAGAGTGTATTGAACCAATACTACCATAGAAAGCAATGACACTATGGAGGTGGGCATTGGAAAGGGATCCCACATGGATAAGGGTGGTAGAAAATAAGTATGGCAGTATGCGGGGGAGATGGTGCTCTAACAGCGTGCAGGGGTCATATAGGGTGTGCCTTTGGAAGAGTATCAGGAAGGGATGTGACACTTTTTATTGATTTGCTAGCTTTAAGGTGGGGGATGGCTCTTCTGTTATGTTCTGGCATGATCTGTGGTGTAGGGGACTTCCTCTAAAAGATAATTTCCCAGAACTTATGGTTTTGCTTGTAATCAGGGTGATTCAATAGTGGAGCTGCTATCTTTTTCTGAGGAAATTTACTACTGGAATCTCAGTTTAATAGATCAGTGCAAGATTGGGAATTAGAGTTGGTTCCCTTCTTATGGACCTGACTTATTCAACTTCATTGAATCCAAGTGGAGTGGAGTAGCTATATTGGAAACCTCCCTCATAGGGGATCTTTGAAGTTAACTCCTATTATAAGGTGTGCATTCTACAACTCAGTTATCTTTTCCTTGGAAGTCTTTGTGGAAACCCAAAGTTCCAACAAGCTGAGCAGAAACTTTTCAAGAAGTGACTTGCTTTATCCTTACTCAGGATCTTGCTCATATGTAGTCATTTGTAATATATATATATATATATATATAAATTATCAATACTCTTTAGCTTAGATGTTTTTTTTTTCTCCAAACTAAAAATTTCTAATCCCAAAATCAACCTCAGTAATTAGAGTCTTCAAATGTAATTTTACTTATTCAAAGGCAATAGTTAATCCGTCAAAAAGTTGCATCACGGACCTCTTCACTCTGAAACAAAATTCCACAAAACACTTATTTACTCTTATGAAACCAAAAAATTTGCTTTCACAATCACAAACATCAAAAAAAAAAAAAAAAAAAACTTACCAACAGATTTTTAAGATCCAAATGCAATTCCAGAATGTACAAGACGAAACCTACATACACATTCAGGAAAAAAAGAAAAACACATTAAAATCCAAAATGAAAGTTTCTTTCAAAACAAGAATGCCCTTGAAGAAAACCATATGAATGTGCAAAAGATGACCATAGCGTAAAGCTACTCCAATACTGTGCAAATCGATCAGCAAGAAAACTCATATATGAAAGTGAACATGCAAATGCAATGCATGTCAATGTGCATATACACATTAATCCCAAAAATGGACAGTCATTGCAGCATTAACAGCTAAAAAGCCATTAGAAACTTAAATAAGAAATATCACACTACATTTATAGATCCGTAGAGTTCAGTTGAATTCACCATTCTCCACATTTACAAAGAGATCCATTGCAAGCTGCCAGAGTCAATGCAAAAGAGTGCTTTGTTTTCTATGTTTCCAACTTCAAAGCAGATATAAAGATTGATTAAATTAAAGCAAACAGATGGACATGGTAAAGAATAAAAGTTAGGTTAGTACATTGGGTTTCACAATTAAATTCATTAAATTCAACACATAATTGAATTAAATTTAATTGTAATTAAAAAAGATAACACCATATACAACCATGTCTTCGAATTTTGAACATAAACCTCCCCATGATGCAAAACAGCAATTGCTGCCCACCAATACTAACATAGTAAATGAACAAGTTTTGCCATTTTGACAAGTCATATAATCAAATTTGCTATTTTGAATCCTTTCATGAAAAGGATTCAAACATCAAACTAGATGTGCAAGCAGAAAGAGTCAAGACTAAATGAAACCCTCGTTAAACCACCAGGCCACATTAAATTTTTATGTTAGCATCATTAGCCACACAAACATGATTAAAGTTACATGGTATGATGAACAGAGATTTCAAATAACACAAAAGAGCTTGGTGATACAAAAATTAGTGATACTAAAGAAACTTTTACCCAAAAAGGCTTATGCATCACAACCACAATGAATATCAGAAACACAGACATATTTGCTACAAAAGAAAAATTCATTGCAAACTGCCAAATACTACTAATTTTATCAAAGCTAGTGTATGAATAAATGCCAAATAAGAGCCTGGACTTTTTCATTTTTGGTATGGATCCCTCAGAACCTATTGTATTTAGTAGGGAATGGCATGTGTAATTTTGTTATCATTACTGTATGTTGAAGTCCAGCTAGTGTACTGTATGTTTTGTCATTTGTGGCTTAAGCATCACCATCAAATCCCACTCTGCCATCTCTCTCTCTCTCTCTCTCTCTCTCTTTCTCTCTGTGTACCTTTTCTTAGCTTTCTCTCTCTCTCTTTTGTTCTGCTTTTGCATGCACAAACACACTCTAAAAAACCCACCTCACTCTTTGCGCTCTCTCTAGCTGTTCGCTTTGTCTACTCTCTCTCACTCTTAGTACTATCAATTTATATGGGGTTTCACTCTTAGTTTCTTTTTTAAAATTGTTTTTCAAAACACTTTTTCAGAGTGTTTTTCCTTTTCGCTTTGTGGTGGGTTTTCAAATCGCCGTCGTTTTGAGCTACTTCTTGTTAATGTAAAAAGTCTTTGTCTATAGACCTTCAAAGCCTAGTCGTCCACCATCACCACCCGTGAGTTTTGGACATTGCTTTTTTCGCTTTTACTCTTTTTAGTTGTCAAATCTAAGCCTTCTTTTGCTCAGATCGACGGCTTTGCTCTAATTCCTGTACCTGTTTTCATTGATGTGATATGGTGGTGGTGCTTAAACCTATTATTACACGGTGCCAGAATCCTGGACTTCAATTCCGGGGGGGGGGGGGGGGGGGAGGGGGGAATTAAAAATAAAATTAATCTTAAAAATTTTAATCAACATTGATAACAAAATAAGTATGAGTTCATGAAAAATTCAAATATAAAACATGTCAAACTTAGGATACTGTATGCTTATGCAAAATGAAAATTATAAAAATATAAGAGATAGAGTAATCTATACAGTAGCTTCATGAAAATACATACATGCACAAAAGATTACTACCACTACCATAGGCCCATTGAAAATGAAAAATATTTCATAGTTACACCTTATATCTCATATATGATACATGTTCGGCAAATAAAACAGTTGCAATAGAGATTTGGATTCTGGAGCTTGTTTTTATCATAAATGAATAAAATGAAGTAGTCTTCCATTATCAAAATTAACTTCTTTTGCTATGACTCAAAATAGTAGAGAAAATAATAAAACACATTTGTAGTATAAATAAAGTACATGATACTGCACATTTCCAATGAAAAAAGAATCATATATTCATTCAAACAAAAAATGTATAGAATACGTAATAAAATATCATTCTTATCACCACATATTTCATACAAAGTCTTATGAAGTGCATGAGTATGTCCTACAAAGTCTTAGTAAAATAATTGGGAAATGGCCAATGAATGTCTCTGCATTTCTCTCTTGAACTTCACATAAGGTTTCATATATTTTATCACCTCAAAGCTTGCATGAAATTAAAAACTAAGGTTATCAAGATTTTATTTAAATTATAATTTCAAGTGACAATTTGCGAGATCCAATCATCAAAATTCCTATATCCAAATAAATTTCATAATATTTCTTTTTAAGTTGCTACAGCAGTGCCATATTTTATTATAACTTTCTTGGATTTTTTTTTTTTCCTTTTGACAAAATTTAAATTATTTAGTGAATTTTCCAAACAGTTTTGTCAATGCACTCCAGCTCCGTAAAAAATAATATTATACCATAATAACTTTTTACAAAACTTCAAATTCAAAGAGGCATCAATTCTCAAATTTGATAACCCATGAAGTTTAATATTTTTAGATTCTTCTCGTGAAGTAGCTGAAAACCCAGTCTACGCATTTAAGCTAAGACCTTTAGATTTCCTTTTCATGCACTTGGACTTCAATTTTTTTTCCCTTTTTTTTCTTTTCCACTCACCAAAAATATCCCCCACAGCACATAACCAACAAAAAATTACATGAGAAATAATTTCCATTTGTTCGAACCAAATTTTACATGGAGTACTCGAAATAGAGTATAAAATAACAAAAAAATAATTCTATGGATTTTCTAAAAGAAAATTGAATCTGATCACATAAACAAGGAAAATATGATCAGATGTAAATTTCTACTAAAGAAATTCAAATGCGATTGTTCGTAATTGAAGTTGAAAGATCGAAATTCTGATGATGATTACCAGAAGAGCGAGTCTTGCTCAGTGATTTCAGCTTCTTTCACTTTCTGTGCTACAACCTGAGGAAAACGATTATGTTACAGTGAGATTCTAAAGCGAATGATCAAGAGCAACTATCTGAGAAATGTGACTATTACAGTGAGATTCTATAGGGAAATCGATGATGAGCTCCATTTTTTGAGAAATGTGAAACGAAATCATGGGGAAATCAATGAAAAAGTGTGGGTAAACCAAAAAAACAAAAAAATCAAAGAGGAAATTAGGGTTTGTGATTCTTACCTAATCGGAGCTGAGAAATGGTGATCGTCTAAATCGGCAGAGAGATGAAGAGTCACAAAACCGAGATGAACTCGTACCTAATCGGAGCTATGCGATTACGTACCAATTCAATGATCGTTGAGCTCTATGAGATCTCCATGATCGACGAGCTAAGAGATTTCCATGCTTTGTGAGATTTCTATGCTCTGAGAGTGATAAGAGCTCTGTGTGTTTGTTAGTTACATTGGGCTATAGTTTTAAATTTTGTTGTGGGCTTTTTGCAAGGGATGAAAATTTTGTTGTGGGCTTTTTTCAAGGGCTGAAAAATTTGTAATATTTTACCAAGGGTTGTTGGCTGAAAAAACTGGCGGTTTTTTTTTTTTTTTCACATTTATTTCATGAGTGCTTTAACTTATTTTGAGGGACCAAATAACATTTGAAATAAAGTTTAGTAATAAAGCCCTCCGCATTTTTATTTATAGGTTGTATCGACAGATTTTAGTAAACCCTCGATAAAAAAGAGTTGAAATAACTACACTTTGTTGTAGTGGATGATGTAGGGATTGCTTGGCCACTATTGTTGACTTCCTTAAACAATAGAAGTCTCTCATGTGCTAAAACTGTTGGTATTTCAGCTAAGTTTGGCTGTAAATAGAAGTGAAGCAAATGAGAACTAAAAAGAGGAGTGTGAGCAAGAGATAGTTCATGCGTGAAACAAAGAGATAGCAAAAGAACTTCTTATGTGTGTGTGCACCAGAGTTAGGAAGTGTTAGAGTCTTGTAATTTGTCTAAATACAATAGGGTGTTCTCTATCTATTTGTGAGAGAACCAAGGGTGTATTTAGGGTTTGGGTTTGTGTGAAAGTGTTTTCAAGCCGTTGTTGTAATCTCCACAGTTATAGTGAAATTTATTCTGCCGCCTTCTGTGGACGTAGGCATATTGCCGAACCACGTAAATTTCTTATGTCATATTTTCTTCTCTCTCTTCTTTAACCTTGTGTACAAATTATTTCACCAATTTTCATAGCACTCTCATATCCGAATCTAGCACGTCCAAGTATGATCCATTGCTCCAGTGTTTACAAGCCTACATCAATTTGGTGAGTATTTTTAAAATATCAATTTCCTTTCCCTTTGACTTAGAGTTGATGTTGGGAAATAATGGGGATTCTAGCCTTTTACCCATATTTTTCAAAAATATTTGACAATATGCTCTTGTTTTCAAACTATTTAGGTCTATGCCCCTATTTTGAAACTCAATTCCTCAAATCGAGTTTCAATGAAGAACTCGATTGGTTTAAAATTGAGTTATGCCCGATCAAACTTAAAAATAAAAAATAAAAAAAACAATTTGCATGGAACTGAGTTCCATTGAAAACGCCGTTATGGGTGTTACCGAATGCGGCTATAGGTTTTGGGTTGATCAAACTTAAAAAAAAAAAAAAATGCATGAAACTCGAGTTCCATTAAAAACACCGCTATAGGTGTTACCAAACGCCGCTATAGGTTATGGCTTATCAAATTAAAAAAAAAAAAAAAATTGTATGGAACTCGAGTTCCATTGAAAACGCCACTATAGGTGTTACCGAACTCCACTATAAATTTTGGACTGATCAAACTTAAAAAAAAAAAAAATTGTACGGAACTCGAGTTCCATGAACTCGAATTCTATTGCAAACGCTGCTATAGGTGTTACTAAACGCCGCTATAGGTATGGAACTTGAGCTACAAGAACTTGAGTTTCATGCAATTTTTTTTTTTAAAGTTTTATTGCCCCATACTCGATTTTAATAAAATCGAGTTTCGAAACAAGGGCATAAACCTAAATAGTTTGGAAACAGAGGCATATTGCCAAATATTTTTAAAAATATGGGTAAAATGCCAGAATCCCCAAGAAATAATAACAGAAGATGAGTTTTGGAATATGTGTTTCACTCACATAGCTCAACAAGTCCTTGGCTGTATCTGATTGACCGAATGCACAAATATTTTTTCCACTTAAAATTTCCAACATAAGGACACCAAAACTATATACATCAGATTTCACAAGAAAAATTGCCCGTGCATTGCATATTCTGGAGACATGTAACCCTACAAACTAGCATCATCAACTCAGTAATTTTATAAAGAGACTATAAAACCTAAGACTTTGTCTAGTACTTAAATGTATAGTTGTATATCAATCATTGGTTACATTTAAAGCTAACTTTCACACTAAGTATTGCACGATTATATCTAATTATGATGTAGGGATGTCGTGGTAACAATGCATCTCTAGATTGTCCATAAATGACTTGATACAAAATTGACGAGGTTAGAAAGAATTGTGTTTCCCATTTTCATGTGATTAATTGTTAGGATGAAAAAAAATTGATAATTCTTTATATAATCTAGTACTTACAATGTTCAAACAATCTTATGGGTGTTCCCTGGGTTTCATCAACTCCAAAAAATTTTGCCATGCCAAAATCTAAATTTTTAGATTCAAATTTGCATCTAGCAGTATATTACTAGCCTTAAGATCACGTTGTATAATTCTAAGCCTATAATCCTTGTGAAGATAAAGATTCCTCGAGCAACTCCTCCAATTAAATTGTAACGGCTTGACCATCCAAAGCTTCGCTTCTTAGGGTCTACACACTCATCAAAATTCAGTATTCATGTTAGGTTAAACATATCAATTATCAAATTAAAATACACACACACACACACACACAGATATATATATATATATATATATATATATATATATATATATATATATATATATATATATATATATATATATATATATTCTCTATCTCTTGCGTCTTCGCCACTCCACAACACTACATTTGTTAAGCAACATAAAATTGAAATATAAACTTATTAATACATGTTACATGACAAACAAGGAAGTGTGTGTATGTATATATATATATTGGAGCGAAGCAAGTGACACATGATAGGCGCGTAGGACATGCATTGGATGGTCAGTTGTTATCTTAGCCCCTTTCCATCTACCAAACAACGTAGACATAACCTTCATATTAGTTACTTACATAATTCCCATGCGAAAAAAATTAATGCGGAATTGTAAAACGATAACTAAGATGAAGATCCTACATACCTAAGAGCAAGTGGACCTGGGGGCAATGCCTGGTGTGGATACCTTATCACAGGACATATTTGTGGAAACCTCGCCCACGCCCACAACTGCACTTATAGTAGTGCACCGCCAATTTGCTTGGCTGTCTTCTCTGATGCCTTACAGAGGTATTTATATAGCCAACTTAGTGTTACACTAAACCAACTATAATTCTTTCCATTACTGATGGGATTGAAAAATTGTAGATACATGATTGAGAGCTGTTCGCCAGACTTTTCCATAAACAGTATACTACCCAACATTTGGAGTATGTAAAACCGAGCATACTGCTGCACATGCACCTCAGTGGTGTCAGCAGGAAGAGGGTTGCGAAACTGCTCCTCCAGCCATTTGGCTTTTATCCTCGGCCCTTCCAACATTGCAGTGTTCTCTTTTGTACCAACTGGTCTGTCCGGTGGAGGGGGGTACCTAGCAATTCGATGCAAAAGCCACGCCAGTTGTCCATAAGGGTAAATCCCACCATCGGCAAGCTATGTACAGGTACCCCCATTATGACCTCTATGTCTTGTAGCGTAATGGTCATCTCACTGTGGGGCAAGTGGAATGAGTGCGTCTCTGGCCTCCATCTCTCCACTAAGGTAGTGATCAGTGCATGGTCAAGGTCCAGATGTGGGACCCAAAGTAACCTATCTAACCCCGCATCTGTGATATAAGTGGCAATCCGTGGATCTAATCCACCATCAAACAGACCTTTATCTCGGTGACGACAAGTCAATAAACCTGGAACTTCCTGCAAACAAAGTAGCTTAGTATTAATAATAGCATTCACTAACCATGTAATAATTACACTTCAAACATAAATGCCCAAAATCTTTCTACTACATATATTGACTATGATTTTGGACAAAAGTGCATACCTCGCTTGCCAAAGTAGCATCCCAAAGCAAACTTGAACAATGCATAGGTTGCCTCATTAAGACAGTCCCTATAGAGGGTCCTACTCGATGTGAGTCCATATCTGGCATAAATTAAAGGTGATTAATGGCCTATTAGCATATTCATCAAATACCCATAAGCATTCAGTTTAATACATACACATATATATACACACACAAAGAAAGGAGATACATTTAATGGCCTCATTCCTAAGCCACTTGCATTAGATATTAAAATGAATGAATACAAATATATTTTCTTTTCTCAAGTCAACAAGTCTACACACAACTACCAATTTAACAAATAATGAAACATAATTCAACACCCCCTCACAACCCCACCACCACCATTAAAATCAACCCTTCCAGCTTGGTTCAACAAGGATCCCATCAACCAAGTTATCCCAAACTCTAATAAGAATCTGTTCAAGTTTTTGTTTTCCCCAAATCTCTAAGCACCAAACCAACAGCATTACAAAGCCCAAAGCATGACAAAACCATAAATAGGAAATAGTAGAGAATCCGAAATGCGTTAGAGCAACCTCTTACAATTTTTCTTCACCACACAACAATCACCTATGACCTATCAGTAATCCAGCCACATCTTTCATGGTCAAACTTAAGAAACGTAAAATCTAAGACTATACTCAAAATAAAAAAACCCACCTAATAAAAACGTAATTTTTAAAACCCACATAAAGTCTCAACTTAAAATTTTGTAACCTTAAACAAGTGTATTTAAAACTCATGGAAGTGTAAACCCCTAAGAAACATCAAGCAATTTTTTAAAACATATTATTAATCTACACCAACCAGCAATTTCTAATCCTAAAACATATCACAAAAAAATGTAAAAGATAAGAAATCAAAAAAAAAGGGAATCAATTAAAAAGCTTCTCTCACATTAAACAGCTAGACCTTACCTACAAACCAGGTTTTTTTAGCTTTTCTTCTTTTTTGTTTTTATTTAAACAAGACCTCAATCCAGTGGTCTCCCACACATAAAAATTACAAGAATTTTTAAATTATCAGATGCAATGTAAGGCTCAAAAAAATTTCCATGCCCTTGATTAAAAATCCTTTCATTTGCTTCAAAAAAGGCAGAAGATAAACTGCTGATCAAGCCCTTTCAGTGTATACTAGCGGGCTTGTAGAGGAACTAAAAGAACAAAAGAAGAACAAGCTTCACAAACACAAATTGCATGCTCAAAATTGTGTTCAGATATATTTTTTTGATTATTGGGTATTTGGGGGAGGGGGGATTTGGATTTGAACCTTGGATGTTGCATTTTGAAACACCAGGAGTGCCAACCATTGAGATACAAGGATCTTCGCATGTGTTCAAATATTCAAAGCTGACAAATATTTATCTCTGCAGCCCATGGTGCACAAAACTAGTTTCTTTTTTATTATTATTATTATTGTTTTTTAAAAAGAAAACTAGTTCAAATACTGTTAGATTGTTGACTACATATCTAGGATAGTATCAAATGAATGCAAATAAAAACTACTACAATAGAACCCCACACAATCAATCACCATGAAAGCTAGCATGATGGTCTAAAATCATCAGCTTTAATATAATAATTAGAAGAGCATATAGACCCACATCAATATTTGTTCCTGTTATTTCGGTGCTGCTTTACTAATACAGTAGGAGTTAAACTTAAAATGAAGAGTTTTTTAGTTATTCAACACAACTTTCCTATCAAATATTGAAAAATTCTTCTGGTCATTTCAAGTCCAACCACAAAAGGTAAAAACCTATGCATGTCATTTGCAATATATTCAATTTAAATCACATTTGTGGAATTTACATTTGTGAAACACCAGCCATCATCAAGGATGTTAGATTACATGATTAAATTCAGCTTGTCTCCGGGGAGTGATGCAAGGTCACCAACGAGAGGAGAGATTTCTGCCGCCCGATAAAATGGGCTTGTCTTCGGTGGAGTAAGGGTTTGGGTTTTGTATGTTGGGTGTGAAGAGTGAGAGTGTGTTCAAGTATGTGAGTGGTGAGTGAGAAATGAGAGATAAAATTTGAACTTTCTGTGGTTTTAGTGAGCAATACTCGAGTATAATGGGCATGATACACCGAATAGATGGTGGCCAACCCAGATTGGTAATCGAGTTTCAAGAACTTGGGTACGGTATTGGGCCGATTTGGCCTTTTTGCTCCTTCCAAACTGTATCCCTAAAGCCTAACTAGATTTCTATGTTGAAGTTTGGCTACCAACAGGACCTCGTTTTTAAATTCTTCAGCACCTTGTCAAGAGTTTTGCGAGAGTCTTTTCACAGCTATTTCTTGTTTGTTGGGAAGTGTACCCTTAGAATATATACTGACCCCAATTAGAGCAATTCATTTTGCACGGTCTATCTATTCCCAAGAAGCTTCTGTATTTTTGAATTGTTTGGATTTCCCAAAGCGTTGAGTTCATAAGAGTAGTCAGACCATCTAGTGGATAATCTTCTAAAATACAAAAAGTGTTTAATTTTGCACAATTCAATCCAAAAATCCCCACATCAGTCTTTGTAAAAATGTCTAAATATACACAATGGTCTTGTAAATAAATAGTAACTGTGCATATATACATGGTTACTATTCACCGTGTAAATAATTTTTTTTTCTCTTCTCACTCTCTTTTTCTCATTTTCTTTCTCACCTCACTCTCATGGTTACTATTTACAGTGTTAAAGAAATAAATATTTTATTTGAATAAATGTGTATAATAGAAAAATTGATGTAAGTTTTTTTGTAAAAATAAGTGTGTAAAATAGAAAAAGTAGGTTTTAGATATACAAAATGAAAAAAAAATAAAATAAAATTGCGCACGTGAATGCTCTAAATGAGTGCTCTCACACTCATTAGTTTGGCAAAGTACTTTTCTTCAAAATAAAAAATAATAACAATAAAATAAAGTTACACCAAAAGTTTCTATACCTTGAAAACCTCACCAAAGCCACCACTACCCGCTTGTTATCATCTGCGACGTTGTTTGTCGCGGCTTCAGTTTGTCGCCAAATCATATTGCAAGGAATCCGTTGTAATGTCACGGATGCTATTGATATAGCACACAATGGGTTAAAGGTTGCTGGCAAATTATTCTCTGTTTGGAAGCATATAGAAAATGCTTGATAATATGCTTAGTATAAATGTATAAATATGCTTGGAAAGCTATACATGGAAATGTATAAATATGCTGAAGTACTAGAAGCCTTTTATTAATGACATATATAAATGAAATGATATCAGCTAACCATAACTCTTGTGATATTCTAGACACTTATACAGACTATAGAATTAATATATGAATTTCGATAATTGCCAATTTGCCATCTAACATATGGCACTACAAGGCACGAAACCAAGATTTCATCTTTAAGAGACCAAAACACAAAATAAAAAGTTTACCACTCAAAAATAAGAATATACTAAATTAATAAAAAATAAATTTCTATCTATTTAGTATGAATAAAATATAAACGGAAAAACACACATAATAATGTATTAAGTATTAATAGACCTTTCAATTAATATTTAAAATCATTCAGGGCCCATGGACATTTTCCTCGAATAGGAGTCTGCAGACATGAGAAATTAAACTTTTTTTTTGAAAAGAAAATTAAACATGGTACAGATCATTTTAATAAATTACCATTTTCATAAGGTACAGCATTGTACTTCTTTTTGCCCCTCCCACATAGAAAGTAGTAGCCAACACAGAGTAGCAATATAGCGACAACAGTTGGAGCAACGATGGATAATTATTAACAATGAGTTCCTACATAGATCAAGAAGATTTTTATAAAACATTACAATGGTTGATGTTAAGGATATGAAGGCACAATCATGGTGAAGCCCATCCCCAAGTGCAATCCTATTTGTATTGTGCTTCTTTAATCGTATTAGACTATACTTTAGCCTCTTATAATACAATGGATTCATTGTAAAATATAATACTTAATAGTAAAATATAGCAAATTCCATCGTGGCCAGGTAAGTTTCTTTTTTTTCTTGCTGTTGCTATGTCTCATCCTTTTAACATTCATGATTCAACATTCCTTTTAAACTTATAGTTGGGTTAAGGCCCTATTAAAAAAAAAAAAAAAAAACTGGTGCACTAAATGCTAATTTTTTAGCATTTAGCACACCTAACATAAATAATATAAAATAAAATAAAAAACACCCCTCTATTAAATCTTCCGAATGCTAAAAATTTTTAGCCATTGGCATGGTACTCTTCTATGTTTTATATTTTTTTTTTACTTTTTTTTTCCTCTCTCCTTTCATATGTCATGTCTCTCATTTTGTAGTTGATTTTTTTTTTTTTTTTTAAAGTGTGTTCTACTTAGTGTGGTGGGGATTTTTCCTTTTTTTTCTTTTATAAAAAGTTAATCTTATTTTAAGTTATTTTAATGGTAATGTGTTAAAAGTAAAAAATGCGATATAAGTAAATTTGTTAAAGAGTATATTAAAATAGATAAAATAAATTTAATATGTTAAAATAAATTTCTTTTTTAAAGCAAAGTTATTCTAATGCTCTAAGAGCATTCTCAACAATAATTTTAAAAATTTCAAATTTTAATAACTTAAAAATTACTTTATTTTTTTTTCACTCCACCTTACCATCCCCCAAAAATAAAAATTATACTTTAACAGACCACATATATATTAAAATAATATAAACAATTTCAAGCCATAACCACCCACAAACAGCGATACCCACGACCAAACACCTACCCCAGAACCATGGAACACCCATACCCACAGCCAAACATCAATTTTAACAAGCCCCATCTACAACTTCCCCATAAAATTACTTTGAAACCAGAAAAATTCTCAGCAAAATACAATCCCTATAAACCCTTTCATCTTCAACCTCAAGCCAAAACCCAAACCCACAGCAACCTTTTCATCTTCAACCTTAAGCCAAAAGCTAAACTCCTCTAGCACACCATGGAAGAACTCATATTCAACCTCAAGCCAAAACCCATAGCAACCCTTTCATCTTCAAGCCTGAATTTTTAATTAACTACTCGGCTCATTTACATATCTTAAAAAAAAAAATATTCATATTCAAATAAAAAAACTTTCTCAAAAAAAAAAAAAAAAAACAAGACTACAGTACTTACCTTTATTTCTTACCTTAAAAAGTTTGTTTCAAAAAATAAGTCTTCTTAGAAACATTCATGTTCAGCAACAATGAAACCAATTGATTGTAAATTGTAGCTTACTATCAAAATTATCCTTTCGCTTCCTCACTCTAAGAAAGATGCAAATACTGATGGTAAGCATCATAGCAATAACAGACGAAACAACAATGATGATTGCTGTTCGACTTATCTTTCTCTCCTCTCCTGATAAAACCAAAAGCACCAAGTCATTTGTGTTCAAAAGGGCAAATATATATATATTGAAAGTAAAAGTCATCATACCAGCTGTTACATTTTAATCATTCATTCTCTTTAGATAGGTCCATCTTAACAAATCACAGAGCGCAAATCTATATCTATATATCTATATTAAGAGCCAAAACTGAGTGAAAATTCAATTAAATTCTAAATTGGGATTTAATTTTATACCACGTGTCTTATTTAATTTTTATATTTGTGTATCAAGTGAATTATTAGGTGGAAAAATCAAATAACCTAAATTCAATTAGATTTTAAATTGAATTTTTGGTTGGAATTCAATTTTGCACCGCGTGTCCTATTTAATATTTTAATTTTTAGGGTAAGTGAATTATTGGTTGAAAAAACCAAAGAGCCTAGATCCAATTAAATTTTAAATCATATATATAATATATATATATATATAAATTATGATTATTTTTAAATGTATTTGTACATATGCACAAGGTTGCACACTAATAAGAAATAAAACAGAGAGAATGAATTTGATGTGCCATAAAAAGTCAAAAATTACTAAATAAAATGACAATTCTTATGGGAATCTTAATGATATTAAAAGTAGTCCATATTCAAATAAATTTTTTAAAAGAATTAGTTTACATTTTTTAGTTTATATTGTACTAGTATTAATGTATGATATACATTATAGATTATAATAAATGTGTACAACAAAAAATGTACAACATTATATAATTTTTGCAAAAATTTACAATATAAGATTTACATGTTAGTACCATTTTTTATATGAATATAAAATTTATATGTTGTTCACATTTACTTCTTTTTTGTATAACGTAAACCTATAAATATTCATAAGAAAATGATAAATAATTTAATATTACTAGGAACCGTGGCATATGTGATGATTATTTATCATACCTCTTATAGGGTAAATTGGAGGCGCAGGAAGAGACGATGCCGACACTGGCAGTGGGGGCGGTGATAGTGCATAAGTAGGGTCAAAGAAACTATAGGAATTAAACCTAAAACTGCAGCTGGGTGTATAAGTTCTACCATCTCGCTTTCCAACACAACATATTGGCATTTGTTCAAAAATCCCTGTTAAACAGCCACCGCAGTTTTGCTCAGACAAATCAGGAGAACACTGCACAAGCATATATAATGTGCTCATGTCCGGGGCAACTGAGGCTCTCATTGCAAACTTTCGAGAAACACCTGATGCAGCTTCACTTTTCATGCTATCAAACTGTGTCTGAATTGCCTTACCGTACCCATCTACTTCTGATACGTTCTTGGCGTTCCACATGTAGAATGCAGGACTCTCTTCCATGATGCCAAATATAGAGTGGTAGGAGAAGGCTGCCGGCTGAACCTACTTATAAGAGAGCCCTCAAAATTACTAATATATTTTATGATGTTACTTTCTCATTTAAAAAAAAAAAAAAAAAAAGTAAGGCCCGCTCAAAAGATGTAAGACCTCACCAAAATTATTTAAGCCCTTAATTGAAAATTGAGAAAAACAAATTATTTCTAACCATTTCTCACAAAGCTAAAATAACATTAAGTCTAATCATATCACCAAATCTTTACCTTTCTCAGAAGAAAAAGAAAAAGAAAATCACCACATTTAAGTATCTTTTTAATCAAACCTTTGTACCACATTTCATTAAGAAAACTCATGTTTATTACTTGAAATGTAGAGAGGGAGAGAAAGAGAGACACTGATTTTCTCAATATACAAGTAACAAAATGCAGAAGAAAATATAACAAAAGACATAAAAAAGAAAGAATAGACAAGTAAGAAAAGGCAAAAAAAAAAAAAAGAAGAAAAAAAAACACTCACTCTACATCTTGATTCTAAATAAAAATAAATAAATAAACACACTTTTTAGTTGGCTTCCTCATCAATTGATGTTGGCAATAGACTCTACATCTTGATTCTAAAATAAAAATAAATAAATAAAACACACTCTTTTTAGTTGGCTTCCTCATCAATTGATGTTGGCAATAGACTTTGTGTGTTCACAAATCTTCATTGCAGGTTCCTTTTTTGTTTTTTCTTCCTTTGCCTCTTTCATCTTCTTCATGGTTTGGTTTGCTACTGGGTTTTATTCTCATTTTTGGCTTAACTTTAGTTTAGTTGTACTCTTTAGTCTTTACCCTCTTAACTTTAGTCTCTCTTTTTTGTATTGATTTCTTTAGTATTCTTCAGTGTGGCCGATACCGTACCGGTACCGGCCGTACCGGCTACGTACCGGCCATACCGGCCAATTTCGGGCAATACCGGCCGGTACCGGGCGTACCGGCCGGTACAGAAAAAAGCTTTTTTTTTTTTTTTTTTTTTAAATTTTTTAGTTTTGTAATTTTAAATTTTGTAAAGGCATAATAGTAACTTATTTATATTAACTTCTTAGTATTATTTGTTTTCTTAGTATGCAATGAACAACTAAGTTTTCTATTTTTTATATTGTGTTTTTTTTTCTTTTATTTGATACTAAAGTCTAAAACTATGAATAATTTGTTTTGAATTAAGATAATATTTTATAATAAACTTTTATATTTACTATAATATAAGTGAATATTTATGTTTATAAACATGGTTCTAGAGATTTTTGGTAGTGTGTGTGTCTATATATATATATATATAAAATAGCGGTAACCCGAAACGGTACACCGGTATTGACCGTATCCGAAATATATCGTACCGGTGGCCAAACCGGTACAGCCTCCGGTACGGTATTGACTTCCTTGTATTCTTTAGAAGGCTATGGAATGGACACGTGTAGGACTAGGATGGATCAATACTTTAAGTGGGTCCTACATGTTTTTTTTTTTTTAAGAAATCAATTTAGTGGTATGGAGGGATGGTAAGCTGGTCTTAGTCTTAAGTGGATCACGTTTAGTATCATCAGATTTTAGGTTTTTTTTTTTTTTTTTTTTTTTTTTTTAGTCAAATTTAGTGATACGGATGGATAGTGGGCTAGTCGGATCCAATCAAGTTTATTCCTACACATTTTGCTAAAAACAAAAAGGTTTACAGCTACAATCCTACACAAAAAAAGAAGTAATGATAACAAAAATAGAAATTTAGAATAATTTACTTTGTATTAATATTAATTGTGCAGGTTTAAAGTGTAAAGTGATTATATTAAGTAAAGCTACAATTGTGTTTTTGATAATTGTGCTTTTATTTTAAGAAGCAAAAAAAATAAATTTTAATCGAAAGATATATATGAATTTATAATTAAATATAATAAAATGCTCCGTTTAAAGCTTTCGCCTAGGATCCCAAATTCGTTGAAGTGCAACATGCAATTGTCTTGCCATCCTATTGCCTCCTTCTGATTTGGACAAAGCTGTGTGAGAAGACTAGAAGACTTCTTGAGGCAATCGAGACAATCAACTCTCTTAACATCTCCTCTACAAAGACCAATTGAATAAACTTTGTCAGGGTCTTGGCCCTTTGAGTCAGGGTAAAAGCCGTTTTCAACTTGTGTGTTGGAGGAGATGGAGGAAATGATATAGAAAGCCTTGCGGAGCGGTGGCTTGAGAAATGAATATGAACAGGAAGACAAATAATCTGATTAATGCTGAGAAGCTTTATGGAGGAGGGAGAGCTAAATTGCAGTAATCAATTCTGTGTTAGTGCCACGCTCAGAGTATAAGAAGTCTTTGATCTGGAAAATTCTTCTAAAAATTGAATAAATCATCATATTTTTAGGATTGGATTTGGCCAGGAAGATACCGATCCTTTCCCTATATCAAACTAGAATATTGGTAGTCAAGTGAATTTGGTTGTCCATTTGCGTGCCTAATTGGAAACCACCACCTGACGCCCTCCAAAGGTTTTCTATAAAACAGATTATTTTGTGATTTATCTTTGAAAAGCATGACATGAGTTCTTGAAAATTTTGGTGTTACCACTTAATTTTAAATTTAGTTTTTAAGGAAAAATAAATAAGAAATAAAAACTTTTTAAAAAAAATTTAATCGACTTAACAAATAAGGAAAATTAGTCTATATTCCACCAAGAACAAGTTCGGAAGTTAGGTTATGCTATGAGAAGGTGTGAAGTACCCACACACACTTGAAATGTTTTTCAGTCTTTACAAAATAATTATTTAAAGAACACATTAATAGGTAAAGAAATTTATCACAACTTAAAATTTGAAAAGAAAGTGAAATTATAAATTTAGGGCATAACAATACATGTAAGAAGTTCAAATTGTAATATTTGTCGTGTAATTGAATAATTTACATTAATCGTTCCAAGTAGAACTCCTAAACAAATATGCTTATTGTAACCTCAATTCACAAACCATTATCTTGGACATAACTCAGTTATTGTGGCCTCATTGTTAGTTACGTTGGAACTTTTGTCATTCTGTACTGATGTGGATGATACAATATTGCTTTGCATAAAATATGCAGGTTGTGTTGGTGTTGGAATTGGATCCAAATTTCCGTTAAGCATGAGAACAACAGAAGTCATACTTGGTCTGTCACTTGCATTTTCTTGAACACATAGTAGTCCAATTTTGATACATCTCAACATTTCAGTTATTGGACCACCTCTCAATGTGGGATCTATGAGATTTGAAATTGTCTCCTCCCTCCAATTTTTCCAAGCCTGCAAAAGTAGTTCGTTATGCACAAACAAACTAATAGAAAAAGTTCGATTATATACTTTCCAATTCATGATTTTGTGTGTATAAAAAGGAAATGCCTACTCTATACTTTGTAGTCATACTCACATAGCTTAGAAGATACACTGAGTTTTCTCCATCATAGAAATGAGTGATTTTTTGTCCACTCAAAACCTCCAAAATTATCACACCATAACTAAAGACATCTGACTTTATTGAAAATTGTCCAAGCATTGCATACTCTGGTGCCATATATCCACTGCATTTCAATATTAACAAATCTATTTTCAATTTGAATTGTAACAAACCAATGATTCTGTTCAAACATTTTTATTTCCATCTTTGTTATGGCAATAATTTGGTTATACCTGGAGAAAAGCCAACTACTAAAATCTAGTATATAAGACATGCATAAATATTACTTCTCATCAACTAATGCATCTTATTATACTTACTAGGTCCCTACAATTCTATTTGTACTGCCTTCAATTTGATCTAGTACAAACATTCTTGCCATACCAAAATCTGAAATTTTGGGTTCATTTCTGCATCTAAAGAATATTACTAGCTTTGAGATCACGATGAATAATCCGAAGTCGTGAGTCCTCATGAAGATATAGAAGTCCTCGAGCAATGCCTTTTATGATTTTGTATCGCCTTTCCCAATCAATATGTGCACGCTTCATTGGATCTATATATTCATGAAATTATATTCTTTAGTCATATACCATGAAATTCAAAAGAATTTATTATGATCACATAATATAAATGAAGTAAGAATGTCACAATACCAAAAATGTTGTAATCAAGGCTTCTATTAGGCACAAATTCATATATAAGAAGTCTCTCTTTCCTTCTAAGCAAAATCCAAGGAGTCTAACTAAATTCCGGTGTTGAAGTTTGGCCACTAATAGAATCTCATTCTTAAACTCAAAATCTCCTTGTTGAGAGTTTTTGATAGCCTTTTCACAGCTATCTCTTGTCCATTTAAAAGATTTCCCTGATATTATTTGCATAATGTGTAAATTAAAAAATTTAAGTTGATCACTTTGATTGAATTTAAAACATTGATTTAACATAGTTTGACAGAAACTTAATATCTCTCCATATCATAATGTTTTCCTACCTTGTAAACTATCCCAAATCCACCTTTCCCAAGTTTATTTGCATTAGAAAAATTGTTTGTTGCAGCTCTAATGGTGCTCAAGTCGTATTGCAGGGATTCCACACTTTGTATTTCTTCCGCAACTTCAAATTAATAGGAAACAAGTTATACACAATCAAACTATTTAAGTACTTTCTTTTAATAGTAACATTTCTTCAAGAGTCAAAACTAGGGCAAATGTGTCTCCTATGAAAAATTAATTGCCAATATATATATAATGGACTTCACAACTTTGTACTATAAAAAGTCTGTTATTTGAAAAAAAAAAAATCATTTTAGAATCATTTCAGAAACAAGCATGTTCATAGATTTTGCTATAAGTACATTATCTCTAACTGTTTGATATAGTAAAACACCTCTCAGATAAGTGGATAACATGCTAGCAACGTTGAAACTAATTGATTGTAAGTGACTTACTTTCAAAATTATCCTTTGACTTCTTCATTCTAAGAAATATGCAAGTACTGATAGTAAGCATCACAGCAATAACAGATGGAACGGCAATGATAATAGCAGTTCGAGCTTTCTTTCTCTCCTTTCCTGAGAAACCAAAAGCATCTCGACAAATACATTTAAACAAAAAATAAAAATAAAAATCATGTCAATTGTTGATTCGTTGAATTCAGTTATCACACATATAGAAATAAATAAGGGGAAAAGGAGATTATTGTGAAACATATAATTTGATTTTCCACAAAAAAAAAAAAAAATATATATATATATATATATTAAAAAAAATGACAATTCTTATGAAAATCTTTATGAAATTGTTATAAGATCATATTCAAATTAAAAAGTTGGTGAATACTTTTTTTTCATCCCAGAGAGGAAAATTTGGATTTGATGCGATAGTTCGACCATGCGCTGCCTAACCTAACTCTATTTTCGAGAAAAAAGAATTATGCTAAGTCATTATTTGGTCAGCATGGCGCTATTAAAACTCGTTATTTCTAAACTCATGCCTTTTCTTTTTTCTTTTTTTTTTTCAGAATAAGTCGAGAAATTATGTAAAAAGCTTTTTAAAGCTAGAGACATGAAGTCTGCGAACACTTGATGGACCATTATTTTTCTAGATGAAATCAGACCCAAAACGGACTAGTAAATTAAGCAAATCCAAGCAAGGATGTAGGAAATTTTGAGTACTCCTAAACTCTGAATACATGAAACTCTTCATTTTAATTCAACAATTAGAATAGAACCTATCAAAAAAACTATTAAAAAAAAAATTAATGATTACAATAGAAGAGTGAAAATTCAAATTCTGAGCATTTTTAATGAAATTATCAATAAGTGTCAGTTCAGTTACAAGATTCTTAACATGCAGAAGTTCATAAACTATAAACACATGAACATTACCCATACTTGCATTTTTTTCCCCTTCTCTAGGTGGGATTTAAAAGCAAGTCCCTTGCTGGTCAATGTTAATAAAAGACCCAAGTCATGCAATGAAAAAAAAGAAAAAAAAAAACCCTAAATTCAATCATAGTAAATAAAGAAATCATAATTTTACTTCTACTGTGACTTTGTATTTAAACTCTAGCTTGTCTAAGATATATTATTAGACTAATATAAATACCCATTAATAGATTTATTGTAATATTGTAAATAGATGTCAAAAATATTAGTTTTTATATGTAGGATGTGTAAGACCAAGAGGCCAATTGTGGGCTTACTCACACAACAAAATAGGAAATAAAACAAGGTAAAAGATGGATAGATCAGGTAAGATGTTGCACTTGATATAATTGCTACGAATGGATGAGTTTTAAGTTTGAAAAAAACAAAACTTTAAATTTCAATCGTTGAGTTAAAAATAAGTAAAAACAAGTTAGAATTGTAAAAAATATTTGTGAGAGGAATGAGGGTAATTACACAGAGTGAAATATCTTAGCAGTTGCGCTTGATTCAAACTTCAAATTTTAGTCATTTATAATTATTACATCAGATGCAATGCTCTAAATCTTAATTTCTTTTTGGAAAGAGAGACACAAGAAACTGTGAAATATATATATTGATAAGGTGAAATGTATATTTTTGATTTGCTACAAAAAGAAAATTCTAATTTAACATAATGAAAATTCTTATGCCAATCCTTACCAAATTGACAATAAGTCCATATTCAAAGTTTCAAACAATAAATAAACAGAGAAGTCCAAAATCACTATTTCTGTATTGTGGAGGCCCATCGCCCATGTGATGTGAACTGTAAGCATGTATTTGAAATTTTGTGTCATTTTTCGATGCCTGTAACATTTCTCTAAGAATAAAAAAAAAAAAAGGAGACAATTTCTTTTTACCTTTTGTAGGAGTAATTGTCGGAGAAGGAAGAGAAGACGGAGAGAGAGGTGGTGGTGGCGATGATGCATAAGCTGTGTCTTCAAAAAAAGGGTAGGACTCAAACCTAAAATTACAGCTGGGTGTATAAATTCTCCCACCTTCCGTTTCAACACAACATTGTGGAATGTGTTGAATGTTTTGATAAATATGATCTAAACAGTCAATGCAGTCTGCTTCTAACAAATCTGGAGTGCACTGTGCAAGCATATATATTGCGCTCGAGTTTCCGGTTGCAAACTTTTGCGAACCACCTGATGCGGCTTCACTTTTGATGCTATCAAACAGTGGCTGTAGTTGCTTGTACCCATTTAAGTCTGATACGTTCTTAATGACAAATAATGATAAAGTTGGCTGAGTTTCCATGATGCTAAATATGTAGCGGTTTGAGAAGCGTAACATGCAATTGTCATTCCATCCTATTGCCTCCTTCTTATTTGGGCAGCGTTGTGTGAGACGATATCTAGAGTCATTGAGGCAACTACGACACATGTCTGGCTTAACATTTCCTCTACAAAGACCAATTGCATAGATTTTGTCAGGTTCTGTGCCAATAGAGAAATTGTAAAACCCATTTTCAGTTTCCTTGTTGGAGGAGATGGTGAAGAGAACATCGTTGAGGTGTGCCTCGTAGGTATCGTTAGTGGTGTAGTGACCATTGCCTGAACAGTCATAGAATGGCGACACTACCAAAGAAAAAAAACGACACAATACAATAAGTATTATTGCAACAAAAAAAAAGAAAAAAAGAATAGAAGTAATATATATACTATTACATCTTTATGTTGTTTTTTGTTGTAACGGCAACTTAAATTTATTACATCAATATAAGATTGTAGTAATAATTATTATATTATATTGAAATGTGCAGTTATAATAGAAAAAATGAGTATGAACAATATGTGATTACAGTGGCAGAGCCAAAAAAAATTTCCAGGGAGCCAAGCTTATATAACAAAATTCTTAAGTAGAAAAAAAAAATCCATAGCCCAAACCAAATACTTTATTTCATAAATAATCTTAAGTTCTATATAATTTTTCCTACTAAACATATATAGATAACGTTACATTGTTTTTATTATTAATAATTTTTGGGTTAAATTATGCTGTTTGATAGTATATATAAAGTATTACATATAATAAATTCAACAAACTATTATTTTTTATTGTTATTATATTAAACAAAACCAAAACTATTATATACTTTTATATTATGTGTGAAATGATGTACAGCTGTACAGCTAGTTCACCATCACAGGTAAATGTCATTTTGTGATTTGTGAACTGCTTTACAGTAATGTTAGCAGACAGAACACTAGAGCGAGAGAGAAAACAAAGATAGAGTGAGAGAGATGTACCACCGGTTGGACTGGTTTAGGAGTGGAGTGGAGTTGAGCAGATGATCGCAGACTACATGTCAAGTCAAGGAGGCGCTACAATTGGGTAGACATTTTTTTTCTTCTTCTTCTTCTATTATTTTAAATAAATTGGTGATTTGGGATTTGTTACATGAGGTCTGGGTTTTTCTTAGCATTTGGACTTTGAGATCATGGGCAAAAAACTGAGCCAGAAGGAGGATGTGTTTTTATTTTTATGTTTTGCCAATATATTTTTTGGGCTTTTTTGTACCCATTCCATTTATTGTTATTTTTTGAAGGGGATTATCTATATATATATATGTGTGTGTGTGTGTGTGTGTGTGTGTGAGAGAGAGAGAGAGAGAGAGAGAGAGAGATTCTATTTATTTTTATACTATTTGGTTATGCCATACGTACGTCCACGTTCTTTAGCATATTTTGCATCCTTATTATGTATTTTGTGGAACATTTTTAATAATGTTAAAAATGAAAAATGGAAGCAGATTTGGGTTATGGCGTTCCACTGATTTTGTTCCTCTTTCAAATGAAAAATGGAAGCAGATTTTTTAGTAAATATATTATGCGACCGATCACACCATAATGGTAGCAAGTAGAAACAAACTTGGATCCAGTCAACTCCTTAGGATGAGACCTAACTGGAGGCTTAGTCTTAAGAGTCATTCTCTCCACCTTTTGATTTCTTTTGTGTGGAGGAATGTACACCAATTTGTCCTTTGAAGTAGAACACAATAGGCACAAAATCGGGCACCACAACGTAATTGCAACAAATATTTTCATTCTTTTTAGCAACAGGTTCAACAATCAAACACTTGGCATGCATCTTAAGAGATTAATTTTCACATTTAAGATCATCGACTAGTTTGTTAGATAAAACAAATTTAGCATCCAAGTCCATATTCAAACATTCAAACTCTTTCAGCTTTTCAAGAGAACTTTCAGCAAGTTTTTTTATACTTTTCAACCAATTTGTTGAATTCATTAAGCTTAGCAATCAAATCATCATTTTCAAAAATAAACTTGCTCAAATTCTCATGAAACTTCTACCATTTTTCTTCATGTAACATGTCATCACAATATTGAGGATTAATACTCATAGAGGCATTTCCATAAACAAATGTCATGTTACAATCAACAACATCCATAGAAGCATACAAAGCACTATTCATGGCAAGACACACAAATGGGTCAAGGATCACACTTAGGTAATAAAACCAAAACAAGTGTACCCGCTGTGATACCAATTGAAAGCTCGAATTTGTGTTAAAAACACAAGATCTGTTTAGACCCCCAATTAATAATTACGACTAAATTGATTTTACTCTAACCTAAACTAAGTGCAAAAACAAGCGTGAATGAAGTGCAATTAACCGATACTACTCTAGTGCATAAACATAAACAACAAACAATAAAAATAAAGCACAAGAGTAAGGGAAGAGAGATGCAAACACAAGATAACACGCCGATGTGTTATCGAAGAGGAAATTGAAGAACTTGGCAAAAAACCTCTCTGCCGCCCTCCAAGCGGTAAATCGATCCACTAGAGAATAAAATTGGAGTACACAAATAACAATAGACCCTCCAAGCTTAGTCTACCCAATGTACGTGAGCCATTCAAGCTCCTGCTACCAACAGACTTCTCGGAGTCGTGTCTTCTCTAGTTTTTCGGATCCTACAATACGCTCGATTGCATTTGCCAAGCCTACCAGCTTCTTTTGGAAAATCCTCAAAACTTCCCAAGCTCCAAAATACTCTCCACACTCTGAAAAGGTGTGAGTTATGTTTGAGTACAAATCTCCTCTCAAGGTATTGCAATGGGAGAGGAAAGGAGAAGAAGCTACAATGATTTCTCACTAAGGATGGGTAACTCTCTCTCTAAAAGATTGGTGTGTGTGTGTTGTAGAAAATCTATTTAGGATTTTTTTTTCTTTGAATGGCCTCCTTACACATTTGTGGGTAATGAGGGTATATATAATATGTGATAGGCTAAAAACATATTGACCCCCTTGTGATGAATTAATCAATTAATTAATTAGCCAAGTTCAATTAATTAACCAATTTAACATGCAAAGCGTGATAGCACAAACAAATCACCAATTAAACTAAGTATGCAGTGGAAAATAAATGACACGGTGATTTGTTTATAAATGGGAAAAACATATACGACAAAAACCCCATCGGGTGAATTTAAGGTCACTACTCCCGAAATTTCACTATTATCACAACAAGCGGTTACAAGTAAAGGAATTTCAAGTACCTTACCAACTTACAGTCGAACCCTTACCCCAATACCCAATTGGACTTGTTCTGTAGTGAAAATTTCTCCTTTTAATGCACGGCTCCCAAGTACGCAACTAACCAATTGTGCGGATCCCAATACGCGACTTCAATCACTAACTAGATAAGATTGTTGGCTGCAAAGTTCTTAAATTTATCCACACGATGAAGATCATGAAGATGCTTGGTTACAAAACCATATGGTGTAAAGACACAACAACTTCTTCACAAAAGAGATGAACTAGGGCAAGAACTTCGTCTCAAGTCACAATTTTCATGAACAAGGATTTCTCAATGTTTGTGCAACTTGTGTACACTTTGACGGCTCTTAAAACAATCTTTTGATATGTCTAAGGTTAGAAGAAAAGAAGGCCCAAAGACACATCCACGGATTGGAATCAAAACAGCACTTAGAATCTGTTTTTCTTAAATCTCGACAGATAGAGGTATCGAGATGCTGTCGAGCAGCTGTCGAGTAATGGGACTGGAACAACTCTTTAAACCTTGACACATGCTAGCTGTCGAGCTTTAATGATCTTGCATTTCTTAGCTTGTTTCTTAGATATACTTGATGACTTCAACACTTGATCTTGAAACACAGTTTCTTGAAGTATAAAACTCATCTTAAATCTACCCAATCACAAGTAAAGTCCGTTTTGTCATAAGGATTAGTCAATTACATAAAATAAATGACATATATTTTTAACAAGTGAAACACATATGTCCTAACTGTATGGGTGAAGGGTAAGAAAGTCACACTAAAAAATCCTCCAAGCAAAGAGTTTTGCGGGTATCTCGCGGGAAGGCCTTACCCGTGAGAAATTTGTGAAATCCTCCAAGCTAGCACGACTCTTCAGCTTCTAACATGTGCTTCTCACGTGGCTCTTTTGCGGGTTAGCTGCTAGCGAGACATTCGCAAAATCCTCTGATTCTTCATTTTATCCTCGATTCTTCACCAACTTAATACTAAACCCAATACAATAAAATCCCACAAAATACAAGGAACAAAATAAAGCAAATATAACATTTTTTGTCATAGAATAAAGTCAACATAAAGCATAGTTATAAACCACAACTTTACACCACTTATTCCATTTGATTTAATGTAGACATTAATTACACGTTACACATTCGACATCTATGATTTTTTATTATGTGAGTCACTATAAGTATTTAAATTATTAAGATGATTTGTTTTAGATAAATTTCTGTTACCAAAGTTATGTTCTAAGGAAGTTGTAATATTATTTGAGTTAAGACTTTATTACAAATATTTCAAGAAAAAATAATCCTTATTACCAAAGTGATGTTCGTTGAACTTTCCGAGTGGATGCCATTTTAAATAATCCTTGGCTATCTCAAGATCCTAAAATAGCCAAAAAAAAAAAAAAAGAACTAATTCGCATTTAACCAAAAACGAAAATCAACTCAACTAATCGTTTGTATTAAACTTTTCCTTCTACTACCGTCATATATGAAAACGAAGGTGTTAACGTACACTCATATGTGGGCTTGGCCCATCTAGATCACTTACTTGTAGAGCACACATTGTACTACTTGTACTGCACTCATATTTACTTGTACAGCACTCATATGCTCTTATATAAAGGCACTCATGTATATTATTTCAAGTGTGAAATACAATACAATTGAATTCAGTATTTCTAACATGGTATCAGAGCCACTGCTCTGACATTTTCTTAGCAATCTTGTCTTTATTGGTGTAACTCCATTCTCAATATTGCTTCCGTTGTCACAACAATTGCCACAGCCTTTCGCCGTTGAACCTTCGAGTCTTCCAGATATTGTCCTCAGGTTCTGGACCTGCAGCAACCGCCGTTGAGGAGTTTGAACACTGCAAAGACCACTGCCTTTTTCGGCACCGCCGTGAATATTGCTCCGAAAAATTTTTCGAAGGTACCACGAAGATCGTCTTGCTCCGATCTATCTTTTCGTGAAAACCTCATGGTCATCGGAGTCTCCACGTGCCCTCACGCGCCGCCCAAAGTTTCTGCACTGAAGGTCATGCGCCCATGCGCAGAACCAAGCCGCCATGTGCCGAACGCGCCTCCACGCACTAGACTGATCCTGCTGACGTCAGCCTTAGCCACGTCATCCTGCCACGTCATCTGTCACGTCAGCCCTAGCCACGTTAGCCTACCACGTCACCTTCCAGCGCGCTGCTGACGTCACCGCCACGTCACCTCTGACCGTTGACCATGACCGTTAACCGTTGACTTTAACTGTTGACTTTTCTGGAGTTGACTTTTTTGCAGTCCAGGTTCTCCTTACTCAGTTTTTCACGTAGATTTCATTTTTGCAGTCTGTTTTGCATATTGTGTCTCTAAATGGATAAAAAATATTTTTCTTCCGCCCATCAATACTATATTGGAGGGGACTAGGAATTATTTATCTTGGTCTCAAGCTATGCGCAGTTTCCTTAAGGGTCGCATGCTCTGGCATTATTGCACTGATGCAATCACTATTAGTGTGAAGGGGGTAAGTGAAGAAGATGCTGCTTTTCTCAATCGCATGATGAATGGGATAGTCATAATCACATGATCCTCACATAGATTCAAAATACTTCCATTCCCTCCATCTCCAATTTGCTGGGCAGCTTTGATGATGCGAAATCAGCATGGGATATGTTGGCCAAAGATACTCTACCACTCATGGATCCATGAAATATCAGTTAGTGGTTGAATTGCATCAACTCAGGCAAGAACTGAGGCAGTCTATCAATGACTACTATGATCAGCTTCGCTTCATTTGGGACCAAATGACCTTTCTGATCCAACTTGGGCATGCTCAAAAGATGCCCAACAATATGCTGCTATTAGAGATGAATTTCGTCTCTATGAGTTCCTGATGTCACTCCATAAGGACTATGAGCCCATTCGAGGTCAGCTTCTGAATCGTTGTCCTCCTCTCTCTCTGATACCGCTGTGAATGAGTTAGTCAGAGAAGAAGCTCGCCTTGCAACTCTTCGAGCCCAAGATAAGTTAATGTTCTGGCCTTTACTCCTTCCATATAGCAACCTTAGCACTCAGGTGATCCTTCTGGCTCCAGCAATCATCGTAGATAGACCAATAAAAAGTTCTGCAACTATTGCAAGCGCCCTGACCACACTATTGAGACTTGTTACCGTCGCAACAAATCTACTGCTGCAGTTGCTAACACTGAGTCTACTCCGCCAATACCTCCCATTTCAGCTGAGTCTCAGTCTTCTGGATCCACTATCAACCTCTCACCCACTGACCTACAGGAGATCATAGCTCAAGCTGTTCGTATGGCTAGTAATGCATCTTTTCCACTGCTCTCTTAGTTTTACCCGGTAAGACTCAAACTTGGCTTTTTGATTCTGCCTGTTGCAATCACATGACACCTCACTCGTCCTTATTCTCCAAACTTGACCCTGCTCCACATCCCCTCAATATTCACATAGCTGATGGTTCCACCATGCATGGGAATAGACTTGGTTTTGTTTCAACCTCCAACCTCTCTGTTCTTGGGGTCTACCATGTTCCTGACCTATCCTATAATTTGTGTTCTGTGGGACAATTAGCTGAACTAGGTTATCGCTTTATTTTTTATATTCTGGGTGTATTGTGCAGGATCCGAGGACGGGGCAAGAGCTTGGGACTGGCCCTAGAGTTGGGCGTATGTTTCCAGTGGACAATCTTCATCTTTCACCTGTTGCTCGGTGTCTATTGATGTTGCTGCTGCTACGGCGGTGTCTTCCTTACCCTCTCTCTCACTTTGGCACTCTCGTCTTGGTCATGCACCCTCTTCTCGGGTACAACAGTTAGCTTCTAAGGGTCTGTTAGTTCTGTGTCCAAAGACAATTTTGATTGTACTTCCTGACAGTTAGGAAAACAGCTAGCTTTACCTTTTAATAATAGTGATTCTATTTCTAATAGTATTTTTGAGTTAATTCATTCTGATGTTTGGGGACCTTCTCCTGTTGCTAGTATTGGTGGATCTCGATATTTTGTTGTTTTCATCGATGATTATTCCGTTACAGTTGGATATTTCCTATGAAATCTCGTTCTGAAATTTCGCCAATATACAGTAACTTTGCAAAAGTGGTTAAACCCAATTCTCCAAAAGAATCAAAATATTTCGTTCTGATAATGCTCTTGAATACACTCAATATGCTTTCAAGCTTTGTTACACTCCTATGGCATTGTACATCATCTAACTTGTCCAGGTACCTCTCAGCAAAATGGTCGAGCTGAACGTAAACTTCGTCATATTCTTGACACTGTTCGTACTCTTCTTCTTTCTACCAAGGTTCCTCCTCCATTCTGGGGTGAAGCTGCTTTTCATGTTGTTCACACCATCAACTGCATTCCAAGCACTATCATCCATAATCAAACTCCGTATGAGCGTCTCTTTGGGTCACCCCTTAACTATCATCACCTTCGCTCTTTGGGATCTGCTTGTTTCGTTCTTCTTCAGTCTCATGAGCACAACAAACTGAGCCTCGGTCTAGACTTTGTTGTTTCCTTGGTTATGACGAAACACAAAAAGGGTATCGATGTTATGATCCTGTCTCTCATCGCCTTCGTGTTTCTCATAATGTTGTCTTCTGGGAACACCGCTTTTGTTGAACTCTCTCATTTTCGTTCTTCCCTCACCACCTCATCTGTACTTGAAATTTTTCCAGAGGAGTCTCATGTTCCTTCTCCAACTCCACTTGATCCTCCTTTAGACCTCTCTATACAAACACCCGATCCTTTTAATGTCTCTTCTGGATAGGTCGAAGATGAGTAGATTGATGACGAGCTACCCCAACTCGAGCCAGGGTCCCCCGCTCCTGCTCCGCCTGAAGATCCTCCACAAGACCTTCCACCTCCACAAGACATTCCACCTCGTCACTCCACCTGGGTAAGATCCATTCCTACACATTTACTTGATTACCATTGTTACACTGCACTTGCTACACTCCACGAGCCTCAAACCTATCGTGAGGCCTCCACTGACCCTTTATGGCAGATTGCAATGAAAGAGGAAATTGATGCATTAACCAAAAACCATACTTGGGACTTAGTTACTCTCCCTCCTGGACAGTTTGTGGTTGGTTGTAAGTGGATCTACAAGATTAAGACTCGCTCAGATGGGTCCATTGAGCGCTATAAGGCTTGCCTTGTTGCAAAAGGTTTTACACAGGAGTCTGGGACTGATTATGAAGAGACTTTTGCTCCAGTTGCTCGCATCTCATCTATTCGTGCCCTCTTGGTTGTTGCTGCTGCTAGCAAATGGGATCTTTTTCAGATAGATGTTAAAAAGCATTCCTTAATGGGGACTTGAGTGAAGAAGTTTACATGCAGCCTTCTCCAGGTCTCTCCATTGACTCCAACAAGGTTTGCCGCCTTCGCCGAGCATTGTATGGTCTTAAACAAGCTCCTCGAGCCTGGTTTGCAAAATTTAGCTCTACTATTTTTCGCTTGGGTTATACTGCCAGTCCTTATGATGCTGCCTTATTTCTTCGTCGTACTGATTAAGGCACCATTCTACTTCTCCTCTATGTGGATGATATGATCATAACTAGTGATGACCTTAATGGCATACAAGAACTCAAGGATTTTTCTTAGTCAGCAGTTTGAGATGAAAGATCTTGGACATCTTAGCTATTTCTTAGGTCTTGAAATCACTCGTTCCTCAGATAGTCTTTATATTACTCAAGCCAAGTATGCTTCTGATCTTTTGTCTCATGCTGGACTCACTGACAACAAGACTGTTGACACCCCAGTTGAGCTTAATGCGCATTTGACTCCCTCCGGGGGGAAACCATTGTCTAATCCTTCTCTTTACAGACAATTAGTTGGCAGCCTAGTTTATCTCACAGTTACTCGTCCAGACATTTTTTATGTTGTTCATCAAGTCACCAGTATTGTCTGCTCCACGGTCGACTCACTATGCTGCTATTTTGCGCATTCTTCGATACTTGAAGGGCACTCTCTTCCATGGCCTTTTCTACTTAGTTTAATCTCCTCTTGTACTCTGTGCATTCTCTGATGCTAATTGGGCAGGAGATCCCACTGATCGTAGGTCCACCACTGGCTATTGTTTTCTACTTGGCTCTTCCTTGATTATTTGGTGAAGTAAGAAACAAACCTTTGTGGCCTGCTCTAGTATTGAAGCAGAATATCGTGCTCTTGCTGATACCACATCTGAGCTTCTTTGGTTACGATGGCATCTTACAGACTTAAGTGTGTCTACATCCTCTGCTACACCTCTTTATTGTGATAATCAGAGTGCCATTCACATTGATCACAATGATGTCTTCCATGAACGGACTAAACATATTGAGATTGATTGTCATTTTATCCGTTATCATCTTGTTCATGGTGCTCTCAAGCTCTTCTCCGTCTCCTCCAAAGATCAACTTGCAGACATCTTCACCAAGTCCCATCCTAAGGGACGCCTTCGTGATTTGGTTGACAACCTCAAGTTGGTCTCACATCCACCTTGAGTTTGAGGGGGGCTGTTAACGTACACTCATATGTGGGCTTGGCCCATCTAGATCACTTACTTGTAGAGCACACATTGTACTATTTGTACTGCACTCATATTTACTTGTACAGCACTCATATGCCTTTTATATAAAGGCACTCATGTATATTATTTCAAGTGTGAAATACAATACAATTGAATTCAATATTCTAACAACGAAGGACTTCTTTTCTTATGTGGTCTAATACTAAAAGTAGTAGTTTAAAAACTGGATTTAGACTATAATTAAAATGGTATTTCAATGATTTTGTTCCACTTTAAAGTGAAATTTGAAAACAAATCTTGTTTAGCATACATAATAATATTTGCTTCTACTTCTACATACAAAAAACTATTATATAAGATAACAATTCCACTGCGAACAAGCAAACAAATAAATGATTAAACCAAGATTAAGATAATACAAACTTCCAAGTCAAGAAATAAATATGAAAAAGTCATGAAACATCAGTACTTATATACCTGGTGTAGTTGTAGGCAATTTTGGTGGTGGGGATGCTGCAGATGGGACTTGCGGCGATGGCAGTGGTGATGGTGATGATGATGGTGATGGTGGCGGCGGTGATGGTGGTGGCTCAACTGAAGGGTCATAAAAAGAGTATACTTCAAACCTTATATCACAGCTGGGTGTTACAAATTTACCTCCCTGCTTTCCATTACAACATAGTGGTATAAAACTCTGAACCTGCTGCAAGCAACTGCTGCATTCTAGCTTGCTCAAATCAGGGGTGCACTGAAGAAGTGCATATATGGTTTGGAAGTTTGGGGCAGTGGCAGGGGCACTCTGGAGAGCAAACTTATGAGTAGAATTTCCTAATGCAGTACGGTTTCTTAGGCTATTTAACAAGGGTAATAGCACGTTGTTGAAAGCTTCTACGTCTAAGACGTTGCCTATATTGTAAAAGGCAAAAAGAGGGCTAGCTTCCATAGCATGAAATATGGATCTATTTGAGTATCGAAGTGAGCATTTATCAGGCCAAATGATTGCCTCCTTTTGGTTTGGACAAGCTTGCAATAGGACGGAACTTGCCCCATTGATACAAATACGGCATTCATCGGGTGAAATGTCTCCTCTACAGTGCGCAATCACGTATACTTTGTCGAGAGCTTCACCAAAAGAAAAATTGTAGAACCCATAATTAATTTTGGTGTCGTTAATCATGGAGGCCAGGAGAGTATTGAGGTTTGCCTTGTAGGTACTGTTACTGGTGTAGTTACCAGTGTCATAACAGTATTGGGCAGTTGTGGGAATAAAAAGATGAATGAGAGCAACAGAGAAGAATAACAGCAGTCTCAAATGGCCCATTTCCATTTTCATTGTTCCTCTGCAGTTGTGGCTAGGTTGGAAGAATTTTGGCATTAGACTCCTATGTCATTGCTGTTCTGTACTTTCATCAGTTTTATGTATCTGCTTTCTACATTGACTAAGGTGTTGGAAACTTCATTTAAATTATGAGCCATTCAAAGCATTGAACTGAAAACACGGTTTACATAGGAAGACGTGAGTGAATTCTGAATAGTCATAGTTAAAGACGAATAGGACAAAATAGAATTCAGAAAGGTCTTTTCCTCCGTGGGCCACGTACATGTGAATTTGAAAACACGGATTTATTTATTTTGAATTAACGAAAGGGTCTGTGTTGCAACTCTGATTTTGCCAAGTCAAATTTCTCAACAGCACTAGTCTCATCTTCAGCTCCCCCCTTCTCCCAAAGAACAAGTCAATACGTCTAAATTAGATAACTGTATTGACTAAATTAAAATTGTAATTATGTGTACACAAAAATAATTTAGATAGAACATTACACCACTAAAAATATTCTACATATTATTTGTTATGTGGTAATTATAATAGCATGGCTGCATATTTCTACTTATGGCTTTTGGATGTGATTTTCGGATGTGAGAGAGAAAGAAGTGAGAACATAAATAATTAACGTGATTAAGTCTTAACAGCTTACACTTATAAGTTTTAACTAATTGAAAAACATATATGTATAGTTGACTAATTCCAAAATTTTACACTTAACATGGTTCAGCCTTAAGTCTTAACAGATTAATCTTAATGTCTTTTTTTTGGGAACAAAGATTACTCTTAATGTGATTCTTTTCTTTTTTTTTGAGCCCACTCTTAATGTGATTCATGAGTCCATAAAATTGCATGTTTAATCCTTGACATTAATTTGTAATACCTACCCTTTAGGTGATTTTTTTTTATACAAGATTTAATTTGTACTCTCTCTCCCTGCCTCTCTCTCTCTCTCCCGCTCCCTCTTCCTCTTCATGGAACAAAACTCATCAATCACCGACCATCGACCATCATCCAACCATCACCACAACAACACCACCGCAACAGCACCACCCACCTCCGCAGCCCAGCAACGCCCACCATCACCACCGCAGCCAATCACAACACCTTATAACACAAAATTGACCCAAAAATCGACAGAAAATTAAACTAAAATCAACAAAAAAATCAACCCAAAATAAAAAAACAAAAAAAACAAAAACCAAAGGAAACCCAGAAAACCAGCTTTGCCTCAACGCAGAAACAGAGGATGGAGCTGGATCGGATCGAGAAACTGAGGACGGAGCGGAGCTGGATCGGATTGAGAAACCGAGGATGGAGCGGAGCTGGATCAGATTGAGAAACCGAAGAAGGAGCTAGACCGGATCGAGAAACAGAGGACGGAGCGAATCGGAGCGAGAAATAGAGGATGGAGTGGATCAGAGCGAGAAATAGAGGACAGAGCGGATCAGATCGAGAAACAGAGGACAAAGAGGAGCTGGATTGGATCGGGAAACCGAAGACGGAGTTGGATCGGAGCGAGAAACAGAGGATGGAGTGGATCGGAGCGAGAAACAGAGGACTGAGCGGAGCTGGATCGGATTGAGAAACCGAAGACGGAGCTGGATCGGAGCGAGAAACAGAGGACGGAGCTGATCGGAGAGTTGATCTGAAATGGGTAGGAAGAGAGAGAGAGAGAGAGAGAAATGAATCAGAAATGAATACAAGGAGAGAGACAGCACGCTTATATAACTGTGGCAGTTGAGAGAAATAATAAAAAATGTTGAGGAAATTGATTATTTAATTAATGAAAGTGGTAGAATAGATGAACTGATGAAGGTGTTTTGTAAAAATGAATGTGTAAAATCTTAAAAGCAGGTTTTTTGTGTAAAATAGACGGAATCTTTTAGAAGAGCTGATGTGGTTGCTCTAAAGTGCTGGAAACTTCTTTTAAATTATGAGCCATTCAAAGCATTGAACTGAAAAATACACGGTTTTCATAGGAAGACGTGAGTGAATTCTGAATAGTCATAGTTAAAGACGAATAGGACAAAATAGAATTCAGAAAGGTCTTTTCCTCCGTGGGCCACGTACATGTGAATTTGAAAACACAGATTTATTTATTTTGAATTAACGAAAGGGTCTGTGTTGCAACTCTGATTTTGCCAAGTCAAATTTCTCAACAGCACTAGTCTCATCTTCAGCTACTCCTTTCTCCTAAAGAACAAGTCAATACGTCTAGATTAGATAACTGTATTGACTAAATTAAAATGGCAATTATGTGTACACAAAAATAATTTAGATAGAACATTACACCACTAAAAATAGTCTACATATAATTTGTTATGTGGTAATTATAATAGCATGGCTGCACATTTCCACTTATGGCTTTTGGATGTGATTTTCGGATGTGAGAGAGAGAGAAGAGAGAACATAGATAATTTGATTAAGTCTTAACAGCTTACACTTATAAGTTTTAACTAATTGAAAAACATATATGTATTGTAGACTAATTCCAAAATTTTACACTTAACATGGTTCAGTCTTAAGTCTTAACAGATTAATCTTAATGTTTTTTTTTGGAACAAAGATTACTTTTAATGTGATTCTTTTTTTTTTTTTTTTTTTTGAGCCCACTCTTAATGTGATTCATAAGTCCATAAAATTGCATGTTTAATCCTTGACATTAATTTGTAATACCTACCCTTTAGGTGATTTTTTTTTTATACAAGATTTAATTTTTACTTTCTCTCTCTCTGCCTCTCTCTCTCCCTCTCCCTCTTAGTCTTCATGGGACAAAACTCATCAACCACCAACCATCGACCATCATCCAACCACCACCACAACAACACCACCGCAACAACACCACCCACCTCCGTAGCCCAGCAACACCCACCATCACCACCGCAGCCAATCACAACACCTTATAACACAAAATTGACCCAAAAATCAACAAAAAATTAAACTAAAATCAACAAAAAAATTAACCCAATAAAAAAAAAAAAAAACCCAAAGGAAACCCAGAAAACTGGCTTTGCCTCAACGTAGAAACAGAGAATGGAGCTGGATCGGATCGAGAAACAAAGGATAGAGCAGAGCTGGATTGGATTGAGAAACTGAAGGTGGAGCTGGACCGGATTGAGAAACAGAGGACGGAGCGAATCAGAGCGAGAAATAGAGGACGGAGCGGATTGCAGCGAGAAATAGAGGACGGAGCGGATTGGATCGAGAAACAGAGGATGAAGAGGAGCTGGATCAGATCAAGAAACCAAAGACGGAGTTGGATCGGAGCGAGAAACAGAGGACGGAGCGGAGCTAGATCAGATTGAGAAATCGAAGACGGAGCTAGATCGAAGCGAGAAAAAGGGGACGGAGCTGATAGGAGAGTTGATCTGAAATGGGTTGGAAGAGAGAAAGAAAGAGAGAGAAATGAATCAGGAATACAAGGAGAGAGACAGCACGCCTATATAACTGTGGCAGTTGAGAGAAATAATAAAAAATGGTAAGGAAATTGATTATTTAATTAATGAAAGTGGTAGAATAGATGAACTGATGTTGGTGTTTTGTAAAACTGAATGTGTAAAATCTTAAAAATAGGTTTTTTGTGTAAAATAGAAGGAATTTTTTAAAAGAGCTGATGTGGTTGCTCTAAGGTGCTGGAAACTTCTTTTAAATTATGAGCCATTCAAAGCATTGAACTAAAAAATACACGGTTTACATCGGAAGACGTTAGTGAATTCTAAATAGTCATAGTTAAAGACGAATAGGACAAAATAGAATTCAGAAAGGTCTTTTCCTCCGAGGGCCACGTACATGTGAATTTGGAAACACGGATTTATTTATTTTGAATTAACAAATGGGTCTGTGTTGCAACTCTGATTGTGCCAAGTCAAATTTCTCAACAGCACTAGTCTCATCTTCAGCTTCGCCCTTCTCCCAAAGAACAAGTCAATACGTCTAAATTAGATAACTGTATTGACTAAATTAAAATTTTAATTATGTGTACACAAAAATAATTTAGATAGAACATTACACCACTAAAAATAGTCTACATATAATTTGTTATGTGGTAATTATAATAGCATGGCTGCACATTTCAACGTATGGCTTTTGGAAGTGATTTTCGGATGTGAGAGAGAGAGAAGAGAGAACATAAATAATTAACGTGATTAAGCCTTAACAGCTTACACTTATAAGTTTTAACTAATTGAAAAACATATATGTATAGTAGACTAATTCGAAAATTTTACACTTAACATGGTTCAGCCTTAAGTCTTAACAGATTAATCTTAATGTTTTTTTTTTGGGAACAAAGATTACTCTTAATGTGATTCTTTTTTTTTTTTTTTGAGCCCACTCTTAATGTGGTTCACGAGTCCATAAAATTGCATGTTTAGTCCTTGACATGAATTTGTAATACCTACCCTTTAGGTGCTCTTTTTTTTTTTTTGATACAAGATTTAATTTTTACTCTCTCTCTCTGCCTGTCTCTCTCCCTCTCCCTCTTCCTCTTCACGGGACAAAACTCATCAACCACCGACCATCGACCATGATCCAACCACCACCACAACAACACCACCGCAACAGCACCACCCACCATCGCCACCGCAGCCAATCATAACACCTTATAACACAAAATTGACCCAAAAATCACAAAAAATTAAACTAAAATCAACAAAAAAATCAACCCAAAATTAAAAAAAAAAAAACAAAAACCAAAGGAAACCTAGATAACTAGCTTTGCCTCAATGTAGAAACACAGGATGGAGTTGGGTCGGATCGGAGCTGGATCATATCGAAAAACAGAGGATGGAGTGGAGCTGGATCGGATTGAGAAACCGAAGACGGAGCTGGACCAGATCGAGAAATAGAGGACGGAGCGAATCGGAGTGAGAAATAGAGGATGGAGCGGATCAGAGCGAGAAATAGAGGACGAAGCGGATCGGATCGAGAAACAGAGGACGAAGAGGAGCTGGATCGGATCGAGAAACCGAAGACGGAGTTGGATTGGAGCGAGAAACAGACGACGGAGTGGATCGGAGCGAGAAACAGAGGACGGAGCAGAGCTGGATCGGATTGAGAAACCGAAGACAGAGCTGGATTGGAGCGAGAAACAGAGGACGGAGCTGATCGAAGAGTTGATCTGAAATGGTAGGAATAGAGAGAGAGAGAGAGAGAGAGAGAGAGAGAGAGAGAAATGAATCAGAAATGAATACAGGGAGAGAGATAAAACACGTATATAAATGGTGAGGAAATTGATTATTTAATTAATGAAAGTGGTAGAAATGATGAACTAATGTAGGTGTTTTGTAAAAATGAATGTGTAAAATCTTAAAAGCAGGTTTTTTGTGTAAAATAGACGGAATCTTTTAAAAGGCCTGATGTGGTTGCTCTAAAGTGCTGGAAACTTCTTTTAAATTATGAGCCATTCAAAGCATTGAACTGAAAAATACACGGTTTTCATAGGAAGATGTGAGTGAATTCTGAATAGTCATAGTTAAAGACAAATAGGACAAAATAGAATTCAGAAAGGTCTTTTCCTCCGTGGGCCACGTACATGTGAATTTGAAAACACGGATTTATTTATTTTGAATTAACGAATGGGTCTGTGTTGCAACTCTGATTTTGCCAAGTCAAATTTCTCAACAGCACTAGTCTCATCTTCAGCTACGCCCTTCTCCCAAGGAACAAGTCAATACGTCTAGATTAGATAACTGTATTGACTAAATTAAAATGGCAATTATGTGTACACAAAAATAATTTAGATAGAACATTACACCACTAAAAACAGTCCACATATAATTTATTATGTGGTAATTATAATAGCATGGCCGCACATTTCTACTTATGGCTTTTGGATGTGATTTTCGGATATGAGAAAGAGAGAAGAGAGAACATAAATAATTAATGTGATTAAGTCTTAACAGCTTACACTTATAACTGTTAACTAATCGAAAAACATATATGTATAGTAGACTAATTCGAAAATTTTACACTTAACATGGTTCAGTCTTAAGTCTTAACAGATTAATCTTAATGTGTTTTTTTTTTTTTTGGGAACAAAGATTACACTTAATGTGATTCTTTTTTTTTTTTTTGAGCCCACTCTTATGTGATTCATGAGTCCATAAAATTGCATGTTTAATCCTTGACAATAATTTGTAATACCTACCCTATAGGTGATTTTTTTTTTTGATACAAGATTTAATTTTTACTCTCTCTCTCTGCCTCTCCTCTCCCTCTCCCTCTTCCTCTTCCCGGGACAAAACTCATCAACCACTGATCATCGACCATCATCCAACCACCACCACAACAACACCACCGCAACAGCACCACCCACCTACGCAGCCCAACAACACCCACCATTACCACCGCAGCAAATCACAACACCTTATGACACAAAATTGACCCAAAAATCAACAGAAAATTAAACAAAAATCAACAAAAAAAACAACCCGAAAAAAAAAAAACCAAAGGAAACCCAGAAAACCAGCTTTGCCTCAATGCAGAAACAGAGGATGGAGTTGGATCGGATCGGAGCTGGATCGGATCGAGAAACAAAGGACGGAGAGAAGCTGGATCGGATTGAGAAACCGAAGACGGAGTTGGACCGGATCGAGAAACAGAGGACGAAGCGAATCGGAGCGAGAAATAGAGGACGGAGCAGATCGAAGCGAGAAATAGAGGACGGAGCGAATCAGATCGAGAAACAGAGGACGAAGAGGAGCTGGATCGGATCGAGAAACCGAAGATGGAGTTGGATCGGAGTGAGAAATAGAGGACAGAATGGATCAGAGCGAGAAACAGACGACGGAGCGGAGCTGGATCGGATTGAGAAATCGAAGATGGAGCTGGATCGGAGCGAGAAACAAAGGACAGAGCTGATCGGAGAGTTGATCTGAAATGGGTAGGAAGAGAGAGAGAGAGAGAGAAATGAATACATGGAGAGAGACAGCACGCGTATATAACTGTGGCAGTTGAGAGAAATAATAAAAAATGTTGAGGAAATTGATTATTTTATTAATGAAAGTGGTAGAATAGATGAACTGATGTAGGTGTTTTGTAAAAATGAATGTGTAAAATCTTAAAAGCAGGTTTTTTGTGTAAAATAGACGGAATCTTTTAGAAGAGCTGATGTGGTCGGTCTAAAGTGCTGGAAAACTTCTTTTAAATTATGAGCCATTCAAAGCATTGAACTGAAAAATACACGGTTTTCATAGGAAGACGTGAGTGAATTCTGAATAGTCATAGTTAAAGACGAATAGGACAAAATAGAATTCAGAAAGGTCTTTTCCTCCGTGGGCTACGTACATGTGAATTTGAAAACACAGATTTATTTATTTTAAATTAACGAATGGGTCTGCGTTGTAACTCTGATTTTGCCAAGTCAAATTTCTCAACAGCACTAGTCTCATCTTCAGCTAGGCCTTTCTCCCAAAGAACAAGTCAATACATCTAGATTAGATAACTGTATTGACTAAATTAAAATGGCAATTATGTGTACACAAAAATAATTTAGATAGAACATTACACCACTAAAAATAGTCTACATATAATTTGTTATGTGGTAATTATAATAGCATGGCTGCACATTTCCACTTATGGCTTTTGGATGTGATTTTCGGATATGAGAGAGAGAGAAGAGAGACCATAAATAATTAACATGATTAAGTATTAACAGCTTACACTTATAAGTTTTAACTAATTGAAAAACATATAGGTATAGTAGACTAATTCCAAAATTTTACACTTAACATGGTTCAGTCTTAAGTCTTAACAGATTAATCTTGATGTGTTTTTTTTTTTTTTTTAGGAACAAAGATTACACTTAATGTGATTATTATTATTATTATTATTTTAGCCCACTCTTAATGTGATTCACGAGTCCATGAAATTGCATTTTTAATCCTTGACATTAATTTGTAACACCTACCCCTTAGGTGATTTTTTTTTTGATACAAGACTTAATTTTTACTCTCTCTCTTTGCCTCTCTCTCTCCCTCTCCCTCTTCACGGGACAAAACTCATCAACCACCGTCCATCGACCATCATCCAACCGCCACCACAACAACACCACCGCAACAGCACCACCCAACTCCGCAGCCCAGCAACACCCACCATTACCATCGCAGCCAATCACAAAACCTTATAACATAAAATTGAGCCAAAAATCAATAGAAAATTAAACTAAAATCAAGAAAAAATCAACCCAAAAAAAAAAAAAAAACCAAAGGAAACCCTGAAAACCAGCTTTGCCTCAACACAGAAACAGAGGATGGAGTCGGATCGGATCGAGAAACAGAGGATGGGGCGAAGCTGGATCGGATTGAGAAACCGAGGACGGAGCAGGACCAGATCGAGAAACAGAGGACGGAGCGAATCAGTGCGAGAAATAGAGGATGTAGCAGATCGGAGCGAGAAATAGAGGACGGAGCGGATCGGATCGAGAAACAGAGGACGAAGAGGAGCTGCATCAGATCAAGAAACCGAAGACGGAGTTGGATCAGAGCCAGAAATAGAGGACAAAGTGGATCGGAGCGAGAAACAGAGGACGGAGAGGAGCTGGATCGGAATGAGAAAAAAAAGACGGAGCTGGATCGGAGCGAGAAACGGAGGACGGAGCTGATCGGAGAGTTGATCTGAAATGGGTAGGAAGAGAGAGAGAGAGAGAGAGAGAGAGAGAGAGAGAGAGAGAGAGAAATGAATCAGAAATGAATACAAGGAGAGAGACAGCACGCGTATATAACTGTGGCAGTTGAGAGAAATAATAAAACATGTTGAGGAAATTGATTATTTAATTAATGAAAGTGGTAGAATAGATGAACTGATGTTGGTGTTTTGTAAAAATGAATGTGTAAAATCTTAAAAGTAGATTTTTGTGTAAAATAGATGGACTCTTTTAAAAGAGCTAATGTGGTTGCTCTAAGGTGCTGGAAACTTCTTTTAAATTATGAGCCATTCAATGCATTGAATTGAAAAAAACACGGTTTACATAGGAAGACGTGAGTGAATTCTGAATAGTCATAGTTAAAGACGAATAGGAGAAAATAGAATTCAGAAAGGTCTTTTCCTCTGTGGGCCACGTACATGTGAATTTGAAAACACGGATTTATTTATTTTGAATTAACGAATGTGTCTGTGTTGCAACTCTGATTTTGCCAAGTCAAATTTCTCAACAACACTAGTCTCATATTCAACTTCGTCCATCTCCCAAAGAACAAGTCAATACGTCTAAATTAGATAACTGTATTGACTAAATTAAAATTGTAATTATGTGTACACAAAAATAATTTAGATAGAACTTTACACCACTAAAAATAGTCTACATATAATTTGTTATGTGGTAATTATAATAGCATGGCTGCACATTTCCAATTATGGCTTTTGGATATGATTTTCGGATGTGAGAGAGAGAGAAGAGAGAACATAAATAATTAACGTGATTAAGTCTTAACAGCTTACACTTATAAGTTTTAATTAATTGAAAAACATATAGGTATAGTAGACCAATTCCAAAATTTTACACTTAACATGGTTCAGTCTTAAGTCTTAACAAATTAATCTTAATGTGTTTTTTTATTTTTTCTTGGGAACAAACAAAGATTACACTTAATGTGATTCTTTTTTTTTTTTTAGCCCACTCTTAACGTGATTCATGAGTCCATAAAATTGCATGTTTAATCCTTGACATTAATTTGTAATACCTACCCTTTAGGTGATTTTTTTTTTTTTGATACAAGACTTAATTTTTACTCTCTTTCTTTGCCTCTCTCTCTCCTTCTCCCACTTCCTCTTCACGGGACAAAACTCATCAACCATCGTCCATCAACCATCATCCAACCACCATCACAGCAACACCACCGCAGCCCAGCAACATCCACCATTACCACCACAGCCAATCACAACAGCTTATATCACAAAATTGACCCAGAAATCAACAGAAAATTAAACTAAAATCAACAAAAAAATCAACACAAAATAAATAAATAAAAAAAACCAAAGGAAACCCAGAAAACCAGCTTTGCCTCAACTCAGAAACAGAGGATGGAGTCGGATCAGATCGAATCGGAGTTGGATCGGATTTAGAAATAGAGGACGGAGCGAAGCTGGATCGGATTGACAAACCGAAGACGGAGCTGGACCGGATCCAGAAACAGAGGAAGGAGCGAATCAGAGCGAGAAATAGAGGACGGAGCAGGTCGGAGCGAGAAATAGAGGACGGAGCGGATCGGATCGAGAAACAAAGGGCGAAGAGGAGCTAGATCGGATCGGAGCGAGAAATAGAGAACAAAGTGGATCGGAGCGAGAAACAGAGGACGGAGCAGAGCTGGATTGGATTGAGAAACCGAAGACGGAGCTGGATCGGAGCGAGAAACAGAGGACGGAGTTGATCTGAAATGGGTAGGAAGAGAGAGAGAGAGAGAGAGAGAGAAATGAATCAGAAATGAATACAAGGAGAGAGACAGCAAGCGTATATAACTGTGGCAGTTGAGAGAAATAATAAAACATGTTGAGGAAATTGATTATTTAATGGATGAAACTGGTAGAATCGATGAACTGACGTTGGTGTTTTGTAAAAATGAATGTGTAAAATCTTAAAAGTAGATTTTTGTGTAAAATAGATGGAATCTTTTAAAAGAGCTGATGTGGTTGCTCTAAGGTGCTAGAAACTTCTTTTAAATTATGAGCCATTCAATGCATTGAACTGAAAAAAACACGGTTTACATAGGAAGACGTGAGTGAATTCTGAATAGTCATAGTTAAAGACGAATAGGACACAATAGAATTCAGAAAGGGCTTTTCCTCCGTGGGCCACGTACATGCGAATTTGAAAACACGGATTTATTTATTTTGAATTAACGAATGGGTCTGTGTTGCAACTCTGATTATGCCAAGTCAAATTTCTCAACAACACTAGTCTCATCTTCAACTTCGTCCTTCTCCCAAAGAACAAGTCAATACGTCTAAATTAGATAACTGTATTGACTAAATGAAAATTGTAATTATGTGTACACAAAAATAATTTAGATAGAACATTACACCACTAAAAATAGTCTACATATAATTTGTTATGTGGTAATTATAACAGCATGGCTGCACAATTCCACTTATGGCTTTTGGATGTGATTTTCGGATGTGAGAGAGAGAGAAGAGAGAACATAAATAATTAACGTGATTAAGTCTTAACAGCTTACACTTATAAGTTTTAACTAAGTGAAAAACATATAGATATAGTAGACTAATTCTAAAATTTTAGACTTAACATGGTTCAGTCTTAACTCTTAACAGATTACTCTTAATGTGTTTTTTTTTTTTTTTTTTTTGGGAACAAAGATTACACTTAATGTGACTCTTTTTTTTTTTTTTTTTTTTGAGCCCACTCTTAATGTGATTCATGAGTCCATAAAATTGCATGTTTAATCCTTGACATTAATTTGTAATACCTAACCTTTAGGTGATTTTTTTTTTGATACAAGACTTAATTTTTACTCTCTCTCTTTACCTCTCTCTCTCCCTCTCCCTCTTCCTCTTCACGGGACAAAACTCATCAACCATCGTCCATCGATCATCATCCAACCACCACCACAGCAACACCACCACCCACCTCTGCAGCCCAGCAACATCCACCATTACCACCGCAGCCAATCACAACAGCTTATAACACAAAATTGACCCAAAAATCAACAGAAAATTAAACTAATATCAACAAAAAAATCAACACAAAATAAATAAATAAATAAAACCAAAGGAAACCCAGAAAACCAGCTTTGCCTCAACGCAGAAACAGAGGATGGTGTTGGATCGGATCAGAGCTCGATCGGATTGAGAAATAGGGGACGGAGCGAAGCTGGATCGGATTGACAAACCGAAGACGGAGCTGAACCGGATCTAGAAACAGAGGACGGAGCGAATCAGAGCGAGAAATACAGGACGGAGCAGGTCGAAGCGAGAAATAGAGGACGGAGCGGATCGGATCGAGAAACAGAGGACGAAGAGGAGCTGGATCGGATCGAGAAACCGAAGACGGAGTTGGATCGGAGCGAGAAATATAGGACAAAGTGGATCGGAGCGAGAAACAGAGGACGGAGCGGAGCTGGATCGGATTGAGAAACCGAAGACGGAGCTGGATCGGAGCGAGAAACACAGGACGGAGTTGATCGGAGAGTTGATCTGAAATGGGTAGGAAGAGAAAGAGAGAGACAGAGACAGAGAGAGAAATGAATCAGAAATGAATACAAGGAGAGAGACAGCACGCGTATATAACTGTGGCAGTTGAGAGAAATAATAAAACATGTTGAGGAAATTGATTATTTAATTGATGAAAGTGGTAGAATAGATGAACTGATGTTGGTGTTTTGTAAAAATGAATGTGTAAAATCTTAAAAGTAGATTTTTGTGTAAAATAGACGGAATCTTTCGATAGAGCTGATGTGGTTGCTCTAAGGTGCTGGAAACTTCTTTTAAATTATGAGCCACTCAATGCATTGAACTGAAAAAAACACGGTTTACATACGAAGCCGTGAGTGAATTCTGAATAGTCATAGTTAAAGACGAATAGGACAAAATAGAATTCAGAAAGGTCTTTTCCTCCGTGGGCCACGTACATGTGAATTTGAAAACACGGATTTATTTCTTTTGAATTAACGAATGGGTCTGTGTTGCAACTCTGATTTTGCCAAGTCAAATTTCTCAACAACACTAGTCTCATCTTCAACTTCGTCCCTCTCCCAAAGAACAAGTCAATACGTCTAAATTAGATAACTGTATTGACTAAATTAAAATCGTAATTATGTGTACACAAAAATAATTTAGATAGAACTATACACCACTAAAAATAGTCTACATATAATTTGTTATGTGGTAATTATAATAGCATGGCTGCACATTTCAACTTATGGCTTTTGGATGTGATTTTCGTATGTTAGAGAGGGAGAAGAGAGAACATAAATAATTAACGTGATTAAGTCTTAACAGCTTACACTTATAAGTTTTAACTAATTGAAAAACATATAGATATAGTAGACTAATTCCAAAATTTTACACTTAACATGGTTCAGTCTTAAGTCTTAACAGATTAATCTTAATGAGTTTTTTTTTTTCTTTTTTTTCTTTTTTTTCTTTTTTTTCTTTTTTTTTTTTCGGAACAAAGATTACACTTAATGTGATTCTTTTTTTTTTTTTTCTTTTTTAAGCCCACTCTTAATGTGATTCATGAGTCCATAAAATTGCATGTTTAATCCTTGACATTAGTTTGTAATACCTAACCTTTAGGCGATTTTTTTTTGATACAAGACTTAATTTTAACTCTCTTTCTTTGCCTCTCTCTCTCCCTCTCCCTCTTCCACTTCACGGGACAAAACTCATCAACCATCATCCATCGACCATCATCCAACCACCACCACAGCAACACCACCGCAACAGCACCACCCACCTCCGCAGCCCAGCAACATCCACCATTACCACCACAGCCAATCACAACAGCTTATAACACAAAATTGGCCCAGAAATCAACAGAAAATTAAACTAATATCAACAAAAACATCAACACAAAATAAATAAATAAAAAAAACCAAAGGAAACCCAGAAAACTAGCTTTGCCTCAACGCAGAAACAGAGGATGGAGTTGGATCGGATTGAGAAATAGGGGACGGAGCGAAGCTGGATCGGATTGACAAATCGAAGACGGAGCTGGACTGGATCTAGAAACAGAGGACGGAGCGAATCGGAGCGAGAAATAGAAGACGGAGCAGGTCGGAGCGAGAAATAGAGGACGGAGCGGATCGGATCGAGAAACAGAGGACGAAGAGGAGCTGGATCGGATCGAGAAACCGAAGACGGAGTTGGACCGGAGCGAGAAATATAGGACAAAATGGATCGGAGCGAGAAACAGAAGACGGAGCGGAGCTGGATCGGATTGGGAAACCGAAGACGGACTTGGATCGGAGCGAGAAACAGAGGACGGAGTTGATCGGAGAGTTGATCTGAAATGGGTAGGAAGAGAGAGAGAGAGAGAGAGAGAGAGAGATAAATGAATCAGAAATGAATACAAGGAGAGAGACAGCACGCGTATATAACTGTGGCAGTTGAGAGAAATAATCAAACATGTTGAGGAAATTGATTATTTAATTAATGAAAGTAGTAGAATAGATGAACTGATGTTGGTGTTTTGTAAAAATGAATGTGTAAAATCTTCAAAGTAGATTTTTGTGTAAAATAGACGGAATCTTTTAAAAGAGCTGATGTGGTTGCTCTAAGGTGCTGGAAACTTCTTTTAAATTATGAGCCACTCAATGCGTTGAACTGAAAAAAACACGGTTTACATAGGAAGACGTGAGTGAATTCTGAATAGTCATAGTTAAAGACGAATAGGACAAAATAGAATTCAGAAAGGTCTTTTCCTCCGTGGGCCACGTACATGTGAATTTGAAAACACGGATTTATTTATTTTGAATTAACGAATGGGTCTATGTTGCAACTCTGATTTTGCCAAGTCAACTTTCTCAACAACACTAGTCTCATCTTCAACTTCATCCTTCTCCCAAAGAACAAGTCAATACGTCTAAATTAGATAACTGTATTGACTAAATTAAAATTGTAATTATGTGTAGACAAAAATAACTTAGATACAACTTTACACCACTAAAAATTGTCCGCATATAATTTGTTATGTGGTAATTATAATAGCATGGCTGCACATTTCCACTTATGGCTTTTGGATGTGATTTTCGGATGTGTGAGAGAGAGAAGAGAGAACATAAATAATTAACGTGATTAAGTCTTAACAGCTTACACTTATATGTTTTAACTAATTGAAAAAAATATAGATATAGTAGACTAATTCCAAAATTTTACACTTAACATGGTTCAGTCTTAAGTCTTAACAGATTCATCTTAATGAGTTTTTTTTTTTTTTTTGGGAACAAAGATTACACTTAATGTGATTCTTTTTTTTTTTTTTTTAAGCCCACTCTTAATGTGATTGATGAGTCCATAAAATTGCATGTTTAATCCTTGACATTAATTTGTAATACCTAACCTTTAGGTGATTTTTTTTTTGATACAAGGTCAATTTTTACTCTCTTTCTTTGCCTCTCTCTCTCCCTCTCCCTCTTCCTCTTCACGGGACAAAACTCATCAACCATCATCCATCGACCATCATCCAACCACCACCACAGCAACACCACCGCAACAGCACCACCTACCTCCGCAGCCCAGCAACATCCACCATTACCACCGCAGCCAATCACAACAGCTTATAACACAAAATTGAAACAGAAATCAACAGAAAATTAAACTAATATCAACAAAAACATCAACACAAAATAAATAAATAAATAAAACCAAAGGAAACCCAGAAAACCGGCTTTGCCTCAACGCAGAAACAGAGGATGGAGTTGGATCGGATCGGAGCTGGATGGGATTGAGAAATAGGGGACGGAGCGAAGCTGGATCGGATTGACAAACCGAAGACGGAGCTGGACTGGATCTAGAAACAGAGGACGGAGTGAATCGGAGCGAGAAATAGAGGACGGAGCAGGTCAGAGCGAGAAATAGAGGACGGAGCGGATCGGATTGAGAAACAAAGGACGAAAAGGAGCTGGATCGGATCGAGAAACCGAAGACGGAGTTGGACCGGAGCGAGAAATATAGGACAAAGTGGATCGGAGCGAGAAACAGAGGACGGAGCGGAGTTGGATCGGATTGAGAAACCGAAGACGGAGCTGGATCGGAGCGAGAAACACAGGACGGAGTTGATCGGAAATGGGTAGGAAGAGAGAGAGAGAGACAGGGAGAGAGAGAGAGAGAAATGAATTAGAAATGAATACAAGGAGAGAGACAACACGCATATATAACTGTGGCAGTTGATAGAAATAATAAAACATGTTGAGGAAATTGATTATTTAATTGATGAAAGTGGTAGAATAGATGAACTGATGTTGGTGTTTTGTAAAAATGAATGTGTAAAATCTTAAAAGTATATTTTTGTGTAAAATAGACGGAATCTTTTAAAAGAGCTGATGTGGTTTCTCTAAGGTGCTGGAAACTTCTTTTAAATTACGAGCCATTCAATGTATTGAATTGAAAAAAACACGGTTTACATAGGAAGACGTGAGTGAATTCTGAATAGTCATAGTTAAAGACGAATAGGACAAAATAGAATTCAGAAAGGTCTTTTCCTCCGTGGGCCACGTGCATGTGAATTTGAAAACACGGATTTATTTATTTTGAATTAACGAATGGGTCTATGTTGCGACTCTAATTTTGCCAAGTGAAATTTCTCAACAACACTAGTCATCTTCAACTTCGTCCTTCTCCCAAAGAACAAGTCAATATGTCTAAATTAGATAACTGTATTGACTAAATTAAAATTGTAATTATGTGTACACAAAAATAATTTGGATAGAACATTACACCACTAAAAATAGTCCACATATAATTTGTTATGTGGTAATTATAATAGCATGGCTGAACATTTCCACTTATGGCTTTTGGATGTGATTTTCGGATGTGAGAGAGAGAGAAGAGAGAACATAAATAATTAACGTGATTAAGTCTTAACAGCTTACACTTATAAGTTTTAACTAATTGAAAAACATATAGATATAGTAGACTAATTCCAAAATTTTACACTTAACATGGTTCAGTCTTAAGTCTTAACAGATTAATCTTAATGTGTTTTTTTTTTTTTTTTTTTGGGAACAAAGATTACACTTAATGTGATTATTATTATTTTTTTTTTGAGCCCACTCTTAATGTGATTCACGAGTCCATAAAATTTCATGTTTAATCCTTGATATTAATTTGTAATACCAACCCTTTAGGTGGTTTTTTTTTTTATACAAGGTCAATTTTTACTCTCTTTCTTTGCCTCTCTCTCTCCCTCTCCCTCTTCCTCTTCACGGGACAAAACTCATCAACCATCGTCCATCGACCATCATCCAACCACCACCACAACAGCACCACCGCAACAGCACCGCCCACCTCCGCAGCCCAGCAACATCCACCATTACCACCGCAGCCAATCACAACAGCTTATAACACAAAATTGACCCAAAAATCAACAAAAAATTAAACTAATATCAACAAAAAAATCAACAAAAAATAAATAAATAAGAAAAACCAAAGGAAACCCAGAAAACCATCTTTGCCTCAACGCAGAAACAGAGGATGGAGTTGGATCGGATCGGAGCTGGATCGGATTGAGAAATAGGGGACGGAGAGAAGCTGGATCAGATTGACAAACGGAAGATGGAGCTAGACCGGATCTAGAAACAGAGGACGGAGTGAATCGGAGCGAGAAATAGAGGATGGAGCAGGTCGGGGCGAGAAATAGAGGACGGAGCGGATCGGATCGAGAAACAGAGGACGAAGAGGAGCTAGATTGGATCGAGAAACCGAAGATGGAGTTGGATCGGAGCGAGAAATATAGGACAAAGTGGATCGGAGCGAGAAACAGAGGACGGAGCGGAGCTGGATCGGATTGAGAAACCGAAGTTAGAGCTGGATCGGAGCGAGAAACACAGGACGGAGTTGATCGGAGAGTTGATCTGAAATGGGTAGGAATAGAGTGAAAGAGAGAGAGAGAGAGAGAGAGAGAGAAATGAATCAGAAATGAATACAAGGAGAGAGACAGCACGCGTATATAACTGTGGCAGTTGAGAGAAATAATAAAACATGTTGAGGAAATTGATTATTTAATTGATGAAAGTGGTAGAATAGATGAACTGATGTTGGTGTTTTGTAAAAATGAATGTGTAAAATCTTAAAAGTAGATTTTTGTGTAAAATAGACGGAATCTTTTAAAAAAGCTGATGTGGTTGCTCTAAGGTGCTGGAAACTTCTTTTAAATTATGAGCCACTCAATGCATTGAACTGAAAAAAACACGGTTTACATAGGAAGACGTGAGTGAATTCTGAATAGTCATAGTTAAAGACAAATAGGACACAATAGAATTCAGAATGGTCTTTTCCTCCGTGGGCTACGTACATGTGAATTTGAAAACACGGATTTATTTATTTTGAATTAACGAATGGGTCTGTGTTGCAACTCTGATTTTGCCAAGTCAAATTTCTCAACAACACTAGTCTCATCTTCAACTTCGTCCTTCTCCCAAAGAACAAGTCAATACGTCTAAATTAGATAACTGTATTGACTAAATTAAAATTGTAATTATGTGTACACAAAAATAATTTAGATAGAACTTTACACCACTAAAAATAGTCTATAGATAATTTGTTATGTGGTAATTATAATAGCATGGCTGCACATTTCCACTTATGGCTTTTGGATGTGATTTTCGGATGTGAGAGAGAGAGAAGAGAGAACATAAATAATTAACGTGATTAAGTCTTAACAGCTTACACTTATAAGTTTTAACTAATTGAAAAACATATAGATATAGTAGACTAATTCCAAAATTTTACACTTAACACGGTTCAGTCTTAAGTCTTAACAGATTAATCTTAATGTGTTTTTTTTTTTTTTTTTTTTGAGCCCACTCTTAATGTGATTCATGAGTCCATAAAATTGCATGTTTAATCCTTGGCATTAATTTGTAATACCTACCCTTTAGGTGATTTTTTTTTTGATACAAGACTTAATTTTTACTCTCTTTCTTTGCCTCTCTCTCTCCCTCTCCCTCTTCCTCTTCACGGGACAAAACTCATCAACCATCATCCATCGACCATCATCTAACCACCACCACAGCAACACCACCGCAACAGCACCACCCACCTCCGCAACCCAACAACATCCACCATTACCACCGCAGGCAATCACAACAGCTTATAACACAAAATTGACCCAAAAATCAATAGAAAATTAAACGAACATTAACAAAAAAATCAACACAAAATAAATAAATAAAAAAAACCAAAGGAAGCCCAGAAAACCAGCTTTGCCTCAACGCAGAAACAGAGGATGGAGTTGGATCAGATCGGAGCTAGATCGGATTGAGAAATAGGGACGGAACGAAGCTGGATCGGATTGACAAACCAAAGACGGAGCTGGACCGGATCTAGAAACAGAGGACGGAGCGAATCGGAGCTAGAAATAGAGGACAGAGCAGGTCGGAGCGAGATATAGAGGACGGAGTGGATCGGATCGAGAAACAGAGGACGAAGAGGAGCTGGATTGGATCAAGAAACCGAAGACGGAGTTGGATCGAAGCGAGAAATAGAGGACAAAGTGGATCAGAGTGAGAAACAGAGGACGGAGGGGAGCTGGATCGGAGCGAGAAACAGAGGACGGAGTTGATCGGAGAGTTGATCTGAAATGGGTAGGAAGAGAGAGAGAGAGAGAGAGAGAGAGAGAGAGAGAGAGAGAGAGAAATGAATCAGAAATGAATACAAGGAGAGACACAGCATGTGTATATAACTGTGACAGTTGAGAGAAATAATAAAAAATGTTGAGGAAATTGATTATTTAATTAATGAAAGTGGTGAAATAGATGAACTGATGTTGGTGTTTTGTAAAAATGAATGTGTAAAATCTTAAAAGAAGATTTTTGAGTAAAATAGACGGAATCTTTTAAAAGAGCTGATGTGGTTGCTCTAAGGTGCTGGAAACTTCTTTTAAATTATGAGCCACTCAATGCATTGAACAGAAAAAAACACGGTTTACATAGGAAGACGTGAGTGAATTCTGAGTAGTCATAGTTAAAGACGAATAGGACAAAATAGAATTCAGAAAGGTCTTTTCCTCCGTGGGCCACGTACATGTGAATTTGAAAACACGGATTTATTTATTTTGAATTAACGAATGGGTCGGTGTTGCAACTCTAATTTTGCCAAGTCAAATTAATCAACAACACTAGTCTCATCTTCAACTTCGTCCTTCTCCCAAAGAACAAGTCAATACGTCTAAATTAGATAACTGTATTGACTAAATTAAAATTGTAATTATGTGTACACAAAAATAATTTAGATAGAACTTTACACCACTAAAAATAGTCTACATATAATTTGTTATGTGGTAATTGTAATAGCATGGCTGCACATTTCCACTTATGGCTTTTGGATGTGATTTTCGGATGTGAGACAGAGAGAAGAGAGAACATAAATAATTAACGTGATTAAGTCTTAACAGCTTACACTTATAAGTTTTAACTAATTGAAAAACATATAGGTATAGTAGACTAATTCCAAAATTTTACACTTAACATGGTTCAGTCTTAAGTCTTAACAGATTAATCTTAATGTGTTTTTTTGTTTTTTTGTTTTTTGGGAACAAAGATTACACTTAATGTGATTCTTTTTTTTTTTTTTTGAGCCCACTCTTAATGTGATTCATGAGTCCATAAAATTGCACGTTTAATCCTTGACATTAATTTGTAATACCTACCCTTTAGGTGATTTTTTTTTTGATACAAGACTTAATTTTTACTCTCTTTCTTTGCCTCTCTCTCTCCCTCTCCCTCTTCCTCTTCACGGGACAAAACTCATCAACCACCGTCCATCGACCATCATCCAACCACCACCACAACAACACCACCGCAACAGCACCACCCACCTCCGCAGCCCAGTAACACCCACCATTACCACCGCAGCCAATCACAACACCTTATAACACAAAATTGACCAAAAAATTAACAGAAAATTAAACTAAAATCAACAAAAAAATCAACCCAAAATAAATAAATAAATAAAACCAAAGGAAACCCAGAAAACCAGCTTTGCCTCAACGCAGAAACAGAGGATGGAGTTGGATCGGATCGGAGCTGGATCGATTGAGAAATAGGGGATGGAGCGAAGCTGGATCGGATTGAGAAACCGAAGACGGAGCTGGACCGGATCGAGAAACAGAGGACGGAGCGACTCAGAGCGAGAAATAGAGGACAGAGCAGATCAGAGCGAGAAATAGAGGACGGATCGGATCGGATCGAGAAACAGAGGACGAAAAGGAGCTGGATCGGATCGAGAAACCGAAGACGGAGTTGGATTGGAGCGAGAAATAGAGGATGGAGTGGATCAGATCGAGAAACAGAGGACGGAGCGGAGCTGGATCGGATTGAGAAACCGAAGCCGGAGCTGGATCCAATGCGAGAAACAGAGGACGGAGTTGACCTGAAATGGGTAGGAAAAGAGAGAGAGAGAGAGAGAGAGAGAGAAATGAATTAGAAATGAATACAAGGAGAGAGACAGCACGCGTATATAACTGTGGCAGTTGAGAGAAATAATAAAAAATGTTGAGGAAATTGATTATTTAATTAATGAAAGTGGTAAAATAGATGAACTGATGTTGGGGTTTTGTAAAAATGAATGTGTAAAATCTTAAAAGTAGATTTTTGTGTAAAATAGACGGAATCTTTTAAAAGAGCTGATGTGGTTGGTCTAAGGTGCTGGAAACTTCTTTTAAATTATAAGCCACTCAATGCATTGAACAGAAAAAAACACGGTTTACATAGGAAGACGTGAGTGAATTCTGAATAGTCATAGTTAAAGACGAATAGGACAAAATAGAATTCAGAAAGGTCTTTTCCTCCGTGGGCCACGTACATGTGAATTTGAAAACACGGATTTATTTACTTTGAATTAACGAATGGGTCGGTGTTGCAACTCTGATTTTGCCAAGTCAAATTAATCAACAACACTAGTCTCATCTTCAACTTCTTCCTTCTCCCAAAGAACAAGTCAATATGTCTAAATTAGATAACTGTATTGACTAAATTAAAATTGTAATTATGTGTACACAAAAATAATTTAGATAGAACTTTACACCACTAAAAATAGTCTACATATAATTTGTTATGTGGTAATTATAATAGCATGGCTGCACATTTCCACTTATGGCTTTTGGATGTGATTTTCGGATGTGAGAGAGAGAGAAGAGAGAACATAAATAATTAACGTGATTAAGTCTTAACAGCTTACACTTATAAGTTTTAACTAATTGAAAAACATATAGGTATAGTAGACCAATTCCAAAATTTTACACTTAACATGGTTCAGTCTTAAGTCTTAACAAATTAATCTTAATGTGTTTTTTTTTTTTGGGAACAAAGATTACACTTAATGTGATTCTTTTTCTTTTTTTTTGAGCCCACTCTTAATGTGATTCATGAGTCCATAAAATTGCATGTTTAATCCTTGACATTAATTTGTAATACCTACCCTTTAGGTGATTTTTTTTTTTTTGATACAAGACTTAATTTTTACTCTCTCTCTCTTTGCCTCTCTTTCTCCCTCTCCCTCTTTCTCTTCACGGGACAAAACTCATCAACCACCGTCCATCGACCATCATCCAACCACCACCACAACAACTCCACCGCAACAGCACCACCCACCTCCGCAGCCCAGCAACACCCACCATTACCACCGCAGCCAATCACAACACCTTATAACACAAAATTGACCCAAAAATCAACAGAAAATTAAACTAAAATTAACAAAAAAATCAACCCAAAATAAAAAAATAAAAAAAACCAAAGGAAACCCAGAAAACCAGCTTTGCCTCAACGCAGAAACAGAGGATGGAGTTGGATCGGATCGGAGCTGGATCGGATCGAGAAACAGAGGACGGAGCGAAGCTGGATCGGATTGAGAAACCGAAGACGGAGCTGGACCGGATCGAGAAACATAGGACGAAGCGAATCAGAGCGAGAAATAGAGGACGGAGTAGATCGGAGCGAGAAATAGAGGACGTAGCAGATCGGATCAAGAAACAAAGGACGAAGAGGAGCTGGATCGAATCGAGAAACCAAAGACGGAGTTGGATCGGAGCGAGAAATAGAGGACGGAGTGGATCGGAGCGAGAAACAGAGGACGGAGCGAAGCAGGATCGGATTGAGAAACCGAAGACGGTGCTGGATCGGAGCGAGAAACAGAGGACGGAGCTGATCGGAGAGTTGATCTGAAATGGGTAGGAAGAGAAAGATAGAGAGAGAGAGAGAGAGAGAGAGAGAGAGAGAGAGAGAATGAATCAGAAATGAATACAAGGAGAGAGACAGCACGCGTATATAGCTGTGGCAGTTGAGGGAAATAATAAAAAATGTTGAGGAAATTGATTATTTAATTAATGAAAGTGGTAGAATAGATGAACTGATGTTGGTGTTTTGTAAAAATGAATGTGTAAAATCTTAAAAGTAGATTTTTGTGTAAAATAGACGGAATCTTTTAAAAGAGCTGATGTGGTTGCTCTAAGGTGCTGGAAACTTCTTTTAAATTATGAGCCATTCAATGTATTGAATTTTTTGTCTTAGGAGCCTCAGGGATGAAATTTTTTTGTCTCTGTACAAATAGCTCTCTCTCTCCACTTTACGGTAGAAATGAGCATCTCACACCTTTTTCTCTCTCTCAAGGAAGATATGGATGCTATTTTGAACAGATGTGCGGGGCTAAAACTATCAGAGGGGGAGAGATCAGAGATTGTTATTGGCACCCCAGTGAAAAAATAATAGAGTGTTGGCCGGGATGTTCTTTACAAAATGGCGAGTCAACTTGGAATTGGTGGCGCGGGTACTGGAATCTGTTTGGAAAACAAATCTAAGTTTTGAAGTGAGTGACTTAGGAGATAACAAGGTACTCTTCCTGTTCCAGAATGAGGATGATACGGATGAAGTCAAGTTGCTTGGCCCTTGGTCTTTTGACAAGTACCTCCTGGCCTTGCACAAGTTGGAAACAGGGGAGGTAGTAAGTAAGGTTCGGTTTGACAAGATGTCGTTATGGATTTAAATCCATGGCATCCCAACCATGTACCAAACGAAGGAGGTGGGGTATAGTATAGGTGCTACTATTGGATTCGTGGAAAAAGTAGATGTCAATGAAAAAGTCTTCTGCCTCAGAAACTACATGAGCATAAGGGTGACGATAGATATCTCGACACCATTTTGCAGGGGCCGAAAGGTTCGCTTGGGCAGCTTAAGCTAGATTTGGGTTGATTTCAAATATGAGTGAATGCTAATATTTTGTTACCTTTGCGGCAAGGTGACTCACGATGAGAATGACTGTCTAGTGGGGCTCCAGAGTGCAGGAAGAATGAATACTAAAGGTAAGCTGTTTGGACCATGGTTAAGGGCATCTCTGGGAAGACTCTAGAAGCCTCAACTAGTCTCGGCACCATCTCGGGACTGTGAAGAAGAGTCACAAAATGGAGGCGATAAAGGACAACGAAGCAGGTAGGGTTGACGTGGAGGGTGTGGCAGCACGTTGTAGACACCCTATTTCGTTCTTCAATTATAATGCATATCTTTGCGCATGCGTCTCCCCAATGATGAACTGATTAAATAGTATGTATAACTCCTTAATCTCTCTCTTATTTGGCACATTTTTATTTTATTTATTTTACTTTTTTTTAACTCTTATATTTGTTTATTCTTAGTTTTAACTGTCAATTCTTCATTTTAAGTGCATTTGAACCAACCTTTTTTTTATTTTAATTCATGCATGCTTCTCTCTTTTTCCTTTTTTTCACAAAATCCATAATTTTTCAAAGTTATATAAAAAAAAAAAAAAAAAATCAAGTTTTGTGACTCAATCTCCCCCTCTGTTAATTTAACGTTAAAACAATTGCATTTTATTTCAAAATATATTTGGTATAAACTGAGCTTTAGGGGGGGAAAAGAAAAGGACAAAAAACACAACAAAATGGTGGGAGGGTACACAGGACAGACCTCCCACATACGTCCGGCAGACCCTCCTCTGGAAATTTTTTGTCCTGGCTGATACCACTGTTCCAGGGAGGGCAGGTGGTGGATTTTGAAATTTTGAAAAAAACAGAGAGGAGGAGAGGATAAAAGGCCGAAGAAAAAGAAAAAAGGAAAGAGAAAAAAAAGAAGGGAGGGATCAGAGGGTAAAAAAATAGAGAGGAAAACAAGGAGACCTGGGTTTTCGACCGGATTCTAAAAAGAGGATAGACCCATTTTTTTCCTCTGGATTTTCAAAAACTCATTTTCATCACACCTCTTTGATTCTAATCTTCAAAAAAAAAAAAAGCTTTCAAAAAACATAAAAAAATTGAGAGATTGAGATTTCTTAAGGGAAAATCCGGTCCTGAGGGGGGACAAATCCCATTGTACACGATTTTTTTTTTCAGCACCTCTCCGTCTACCGTCGCCGGTGGAGCGTCACGTGGTGGAGGGACCATCCATCAAAGAACGCCGTTGTTGCCGCCGTTCATCTCAATGAAGTCACCGTCAAACCCATCCAAGGGTGTTGGGTATGTTTTCAACCTCCCCACTCTTTATACTTGCGTTTCAGCTATTTGAATCTTGCTTGCTTTGCTTTGCTGGGTAGTTTCTTTTCCGTCTGAATGTTAAAGTTTGAAGCTTGGTTGTAATAAAAGAAAACTAAAGTGAAAGGGTGGGCTTAAAGCATGTGATTTCTTAGAAAGGACCATGCATTGATGGCTTGACATAGGTTCTTTTCTTTTTCTTTTTTTTCTCACCGCAGCTCCCCTAGTCACCTAGACTCATATTCTTCCCAACAAACCCCACTATTTCGGTTTCTACAAACAAAATATAAAAAAAAAATAGACTTTTGTTTTACCTCATGTCAAAAAAAACAAATATTTGATTCCGATTTTCACAAACAAAATAAAAATATATATGCATTTTTTTTTTTACCAAGACCATGGTTTCGGTTTTCACAAAAAAAAAAATGAGAATAAAACTTTTTTTTGTTTATTTCAAATCAATGCCAAGACACAAACTAATCTGATTAAGCCCTCATTTTTTTCTTTAAGAAGATTACAACCCTTTTAGTTTTTTTAAAATGAAATGTTCTCATATTACTTACATCATATCTTGAAAGAGTTTAAGCTTACACTTTTTTTTTAGTAGTTGTTATGTCAATTTCTTAATATGCTTGTTAATTTCTTAGTCGTCATTTTGTTTTGTTATTAATTTGCCACTCTTTATTTTATCCATCGTTATCTTGTGTTATGATCTAGCTCTAGGCCATCATGCCATAAAATCAACTACTTGCTTGATTTGGTGTATTGAATTTGGTTAATAATATTGTGCCCATTGAACAATTAATTGAACATCAAATAGTCCTTACTTAATTAGTAGAGGCCGGTAGACATATCGGGCGTGCGTGGGTGCCTCATACCTTCCCACGGCGTAATTTGACCCCCGAACTTGTCCTTGGTGGACGTAGACCACTTTCCTTATCCTTTGAGTCAATCAAATAAAAAAAAGGGTTTTTATTTCTTGTTTTTGTTTTCCCTTGCAAAAAAAAAATAATAAAACAAGTGGCGACTCCTCAATTTTTTTTAGACTCATGATTTTCTTAAAAATAAAAAATACTCAAAAATCAAACATTTTCTTTTTCTTTAAAAAAACCCTTTCCCAAGAAGCGTCACGTGGCCGTGTCCACAAACTGGCGACTCCACTGGGGACTAGTTAAGAGGGTCAAACTCAAACATGAGTAGGGGCAATTTTGTTTATTTTTAATTAATTGTTTGATGGGCGCAACTCTCACGTGCAATCTTTAAACTGAAAATACTGTGATTTGCTTGATTTGTCTTGCTTTATCATATATATTTACATGTTGGCTACTCTCGTCTTCTTTAAATATGTGTTAATCTTATGATGGTTGTGCGCATGCACATGAGAGTAATGGCATGGTGGATTTTCGCGCTTGTGTGATTGCATGTGTGGCTAGTTTGTATCATTGGCATTACGAATGGTAGCAACTTGGTCGACCCCTTCCATGTAACAAGATTCAATGTAATTCAATTTTCCTTGTAATGGTTGTCTCTCTTATAATTCATTGATATCGGATTGTATTAATTATTGGCTGGATCACGGTCTTTGCGTGTACTCATGTTTGCTTTTCGACCAAGCTTGCCATTTGAGATCCAGTGATACATTCTGGTAGTATGTTTATTTCTCCGCTCGTGTGATTTTTTTTCTTTCTTGCATGCGTTTGTGGGCTCGTTCATATCCCCATGGTTCCAAACAACCAAGCTTGGTCGCATTATGTAATTCGGTTTTTTGGGCTTTGATGTAACATTTCAATATTTATGTATTACATATTCGGGTTGTAATTAAATTAAGTGGCCGGGTTGAGGCTTTGATTGTATAATTTATTTGTTTCTCGGCGAGCTGGTTGTTTGGAACCTGGTCATTAGCTTGGGCTATATAGTTGTACCATGGAGATTTGAAAGACGGACCTTTGATATAAAAGAAGCACAATTGTTGCGCAATGTGGAGGTCCTTTTATCGTTTTGTGGAGAGCGCTTTTTTTTGTGAATGGTCCAAATCACCTTTTGAGAAGACCTATATAGCCCTTCCTATGACACAGATATTTACGAGCCCTATTTCTTGGTTGCAGCTTTTTCTTTTATATATTATTATTTTTATGGTTTGACAGGATAGGGGAATGCACCTACCTCACACACTGAGCACATATGCTTGAATGTAAGTCATAAGGTGCGTTAAACCAGCAGGTTGAAACATAAGAACTTCCTTGGGTTGGCCAGGTAGCATCTTGATCCCGGAAGTGGATCCGGACTTGTCGTGTGGACGCCACCCACACCTCCTTGGAGGTGCGCAGAAGGTGTGTAAACACTGTATGCGGGGACACCCTTTACCCACCTTTAGAGCCTACCTTATCCTTTAAGAATGGACTTAGAACCATGGTTAGGGTACCTGCCGTCACGTGGGTGCATTGTTGCGCAGCAGAAATGTGAAGCTCCAGAAGTTCATCTACATTCTCTGTTCTTCGGCACAGCTTGTCTTCTCAGAGTTTTACATTAAATGATTTCTCCACGGTTGTTTGGATCACATTTGGTATTCTGCATATGGTTTTACTTTTTCGGAATTTCGCTAAGATGGATGCTCTCAGTTTTAAGGAAGAGCCAACCAAAAGTTTGGAATGAACCATGTCAAGCTGCCTTTGAGAAGATAAAGGAATATTTGCAATCACCTCCGGTTTTAACTCCTATTCCTGGACGCCCATTGTTGCTATACTTGTCAGTATCTGATGTTGCTTTAGGCTCTATGTTGGCCCAGTATGATGACCATGGTAAAGAAAGAGCGATCTACTATTTGAGTAAGAAAATGCTTGATTATGAATTGAAGTACACTGCAATCGAAAAGACTTGCCTAGCTTTGGTTTGGGTTACTGAGAAGCTTAAGCATTATGTGTCAATTTACTCAATTTGGCTAATTTCCCGCATGGATCCAATCAAATACTTGTTCGAAAAACCAGCATTGGTGGGGAAGATGTCACGATGGTCATTCTTGATAGCACCTTATGACATTAAATTTGTGGTCCAAAAGTCAGTTAAAGGTCAAGTTATTGCAGACCACCTCTCTGCTCATCCAATATTAGACAAGCAAGTTGTTGCTGATGAATTTCCGGATGAGGACATCGTCATGGTAGAAGAAGGGTCTCCGACGTGGAAGATGTATTTTAATGGTGCCTCAAATAGTTCAGGACACGGAATTGGTACTTTGTTGATCTCCCCAGATGGTGATGTCATCCCGAGGGCCATTAGACTTGTCTTTCCAACCAATTGGCCAGTGACTAATAATGTTTCAGAGTATGAGGCATGCATTATGGGGTTGGAGACTGCAATAGAGTTGGGGATAAAGAGACTTGCAGTCTTTGGTGATTCTAACTTGGTGTTACAGCAAATCCAAGGTAAATGGAAAACTAGAGATCCAAAGTTGAGGCCATATCATGCTTACTTAGAGCTTTTAGTTGGAAAGTTTGAAAATATCACTTATCGTCATCTTCCTCGGGATGAGAACCATCTAGTTGATTCTTTGGCTTCTCTTGCTTCCATGTTGCATATTCCTAAAGGTGTAGTTATCCGCCCTTTTCTAGTTGAAAAAAGGACAGAACCCGCATACTTGCGCATCATGGAAATAATGGAACTATCCTCAGATGATAAACCATGGTACACTGACATTTATCAATTTTTGAGAAACAGTGAATATCCTGAGTGTGCTACAAAGAAGGATAAACGTACTTTACGTCAGCTAGCCTCTAGATTTGTAATATGTGGGGACACTTTGTATAGGAAATCAACTGAGGGCATTTTGTTGTTGTGCTTAGATGAATTGTCTGCAAAAAAGGTGATAAATAAGGTGCATGGCGGGCAGTGTGGACCTCATATGAGTGGACATATGTTGGCAAGAAAGATAATGAGACTTGGCTATTTCTGGTTGACAATGGAAACAGATTGCTGTAAACATGTTAGAGGGTGTCATGAGTGCCAAATCCATGGGAATCTCAATCACATACCACCTTCTGAACTTCATTACCTGACTACACCTTGGCCTTTCTCAGTGTGGGGCATTGACATAATTGGGAAAATCACCCCTAAAGCATCAAATGGCCATGAATACATTCTAGTGGCGATTGATTACTTCACGAAATGGGTTGAAGCCGCATCTTACGCTAAGTTGACATCCGTAGAAGTTTCCAAGTTTATCAAGTTGAACATTATTTGTAGGTATGGGGTGCCACATGAGTTGATATCTGATCGAGGCTCTCATTTCAAGAAAGAGGTTTTGACCCTCTTGACAAAATACAACATCCAACATCACAGGTCATCACCTTACAGACCCCAAACCAATGGAGCCGTGGAAGCAGCAAACAAGAACATGGTGAAGATATTAGAGAAGATGATTGAGTCACATCGTGATTGGTCAGAAAAATTACCATTCGCGTTGTGGGCCCATCGAACATCTTTTAGGACAGCAACTGGAGCCACACCTTTCTCTCTAGTATATGGTATGGAGGCGGTATTGCCAGTTGAGATTGAAGTTCCTTCATTGAGAGTGTCATTAGAGCACCATGTATCAGAGGAAGATTGGATTAGATCCAGATTTGATGAACTAAATCTAACGGATGAGAAAAGGCTTCAAGCCGTAAATCACATGCAAGCTTATCAAAGGAAAATGGCTAGAGCATTCAGCAAAAGGGTGAAATCTCGTGGACTAAAAAAAGGGGATATGGTTGTAAAGATGATTAAATTCTTGGTGAAAGACCCAAGAGGCAAGTTTAGGCCTAATTGGAGTGGTCCGTTTATCATTAGAGAGCTATCCCCCGAAGGTGCGGCTTGGCTAATGGACTTAGATGGGAATCAATTCTTTGAGCCAACTAATCTTGACCAGCTTAAAAGATATCATGTTTGAAGTAATGACCAAATGATGGATGGTCTTCATTACTTAAGCCTATTCTTACATACCTAGCCTCATTGATCCTATGCTATTAACTTTGTTGTTACGATACCCACTTCCCCCTTGTTCACCTTGGGTAGGGCCTTCAAAGTGTGACATCTCTTGGAATTACTTTTTGGAGTCTATGGTAGAAAATTCATCCCCCAAAAACAAAAAAACAAAAAAACAAAAAAAAAAAAACAAAAAAAACAAAAAAAACAAAAACAAAAAAAAAAAAAAAAAAAAGAAAAAGAAAAAGAAAGTCATTTATTCCCCTGGAACTACGTCAGACCTGATTCCACTGGATACGTAGGCAACCTATTTAAAAGTAGGTTCGGTCTCATTTGTCATTAATCCCCAACTTTGCTCACGTGTTCATTTTCTCATATCACCATCCCTTTCCCCACTTGCTTATCATCAAATCTCACCGTTGGTTCATGATTATCTTGCCATCAACCAATTGTTGTCATTTTGTCACACTTGACCTTGTCCTATTCCTTGAGATGCCCACACTAGGGGCATGGGCGTGTTATTGGATTTAGTTTCCTTTGTTTCTTTCACATTTATCTGCATATGGCACCGCAACCCACAGGTCCACCCTAAGGTCATGGTCATTATTTCAAACTTTTTATCTTCTAGCAACATATTGGCTTAGAATTGATAACTTTGGAGTTTGGTGCCTCAAATCTCGCATTCAGTTTTGAATCAGTGTTATGGAGATCCATCATTCAAGTGACTTTCCAAAGTTTGAACACTAGAGGCCTAGACGTTCTCTTGGTTTGTGGTAATCGATTTGAGTTTCTTGCGACAAAAGCCTTTCATCCTAGGGGCATGGAAACCCCTTTATTTTGGATTTAATCAAGCTTAAGAAATGGCTGGAGGAGGGCACTAATGAGTTTTGGTGGTAAGGTTTGACCCCATTGGTGAATATTTTGAACTAGAGGCATGGACATTTATCAATATCCATCTATGGTCTAAGGCGAAATGACATACAAATTTGGCTTGGCTTTTTCAAAAAAAAAAACTCAAGATGATCTGATGTGCTCCAAAAACTTTCTTTCTTTCTTGCCTTCACTTACCTCGCTTCTAAATATATACATGCACACATACACATACGCATACACATACACTATCACTATCACTATCACTTTTATTTTTTTCTGTCAAGCCCGGCATCATTCCACCCGGCACATGGGCATCTTTCCACCCCATGTTTTATTTTATTTTTTCTGTCAAGCTCGGCATCTTTCCACCCGGCACATGGGCATCTTTCCACCCCATGTTTTATTTTATTTTTTCTGTCAAGCCCGGCATCTTTCCACCCGGCACATGGGCATCTTTCCACCCCATGTTTTACTTTTCTGTCAAGCCCGGCATCATTCCACCCGGCATTATTCCACCCGGCACATGGGCATCTTTCCACCCCATGTTTTATTTTATTTTTTTCTGTCAAGCCCGGCATCATTCCACCCGGCACATGGGCATCTTTCCACCCCATGTTTTATTTTATTTTTTTCTGTCAAGCCCGGCATCATTCCACCCGGCACATGGGCATCTTTCCACCCCATGTTTTATTTTATTTTTTTCTGTCAAGCCCGGCATCATTCCACCCGGCACATGGGCATCTTTCCACCCCATGTTTTACTTTTTTGTCAAGCCCGACATCTATCCACCCGGCACATGGGCATCTTTCCACCCCATGTCTTACTTTTTCTGTCAAGCCCGGCATCTTTCCACCCGGCACATGGGCATCTTTCCACCCGGCACATGGGCATCTTTCCACCCCATGTTTTACTTTTCTGTCAAGCCCGGCATCATTCCACCCGGCACATGGGCATCTTTCCACCCCATGTTTTACTTTTTTGTCAAGCCCGGCATCTATCCACCCGGCACATGGGCATCTTTCCACCCCATGTCTTACTTTTTTGTCAAGCCCGGCATCTATCCACCCGGCACATGGGCATCTTTCCACCCCATGTTTTATTTTATTTTTTCTATCAAGCCCGGCATCTTTCCACCCGGCACATGGGCATCTTTCCACCCCATGTTTTACTTTTCTGTTAAGCCCGGCATCATTCCACCCGGCACATGGACATCTTTCCACCCCATGTCTTACTTTTTTGTCAAGCCCGGCATCTATCCACCCGGCACATGGGCATCTTTCCACCCCAAGTCTTACTTTTTTGTCAAGCCCGGCATCTATCCACCCGGCACATGGGCATCTTTCCACCCCATGTCTTACTTTTTTGTCAAGCCCGGCATCTATCCACCCGGCACATGGGCATCTTTCCACCCCATGTCTTACTTTTTCTGTCAAGCCCGGCATCTTTCCACCCGGCACATGGGCATCTTTCCACCCCATGTTTTATTTTATTTTTTCTGTCAAGCCCTGCATCCTTCCACTCGGCACATGGGCATCTTTCCACCCCTTTGTTTGTGATTTACCTATTTATTTTTTTCAAAGCTCTATACCAATGTTTGCATATTTTTCATGGAATCACGTCGTTTCTTTCCTATCACATTGCATGTTTATATTGTTGACATCACACCACCTACATGTTATTTTGTGTTTATGGCTTTTCGTAAGGCTTGCATGGCTCAGTGTATTAAAAAAAAAAAAAAAAAAAAAAAAAAGAGAGAAAAACATATAATAAATAAAAACTCTTTTATCTTCTATGACATTTAACATACTGTTATGTATATTTCGTTTCTTGTGTTCTAAATTTCGTTATTTTAGCCATGCAAGCTAGCCGGCGAGAACGCATGCTCAGTGACCCGATGGCAAATGATTGTGCATTATAATAAGAACGAAATTGGTTGCCTTCTTTCACTTCGACGTTCACTCATTCTTTTGCTCATGCACACATGCGTTCACTCACTCACGATCTCCGTCGAAGAGGGGCATATTTGTAGACACCCTATTTCGTTCTTCAATTATAATGCATATCTTTGCGCATGCGTCTCCCCAATGACGAACTGATTAAATAGTATGTATAACTCCTTAATCTCTCTCTTATTTGGCACATTTTTATTTTATTTATTTTACTTTTTTTTAACTCTTATATTTGTTTATTCTTAGTTTTAACTGTCAATTCTTCATTTTAAGTGCATTTGAACCAACCTTTTTTTTATTTTAATTCATGCATGCTTCTCTCTTTTTCCTTTTTTTCACAAAATCCATAATTTTTCAAAGTTATATAAAAAAAAAAAAATCAAGTTTTGTGTCTCAATCTCCCCCTCTGTTAATTTAACGTTAAAACAATTGCATTTTATTTCAAAATATATTTGGTATAAACTGAGCTTTAGGGGGGAAAAAGAAAAGGACAAAAAACACAACAAAATGGTGGGAGGGTACACAGGACAGACCTCCCACATACGTCCGGCAGACCCTCCTCTGGAAATTTTTTGTCCTGGCTGATACCATTGTTCCAGGGAGGGCAGGTGGTGGATTTTGAAATTTTGAAAAAAACAGAGAGGAGGAGAGGATAAAAGGCCGAAGAAAAAGAAAAAAGGAAAGAGAAAAAAAAGAAGGGAGGGATCAGAGGGTAAAAAAATAGAGAGGAAAACAAGGAGACCTGGGTTTTCGACCGGATTCTAAAAAGAGGATAGACCCATTTTTTTCCTCTGGATTTTCAAAAACTCATTTTCATCACACCTCTTTGATTCTAATCTTCAAAAAAAAAAAAAAGCTTTCAAAAAACATAAAAAAATTGAGAGATTGAGATTTCTTAAGGGAAAATCCGGTCCTGAGGGGGGACAAATCCCATTGTACACGATTTTTTTTTTCAGCACCTCTCCGTCTACCGTCGCCGGTGGAGCGTCACGTGGTGGAGGGACCATCCATCAAAGAACGCCGTTGTTGCCGCCGTTCATCTCAATGAAGTCACCGTCAAACCCATCCAAGGGTGTTGGGTATGTTTTCAACCTCCCCACTCTTTATACTTGCGTTTCAGCTATTTGAATCTTGCTTGCTTTGCTTTGCTGGGTATTTTCTTTTCCGTCTGAATGTCAAAGTTTGAAGCTTGGTTGTAATAAAAGAAAACTAAAGTGAAAGGGTGGGCTTAAAGCATGTGATTTCTTAGAAAGGACCATGCATTGATGGCTTGACATAGGTTCTTTTCTTTTTCTTTTTTTTCTCACCGCAGCTCCCCTAGTCACCTAGACTCATATTCTTCCCAACAAACCCCACTATTTCGGTTTCTACAAACAAAATATAAAAAAAAATAGACTTTTGTTTTACCTCATGTAAAAAAAAACAAATATTTGATTCCGATTTTCACAAACAAAATAAAAATATATATGCATTTTTTTTTTTACCAAGACCATGGTTTCGGTTTTCACAAAAAAAAAATGAGAATAAAACTTTTTTTTGTTTATTTCAAATCAATGCCAAGACACAAGCTAATCTGATTAAGCCCTCATTTTTTTCTTTAAGAAGATTACAACCCTTTTAGTTTTTTTAAAATGAAATGTTCTCATATTACTTACATCATATCTTGAAAGAGTTTAAGCTTACACTTTTTTTTTTAGTAGTTGTTATGTCAATTTCTTAATATGCTTGTTAATTTCTTAGTTGTCATTTTGTTTTGTTATTAATTTGCCGCTCTTTATTTTATCCATCGTTATCTTGTGTTATGATCTAGCTCTAGGCCATCATGCCATAAAATCAACTACTTGCTTGATTTGGTGTATTGAATTTGGTTAATAATATTGTGCCCATTGAACAATTAATTGAACATCAAATAGTCCTTACTTAATTAGTAGAGGCCGGTAGACATATCGGGCGTGCGTGGGTGCCTCATACCTTCCCACGGCGTAATTTGACCCCCGAACTTGTCCTTGGTGGACGTAGACCACTTTCCTTATCCTTTGAGTCAATCAAATAAAAAAAAGGGTTTTTATTTCTTGTTTTTGTTTTCCCTTGCAAAAAAAAAAAATAAATAAAACAAGTGGCGACTCCTCAATTTTTTTTAGACTCATGATTTTCTTAAAAATAAAAAATACTTAAAAATCAAACTTTTTCTTTTTCTTTAAAAAAACCCTTTCCCAAGAAGCGTCACGTGGCCGTGTCCACACACGTACTGAGGTGGGATTTCCGATAATCTCTCACGCTCAGCGAGGTTGTCAGTTCGAGGAGCAGCTAAAGGAGATTAATGCCAAGATCTATAGGGATACGGCTGACACATCAAATCTTCTTCTAGCAGAACAGGGCATGGGTATGATTGAGGCTCAGAGAATCACTCTCCAACCATATCACACGCTAGTGAAGGAGAATGAGTCAGTTAGCCATAAAGGGTTACAGAGTGAACTTAACTCTGCTACAAACATAGTAAATGGGCCATAATGTCTAACTTGTCTGCTGCTCAAGCCCAGGTAACACTTCCTTCCTATACTCCTTTTAATTTGGGCCATATTCACCACCCATCTTAACAAAGCCCAAAATGAAAAAATTTAACTATGAAGCAATGAATAAAAGCCGGGTGGGCCCAGCCATGCAAAGGAAGGAAAATAAATCACATAGTAAGGTTGAGTTGGAGAAGGAAAGTGAAGTGAGAATGAGTAACTTGATGGATGTTGAGATTACAGAAAAGGTTATCAAATGCAGAATGCGTTCTCCTTTGGAGGACATTTCGGGTATTGCGAAGAATGTTAAAAGAACCAGGGTTGAAGGGGAAGTCATGGCCCTTAGCAAAATCATGGCTTATAAACTCGAATTGACGACGACTGCAGGTTAGCCCTGCCAGGGGCAATGAGTGCGATAAGCTAGAACTATAGGGGGCTTGGGAACCCCCTCACAGTTAACGCACTCCACAAAGTTGTGATGGAGGAAGATCCCACTCTAGTCTTCTTAATGGAGACTAAATATGACGTTTCAGAGATGAAGTGGATTCAAAGGAAGTTGGGCAGAACTCAAGGACTTGTAGTACCAAGCATCCATCGTGGGGGTGGTCTTGCCCTTCTATGGAGGAGCTCTACAATGGTGGAGGTGCAAACTTACTCGCCTAATCATATTGATGCTATCGTGTCGGAGGAGCAAGGTGCAAGAAAATGGAGGTTCACTGGATTCTACGGGCACCCTGAAACTAATAGGCAAAGTGAATCATGGGCTTTGTTGAGAAGCCTCAGCGCTCATAGTGAATGTCCCTGGGTATGTATGGGGGAATTTCAACGAGATCATGTTTGCAGGGGAAAAGGAGGGGCAATAATAGACCTAAGGGTGAAATGAAACAATTTTGGGATGTAATCAGTCATCGCAATCTCAGGGACTTGGGGTATTATGGTTCAGCATTCACTTGGTGGTGGAGATTGGGCAGTCGTGGGTGGATTCAAGAATGCTTAGACCGTTCCTTGGTTTCTACTTCTTGGGTGGGGATGTTCCCGTGCACGAAGGTATTCCATATTGCATCATTCACTTCTAATCATAGCATACTCCTTTTAAAGGCAACCATACCCTCTCGACAAAAGCATAAAAGGTCTAAACTATTTCGATTCGAAGCTATGTGGCTTAGAGATAAGGCGTGTAGTGAGATTATGACGGAAGCTTGGGCAAGAGGTGAAACCTTGGGCACTCAATGGCCAATTGCTAGCTGCCTAGAAGAATGCTAGTCGACATTGACGTTGTGGAACAAAATATTTTTGGCCATGTGGGTAGAAGAGACACGACCTTACAGCAGAAGCTCCAAACATTGGAGAACTTGAGCATGGGTGGCCCGGTCCTGGACGACATTCGTGAGACCAGACTTGAGTTAAACAAAGCACTAGCTACCGAGGAAGATATGTGGTTACAGAGGTCGAGGAATAATTGGTTGAAAGCAGGGGACAAGGATACGTCTTTCTTCCACACCAAAGCCTCCAACCGCCTACAACATAACACCATTAGTAAGCTGCTGGGCTCCAATAACATGTGGTTAGAGGATGAGGATCAGATTGGTCGAGAGTTTGTTTAGTATTTTGATGACATTTTTCGTCCTCAGAACCTCGGATTGAGGGGGAACTCATGGATGCCATAATGCCAAAAGTTTCTGATAGGATGAATACCTTACTGACCAGGGATTTTCAGGCTTTAGAAGTTGAAAAAGCATTGAAATAGATGCGTCCCATGACAGCCCCGGGCCCTGACAGTATGCCACCTTCATTTTACTAGCATTTTGGCCTACGGTGAGATCTGCGGTTATATGCAATACGCTGAACTTCCTTAATCATGGTATAGCGCCCCCCCCCCCCCCAAATTTCACGAGACTCATATTGTGCTTATCCCTAAATCAAAAAACCCGAAAAGAGTCATAGATTACAGACTAATAAGCCTATGCAATGTAGCTTATAAATTGGCCTCAAAAGTGGTGGCCAACAGAATGAAGTTGTACTGCAGGAGATTGTGTGTGAAAATCAAAGTGCTTTTGTGGTGGAAAGGTTGATTACGGATAATGTTTTAGTGGCTCATGAAGTGATGCATCATATTGGCAAGCTAAGGAAGGCCAAATGTGGGGAAATGGCATTGAAATTAGACATGAGCAAGGCTTATGACCGTGTTGAGTGGGAGTGCCTGAAGCAGATAATGTTAAAGTTAGGATTCCACGAAAATTGGGTGAAAATAGTAATATGGTGCGTGTCATCGGTCGCTTATGCAGTGAGGATTAATGGCAAGTCTTGCGAGAATATTCACCCTTTGCATGGGCTTCGCCAAGGTGACCCGCTATCCCCTTATCTCTTTCTCATTTGTGCGAAGGGGCTATCTGCTTTGATTAACAATTCAGTCCAAAGGCAAAGGTTAAGGGGTATGGCTGCATCGAGAGGGGGTCCTAGAGTGTCACATCTTTTTTTAACTGATGATAGTCTCATTTTTGGGAGGGCCACGCTAGAGGAGTGCACTGAAATACTTAGGGTGCTTCAAGTCTATGAACGGTCGTCCAGCTAACAATTAAATAGGTTGAAAACCTCTCTATATTTTAGTCCCAACACAGCTGGCGAGTTAAGGGAGTCCATTAAGACAATGTTTGGTGCCAATGAGATCCGACCTCATGAATCATACCTTGGGCTACCATCTTTGGTAGGCCAGTCAAGAAATAATACTTTTGAAAATTTATAACAGAAGGTTGCAAACAAAGTTTCCGGTTGGAAGGAGAAACTCCTGACGTCAACGGGCAAGGAAATTTGATCAAAGCTGTGGCACAAGCCGTACCATCCTACTCCATGTCTTGTTTTCTACTGCCCAAGAAATTATGTGATGAGCTTACTAGTATGATTTGTCAGTTCTAGTGGGGCCAGGTTGGAAATGAGAAAAAATTAGCCTGGCTGAGCTGGGACAAGATGTGCATGCCAAAGGAAATGGGAGGAATGGGGTGTAGAGACTTGCGTATGTTCAACTTGGCGCTCTTGGCGAAGCAAGGGTGGAGCCTACTGACTTCTCCCAATTCTCTATTTGCTCGAGTTTTAAGGCGAAGTATTTCCCACACTACTCCTTCATCGAGGCAGATTTGGGCCGCCACCCCTCCTATGCATGGAGAAGCATAATGGCGCCCAGGGGTTGGTGCACAGATGCACGAGGTGGCAAATAGGCTCAGGGGAAGGGGTTAGAGTTTGGTGCGACAGATGGATCCCTAAACCAAGCTCCTATAGGGTTGTTACAAGCAAAGACTCCTGCCCGATGTTGCTTTAGTTTGTGATCTCATAAACAGAGCATCTATGGAATGGAAAGCAGGCCTGATCAGAAGTTGCTTAATGAGGAGGATGCTAATGCTACCTTAAGCATCCCATTAAGCTTGCATCACTCCAGGGATAGGTTGATATGGGTGGTCACTCCAAGTGGCAAATTCATGGTGAAAAGTGCATATAACTAGCCCTTGAAGAAAACAGGGAAGGCGGTATTACGGATTGCTCAAACCCAGCAGTGAGGAAAAATGTATGGAAAGGCCTTTGGAGAATGAACCTTCCCAAGAAAGTAATTCATTTCACTTGGAAAAGGGCCAAGGACATGCTGGTGTCCAAAGAGGCACTAAGACAAAGGCATATCGTGGTGGAAGGTGGTTGTGCCCTGTGTGGAGCTTCGTCGGAAAACATCCAACACATTCTATGGTTTTGTGCTCACGCCAAGGAAGTGTGGTGCTCGAGTAAGTTTTCTCTACCATTCGATGTTGGGCCTAATTGGAGCTTCTTAGATGATATGGTGAAGCTTCAAAGACTTGAGGAATTGCAGCCAGGCCTGATGGAGCAGCTTGTATTTGTGTGTTAGGGTATTTGGAAAGAAAGGAATGTCATTCGCACCGGAGGAAGGAGCAAGCCTGGTAGGATCACACTAAAGAACACTATCGAATTAATGGATGAGTATCAGATTACCAATTAGGCACCGGAGCAGCCAGTCACAGTGAGCTCGGAACTGGTACAGTGGGTGCCACCGATGCAGGGTCAATACAAGGTCAATACAGATGGGGCTGTATTCTCAAAACAGAGGAAGGTGGGGCAGGGAGTTTTAATCCGTGAAAGCGTTGGTAGTGTGATTGCTGCTATGAGCAACCCCTTGGTGGGCCCCCTTGGTGCACTCGAGACGGAAGCCAAAGCCGTGGAGATTGGTATGCGCTTTGGACTCGATGTGGGCATCCGAGATACAGTTTTTGAATCTGATGCGTTGGAGGTAGTCAATGCAATTCAGGGGGTTGTGGCGTCGAGTTCTTCGATCCTTTTCATCGTGGAAGACATTCACCAGCAAGCTTGCCTGTTTAGATCTTGTTGATTCTCCCACACTAAAAGACAGGGAAATGTCCCTGCTCATTTGTTAGCTCAGTTCTCAAGCTCACTAATTACCTATGTTGCATGGCTTGAAACATGCCCGAGCCATATTGAACAAGCTTGTATTCAAGAAATTTCTATATCTCCTATTTCCTAATGTTTGAATATTATTTCAATGTTTTTCCCATAAAAAAAAAAAAAAAAAAAAAAAGCTCTTGAAACTTAGAGCAATGAGATATAAGATGACCAATGGCACCACAATAGTGACAAACAAAGGATTTAGGTCCACTAGGCTTTTTGGGGAGGGATCTAGCAACATGGTTTTGTTCTTTCTTCAACATGGAACATTGAGGTCTTATGCGACCGATCACACCGCAATGGTGGCAAGTAGGAACAAACTTGGATCCACTCGACTCCCTAGGATGAGACCTAACTGTAGGCTTAAGCTTAAGAGCCTTCCTCTCCACCTTTTGATTTCTTTTGTGTGGAGGAATATACACCGTTTTGTCCTTTGAGGTAGAATACATAATAGGCACAAAATCGGGCACAACAACATGATTGTAATAAATATTTTCATCATTTTTAGCAATAAATTCAGCAATCAAATACTTGGCGTGCATCTTAAGAGATTCATTTTCATATTAAGATCATCAACTAGTTTGTTAGACAAAACAAGTTTAGCATCCAAGTCCGTATTCAAACATTCAAACTCTTTTAGCTTTTCAAAAGAACTTTCAGTAAGTTTTTTTTACTTTTCAACCAATTTGTTGGATTCATTGAGCTTAGCAATCAAATCATTCTTTTCAAAAATAAACTTGCTCAAATTCTCATGAAACTTCTTACCATTTTTCTTCAAGAGTTTGACATTTGGAATATTAACAACAACACCCATGGATTCATGTAACATGTCATCACAATATGAGGATTAACACTCATAGGAGCATTTTCACAAACACATGGCATGTTACAATCAACAACATCCATAGAAGCATAAAAAGCACTATCCATGACAAGACACACAAAGGGATCAAGGATCACACTTAGGTAATATAACCAAAACAAGTGTACCTGCTCTGATACCAATTGATAGCTCGGATTTGTGTTAAAAACACAAGAGCTGTTTAGACCCCCAATTAATAATTACGGCTAGATTGATTTTACTTTAACTTAAACTAAGTGTAGAAACAAGAGTAAATGAAGTGTAATCAACCGATACTACTCTAGTACATAAACATGAACAATAAACAATAAAAGTAAAGCACAAGAGTAAGGAAGAGAGATGCAAACACAAGATAGCACGCCGATGTGTTATCAAAGAAGAAACCGAAGAACTCGGCAAAAAACCTCTCCGCCACCCTCCAAGAAGTAAATCGATCCACTAGAGAATAAAGTTGGAGTACACGAATAACTGAAGACCCTCCAAGCCTAGTTTGCCCAATGTACTTGTGCCCTCTAAGCTCCTGCTACCATTGGACTTCTTGAAGTCATGTCTTCTCTAGCTTTCCAGATCCCACAATACGCCCAATTGCATTCGCCAAGCCTACCAGCTTTTGGCAAATCCCCAAAACTTCCCAAGCTCCAAAACACTCTCTGCACTCTGAAAAGGTATGTGTTGTGTTTGGGTACATATCCCCTCTCAAGGTATGGCAATGGGAGAGGGAATGAGAAGAGGCTACAATGATTTCTCATTAAGGATGGGTAACTCTCTCTCTAAAAGATGGGTGTGTGTGTTGTAGAAAACCTATCTAGGGTTTTCTCTCTGAATGGCCTCCTTACACATTTGTGGGTAATGGGGGTGTATATAGTATGGGTGAAGGGTAAGAAAACTGATCGAGTTATAGCAATCTAAAAATTAAAAAAAAAAAAAATGCGTTTTAAAGCCTGGTAATGGCGTTTTAAAGCCCTATAGTGGCTATTGGGAAATTTAGACCCCGGTTGATAGAATTAACAAGTTTTAAACCCAAGTATTAATTAGATTTATTATGAATAAAATTGTTAAAACAAACAAACCTCAATATCATGTCACAAATAATGCAGCGGAAAAATATATAAGACAAGATATGATGACCCAAGAAAACCAATGAAAGAAACTAGTTTCACAGTAAAAAACCTGAGAGGAAACCTTCCCGAAAAGCAATCCACTATAGTAAGGAGAAGTTTCAGATCTAGTACAAAACCTTTGTCCCTAGACTCTACAATCCCCGTAGATGAACTTACAGCAGAAACCTTTTACCGCTTCAGAACCTCTGAACTCTTCAATATATGAATGCCACCCTTTTGATGCAAGGATCCCAGTACGTGACTAACTTCTTTGTATGAATCCCAGTACGTGACTCACTCACCAACTTGAGGAAGAAAAATGTTGGCTGGAAAGTTCTTCACTTCATCAATAATGAAGATCAAGAAGCACTTGGTTACAAAACCTTAAGGTGCAAAAGACGCAGTAGCTTCTTTTTGAGAGAATAAGTCTTTGGTCACCTTTTTTCATATGTTCTCCTTGTATTCTCTTAAGTGAAGGCCTTTAAAATAAGCCTATATATATCTAGGGTTATGAGAAAAGAAACCCTACACAAATACATAAGCATGGGCCGAAAATCAGATCTGAAAATTCTGATTTCCGTAACCTCGATAGATACCTCGATAGATAGTATCTGTCAAGTCTCATTAACCTTGATAGATAGATATTTGTCGAGCAGTTGTCGAGCTATGTATCCACAGGTGTCGAGCTATCTGTCCAGCTTTAGTGAACAATTTTTCTTCACTTGTTTCTTGGTCCAGTCTTTATGACTTTAATACTAAACTTGAACAACATGTTCTTTGAAGTATTAAACACATCCTAGATCTACCCAATACAAGTAAAGTGCGTTTTGTCAAAGGATTAGCCAATTACATAAAATATGTCCTTAACAGTGATGTTTTAAAACATGCAAGTTTTTTCTTAAGTCTGATCACTCCATAGGGAGCCCTATAGTGGCATTTTAAAGCCCTCTAGTGGCGTTTTAGAGCCCTATAGTGGCCTTTTAACATGCAAGCTTTTTTTCTTAAGTCTAATCGCTCCATAGGGAGCCCTATAGTGGCATTTTAAAATACCTATAGTAGCGTTTTTTATGGAACTCGAGCTCCACGAACTTGAGTTTCATGCAATTTGTTTTTAAATTTTTTTACCTATAACTGCGTTTCATGGAAGCCTATAGTGGCGTTTTTAACCCATGCTCGATTTTCTACAAATTGAGTTTTACATTGAAACTCAATTTTGAGAAAATCGAGTTACAAAAGAGGGGCATTTCCCTAATTAGTTTGGGAAAGGGAGCAGAATGCTGCTTTTTTTGTGTGAAATGGGCATTTGCTCATTTTGGCCTAAAATATTGTCATTTACCTCAATTTAATTTTTCTTTTATTAACCTATCATATTTTATCGTCAATTAAATTGTATTGTTTTAGTTTCATTCTCATGTGGTTAGCTAATCAACTCACTTTTTTTGTGGATTCGACCTCGAACTCGCTGATATATTATTTTGCAACAATCCTACACTTGGAAGCAATATTAAAGTCACAACACTATACATATAAATGGAATACGTGGGCTCTATTAATATCCCAATTGAGATGTATCTTACAATAGATAAAGGAATTTATCATATCTCAAGATTTTGAAAAGAAATTTGGTATTATAAATTTAATGCGTGAATACATATAAGGAGTTCAAATTATAGTATTTGAATAATTTACATTCATCGTTTCAAGTGTAATTCCAAGACAAGTATATATATATATATGCTTATTGTAAGTTGTAACCCCTATTCACAAGCATTATCCAGGACATAACTTGGTTTTTGAAGCCTCATTCTTTAGTTACGCTGGAACTAGTGTGATATTGAATAGAGGTGGATGATACAATATTGCTCTGCATAAAACTTTCAGGTTGTGTCAGTGTAGGAATAGGATCCAAATTGCCATTAAGCTCAAGAACAACAGAAGTCATACTTGGTCTGTCACTTACATTTTCTTGGACACATAGCAGCCCAATTTTGGTACATTTCATCATTTTAGATATTGGACTGCTTCTCATTGTGGGATATTATAAGAGATATGAAGTTGTCTCCTCCCTCCAATTTTTCCATGCCTGCCGAAATAGTTCATTATGCACATATTTCATTTATGTACTTTTCCATTCCTCAATTTTCTTTTTCAATAAAAAGGAAATGTCTACTCTGTACTTTGTAGTCATACTCACATAGCTTAGAAGGTACTCTGTATTTTCTTTGTCATGGAAATGAGTCATTTTTTGCACACTCACAACTTCCAAATTAACACCCCAAAAGCTAAAAACATCTCACTTCATAGAAAATTGTTCAAGCATTGCATATTTTGGTGTCATATATCCACTGTATTTCAATATCAACAAACTTAATTATTTTTAATTTGCTTTGTAATAAAGAAACGATTATGTTTAAATTTTTTATTTCCAACTTTGTTATTGCTTCTTTGTTTGATTTAGAAAATAGTAACCTAATAAACTCAATTATATGTGTGTGTGTGTGTGTGTGTGTGTGTATTGTTAGGTTCTAAAGATTTAGAATCATTATTATATTGTGTTGGCAAACTGAGAACAAAACATGTCTAGTTTAGATGTTTAGGAAATGCTTAAATAAGGTTGTTTCAAGTTTTGAAGTCCAACTTATTGCAGAAAAGAAAAGTGAAGTTCTGCCTTTCTCGATCGATCGAAAATCACAAGAACAGTTTCTACAAAATTTTTAAACAGACCCAAAGCAAGCAAAAATGTTTAGAGTTTCACTTAAACTTCTCTACATATAAAAGAAAAATCCTAACTACATTTTCAAGGTTCTAGAGAAGACTTGTGTGTTACTCTTTGTAAGATTTGAGAGGTTTTGTACCTTCTAATTACACAAGAATCTACCGGAGCCAAAACTACAATCAAGCATTGGTAAAACTAGTTGCTACATCAAGATCAACGAATGAAGGTAATCTGAAACCTTTGAGTGGGATCTCAAAGTCACAAGCAAGACGGCTTGTATTGCTATAAATCCAAGAAGAGAAGGAGTCTGTGGATTCGGAGCTTGTATGTGGTCGTGTCAGTAAGTTACTACATGAGGTAGCACTAGATTTAGGGTGAAATCTGATTGTAAAAATTTTAATTATTTTGTAGTGGATTTGGTTTATCTTAAGGATAGCTAAGTTAAATCCTCCCTAGGTTTTTACCTTAAAACAGTTAGTTTAATTGGTTATCCTAAGTCACATATCGTGGTGTTATTTACTTTTTTGCATCTTTGCATGATATAATTTATTTGTGTTTAAACTAGATCTGAAAATTAATCTAAGTAATTACTTCAGTTAATAAATTAGGTTAAAAAAGCTATTATTAAGGGGTCCATACATACATACATACATACATACATACATACATATATATATATATATATATATATAGGCAAGCTTAAATATTAGCTTCAACTCTAGGAAATTAGGATGCTTACAAGGTCCCCCCAATTCTATTTGTACTACCTTCAATTTGATCCTGTACATTCTTGCCATGGCAAAATCTAAAATTTTAAAATTCATTTCTACATCTAAGAGAAAAATTGCTAGCTTTAATCCTTGTGAAGATATAGAAGTCCTCGAGCAATGCCTATTATTATTTTGTAACAACTTTCCTAATTTATATGTGCATACTTAATTGGATCAACATATTTATGAAATAATAATAGTTACTCATACCATGAAATTCATAAGAATTTACCATAATAAAAAAAAAATACAAATTGAAGTCATAAGAAGGTAAATATACCAAAAATGTAGTGCTCAAGGCTTCTTTTACTTTCTCCAAAAAAGAAAAAAGAAAAAAAAAAGGCTTCTATTTGCACAAATTAGTATAAGAGAAACCTTTCACTCCCTTCCAAGCAAACTCCTAAAAGTCTAACTAAATTTCGGTGTTAAAACTTAGCCACAAGTAGAACCTTATTCTTAAACTCCAAATCTCCTTGTTGAGAGTTTCTTGACACCCTTTTCACAACTATCTCTTGTCCACACGAAAGCCTACCCTAAACTTACATAAATAATGTGTAACTTAAACAATTCCAGTCAGTTTGATAAAGATTGATAATATTTCCATATCATAATGATTACCTTACTTTGAAAACTATACCAAATCCACCTTTCCCAAGTATATTTTCATCAATAAAATTGTTTGTGGCAGCTTTGATGGTTCTAAAGTGGAATTGCGGTCAAATTAATAGGAAACAAGTTATACACAATCAAATAATTTAAGTAGTTTTAAATAGTAACATTTCTTCAAAATGTAAAAAATTATGGGAAATGTGTCACCTATGCAAATTTCTTTGCCTATATATATATGGGGGGTAAGTTACAGACAAAGGGGGAGGCCTTTCGGGGCCATATGATTACAGAAATAAAAGCTGACTAAGGCATTACAAGTGTAAACTATAAAGAGGGTTGCCATCTGATTACAAGTATTGGGTTGTAAAGAAGAGGCTATGCTAACTTTTCAATTGGGACTCCAATTGGACCTCCCTCAGAATGGAGTTTTGGCTTCCTTAAATAGGCTGAATCCTTTGAAGAACTGCTGAATTTCTGGAAAGTGAATTACTTTTACTGAAGGTGAAAACCTTTTCCCCCGAAAGCAAACAGTGTTTCTAGAAAGTAGTGCTAGACTACTCATGAATAGTGATTGTGAACTGTTCATGAATAGTGTATTGTCTTTTGTCCATTAGTGGCGGCTGAGTGCTGGTACTGTTCATGAATAGTGACTGGTGTTGTTCATGAATAGTAGCTTGTCTATTGGTAATGTTCTAAATAGTGACTTGTGCTATCTAGAGTAACTTAATTGCTATCCAAATTATAACCTTCGTAAAGGTCTTGAGAATCCTAGAAGGGGTCAAAAGGATAGTGATTAATTGAGGTTTCTGAAGAGGTAGGAGAACCCTTTTCTTTTGACTCTATTTTTTCTGACTGAAGAAGCAATTGCATTACAAGATCTTTCAATTCTTTACTACATTTTTCGGCGACTTGGATGGAATCTAAGCTAGATTGAGATTTTGATTTCTGAGCAATGGCTTTCTAAACTGGAGGAGGGAAATCATTATGGAGCTAATTGATGATCTAATCAATATTAAGGCTATCCCACCATTTAACTAAGAATTCCGTGTTTAATAGATTATTACAAATTGCATAGGACCACATGCTAATGATAAGCCAAAAATGTATTGATCCCTTGATCAATTGATTAATAAGCCAAGTTTATTAATTAATCAAATTAACATGCAAACACATGGTAGCACAAAAAAATCACCAATAAATTAACTGCAACAGAAAAATAAATTGACACGGTGATTTGTTTACGAATGGGGAAAACCAACATGGCAAAAACCCCACCGAGTGATTTTAATATCACCAATCCCGAGAATCCACTATTATCAAAACAAGCAGTTACAAGTAAAGAAATCCCATTACCTTATACCAACCTACAGTTGAACCCTTACCCCAATACCCAATTGGACTTGTTATGTAGTGACAATCTCTCATTGTATTGCATGGCTCTTAGTATGTGACTAACCAATTGCGCAGATCCCTGTACACGACTTCAATCACCAACTAGAGCAGGATTGTTGGCTGCAAAGTTCTTCAGTTCATCACATGATGAAGATCGAGAAGCTCCTTGGTTACAAAACCCTATGGTGCACAAACACAACAGCTTCTTCACAAGAAAGATGAACTAGGGCAAACTAGGTCTCTGGTTACAATTTGCTCTTGTGCAATTTTGCTTTAGGCTGTGTAACCTGATATGACCCTTAAAATAATCCTTATATATGTTTAAGATTGTGAGAAAAGAAAGCTCAAACATACAATCACAAATTGGAAGAAAAACAAACTCGAAAATCTGAGTTTCATAAATCTTGACAGATACCCTATCTGTCGTGCTATTGTCGAGCCACAAGCTAGAATAGCTCTTCAAGTCTTGATAGATGCTAGCTGTCGAGCTAGCTATCAAATTTTAATGAATAGCACATTTCACACTTGAGTCTTAGATAGACTTGCATGGCTTCAATACTTGGCCTTGAAACAAGGTTCCTTAAAGTATTAAACATATCCTAGATCTACCCAAATACAAGTAAAGTGCATTTTTTCAAAGGATTAACCAATTACATAAAATGTTGACATATGTTCCTAACATCAAATCACACATGTCCTAACGGGTAATCCAATGGATCCTGTATTTGATATTCATATGCAAAATTGCTGGAAATTGGGAATTATGGTTGTTGCCTTGGAACCTGGAACTAAAATACCTGAGGGCATCCTGTAGGGGTTCGGGGAAGATCTAGGGTACTGATCCAAACATTTCCCACTAATTAAGGAACCAAGTAAGTATTGGACTGGAGAACTTCTTATCAAACATTAAGAACCATGAATGGTCAAAGTTCTTGTTTTGGTAGAAGAGAACTTTCTCAAAGGCATCCATATAGTCATAATAACTATACTGGAGTTCTAAATTTATAGAGTTTTGAGATCCTTGAGGGATTTGAGCAAGGAGGGGCACCTGCCCCATTCTTTGCAATTGATGAAACTTGTGATGATGAACTTGTGGTAGAGGATTACTGAGAGGTCCCCTTTGTTCATGATGCTTTCTACTCGAGTAGACTTTTCCTGGATGAGGATGCTCTTATAGAACATGATATTTTTCTCTGGGTGCTTTCAGAGGTAGAGCCACTCTTGGGGCAAAACTTCCATGGCCAAAGCCAGGGGATCCTTTATATGAACTAAATGGGGTTCAATATAAAAGATATGTTGGACAAAGGTTTTCTTAACATAAGAAGACCTTCCATTCCTGGTTAGGTAGAAAGATGGCTGCTTTTGGGACTGTATGGGGCCAAAAGGTTCTTCTACAGTATATGGGGTGATTGCCCTAGGTGCTGGGGTGGCTAAGGCTGAATTGTAACTAGGTTGACCATAGGGTGGCCTTTCGTAGTTTGGTATCGGGATTATGGAAATCAAAAAACGGTTGGCTATGGTTGCTAGGGAGACTAGTACTAATTGGCCAATACTTCTTTGCCTAACTTGTACGGGTCTTTTCCCAAACATCTTGGTTCGGACTGTGCACAAATTTACGGGTGAGGAAATCAGGGATACTGTTCTGGGTTCCTTCTATGAATTCCATATCAAAGTCAAAAACTGAAAGGATGGCTTGCCATTGTGCAAAAATTTGTTTTGATGCAATGTTTTGAATATCTTTTTCTAAAACATGTTTTTTAGATTTGCAATCAATCCTTATTAAGAACTTTTGATTCAAAAGATCATTTTGAAATTTTGAAATGCATAGTACTATAGATAAAATCTCTTTTTTAATAGTACTATAATTAATCTGAGTGGGAGTCCAAATTCCCGAATGGAAACAGATTATTTGTGTTGGGGAAGTGGAACTGACACGCTGGAGGAGAATGCCACCATAACCTATGTTAGAGGCATCTGTCTGGACAATTGTGAAGGAATTGACTGAGGGAATTCCTTAGCAAGGGAGAGTCTTGACATATTTTTTGATTTCTTGGACGATTGCTGTATGGGCTGGAGTCCAAGGAGATGGATTTGACAGAAGTCTATCAAAAAGGGGTTTGCATTGTTGCCTAAGATTTTGAGAGAAATTTGAAATGTAATTGAGAGATCCTAGAAATCTCTAAAGCTAGGTTTTATCTAGGATTTGGTTTGGAAACTTATCCACAAATTGGATAGCTTTATCTATGGGTTTGATGACACCATGATGAATATCAAAACCTAAGAATCAAACCTTAGTTTCGAAAAGTTTGATTTTTGGGGCTAAAACAACAAGACCATTGAGCTTGATGGTATGAAGAAATGCTCGCAGGTTCTTCCAATGTTGATCCAGGGATTCTAAAAAGATGAGTACATCATTGATGTACACAATTGCATGACTAGAGAATGGATTGAAAATCTCATTCATGATATTTTGGGATTCAAAAGGTGCAATTTTTAGACCAAAGGGCATTACATTCCATTCGTGATATCCAAAGGGTGTGGTAAAGGTTGTCTTGTACCTATCAGACTCTCTGATTTGTATCTACCAAAACCCACTCTTCATGTCAAACTTGCTAAAGACCATTGCTCTACGAAGCTTATTAACTAAGTCTTTTTTTGTTGGGAATTGTGTACCTTACCCATTCTAAGACTTTGTTAAGGGGCTTGTAGTTGATAACTAACCTAGGAACACCTCTTTCGATTTCAGCATTTTTCTGAACGTAAAAGGCTGGACAAGACCGTGGTAATCTAGACTTCCTGATAATTCCTTTCTTAAGGAGATCCTTTATTTCAGCTCTACAGATATCCAAGAGTTCTTAGTTCATTTGGATAGGTTGAGCTTTGGTAGGGATATTCTTGTCTTTGAAATCTTTGACATATGATAGAGTCACCTCGTGTCTCTTTCTATGCCAAAAGGCTATGGGCAGATCAGAGCAAACTTCTTGCTTAAGTTTTTCCTCAAACTTTTTGATCTCTACTTGGATGTTTTTACAAGTTAGCTGTTCCTCAAATTTCTTGTATCTTAAATCATCCTTATGGTACTTAAGATGCTGGGTTTTGGTGCTAATCAGATTAAAGGTCTTGGAGACGAAAATATCCTAAAGGGTGCTTATTTCTCTAGGTTTCGGGCTCCTAAGGAACTTAAATTTGACTAGCTAGCCAAAAGGATGGGTAGCGATTCCTTCATTATCTGTGATGAAAGGATATAACAGACACATGAAAGGGTTTCCTAAGATGACCCTATCTGTCATATTTTTCACAAGGACAAATGTTGTTTTGAAGCATGTGTTGTCCTGACACACATGAGCTTTCGGGATTTTGAATTCAATCTATATTTTTCCACCACGTGCTGATGTTAATCTTTCCCTAGTCTTTTTGAAGTACTTGGAGTCAATGATTCATTCTTGAATGTAGTTGAGATCAGCAGCTAAATCTATTAAGGCTATGACCTTATATTCAAAATCTTTGCTAATGACAATCCTGACTTTGGAATGCCATTTCTGGAAGTTAATCCTACCGATGGTTCTAAGAACTTCTGGGTTGGTTCTTCTAACACCATGTCAACTGTAGCGTTAATTATTTCATCTTCTTTGTCATCTGAAGGGTTCTGGTATGAGGGAACTTCCTCATTGCCTGGATGAGAAGTATTTTCTAGATGCTTTATCCTTTGATCAAGGAAACTCAGCCCTAAGAATGGTTAGTTCTTGCTTAAGGGTTTTGACTTATGACTTTGTTTCCTTGATTTCCTTTTGAAGGTTGTTGACGGTAACTTTCTTCTTGGTTTTGGTAAACCTATCATAGATCCTTTCTAGGTTCACCTTGGGTTCTGAAATCCTCAGCTCAGTTCTAGGTTCAATTTCCTTAGTTTCTCTGACTAAGGATTTATGGAATTTGCTAAGGTATTGGGCCTTGACTATAAGGCCTCAAATTTGTCCAATCAACCCTAAAATACACCCATATCAGTCTATGTATCATTATACAAAAATACATTCGTGCTATAGTAACTGTGTAAATTTACACAATTACTATAGCACAAATGTATTTTTGCAAATTTACACATTACTATAGCATAAATATAATTTTGTATAATGATATATAAACGGGTAAACTACATATTTGGTCCCTATCCTTTACAGCATATTTCAATTTGATCCCTAATCTTTCAATTGTGTTTATTTGGTCTATAATCTTTTAGTATCACATCAATTTAATTCCTGTTGTTATATCTTGGATGAAAATTAATGATGTGAAAAATGACCAAAATAAAATTTTAGTGTATTGTCACATTAATGAAAGCTAATTTTTTATTTTTGTCATTCGACATGTCATCAATTTTCTTCCAAAAATAATGGCTAGGACTAAATTGAGACGATACTAAAAAGTTAGGGGCCAAATTGACACAATTGAAATGTTATGGACCAAATTGAAATATGATGTATAGAATAGAGACTAAATACGTACTTTATCCTACTAAACTGATGTGAGTGTATTTTGAGGTTGATTAGGAAAAATAACACAATTATTGTAGCTATGCAAATGAATGTTTAAGAAAATAATTTAGATTGAGGAATGAAATGGAGTGTAAAATAAATAATTTAATGTGAGGAATTTTGAAAAATGAGTATATAAAATGAAAAAGTAGGTTATTATGCTAAAATGGATAGAAATTTTTGCATGAGCTGATATAAATGCTTTTATGTAGTAATAAATATTGGTGCTTTGTGTCTTTATTTTTGTTAGTAGATGATTGCTTTATAATGTATTATGAAACAATGATTTTGTGTATTTATCTTTGTTGATAGCTTGTTAATACTAAATAGATGCTTATTTGAAATTTCATGATATTTTTTTACTTATACTCCAACCTTCCTTAACTCGAAATCTTGGGTCCGTCCCTACCTTGAGGGCATACATTAGTAAAACCCTTATGAGAAAGAGAGAAATGAAGACTTGTTTGTGTATTTTTAGTTTCCATGAGACATGGTGTGACATGTGTAAGAGCGGTGGAAAGTAACATGTGAATGGAATAAAGAAAATTAGTGATTTTTGTGTAAACTAAAACGAGACATGATGTGATATGTTTAAAAGACCCTATTCCCCTAATTTCGGATGTGCAATTGATAAAGTTTCTGATGATTAAATAAGAGATTTGATACTCAATTCCCGCCTACGCAAAAAACCAATTGATGTTTTAGTTTAATGATAAAGAGCTATTATCAGAAGAAAATGTCATAGGTTGAAACTCTCTTTAAATAAAAAAAAAAAAAAAAAAGTTTGACTATTTATTTGTCATCTAATTTGACTGATCTTTGCATTGCTCCAGAGATTGTATAGTAATTGTTTTATAAAAAAAATTAGAAGATGATTAAATAGTGATTTTGTGTTTGTTAGTGAACAACTTATATATTTTTATAGTAAAATTACTGTATATAAAAACTAAAGTTCAATAAAATATATTGATTATTTTTTAGGATAATTGCAATAAACTTATATGTGGTTTGGCCCGAAATCATTTTGTCTACCAATGATTTGAAAAGTGTTACTCTGTCGACCTAAGGTAAGTACCGTTTATCTTCCATAATCCAAATCTGTTGAAAATAGGAGTAAATGTGTATTTTTGCTGTCATTTTATGTCTCCCTCTTCCAAAAGAACAAAAACACAAGAATACGAGAGAAACAAGATCAAAAATTGGTATTGATGACTCCCTTCATTCACACAGACCATGAACATGAAGAACATACACCCAAAAAAAATCAAACCCAAATCAACCTCAACATAAAAAATAAAAAATAAAAAAAAATGACAGCAACAAAGTTCCTAACTATATTCATGTATTAACGAATTTAGGAATTTAGGAAGGGGAGTGGGGGTGGGGGAAGGGAAGGGATAACTGGCATTCATAAAATCCTGTGAGAGGGCAATACATTAGTGGCACCACATCAAAGCAGGCAAGAAGGGAATTAGCTAAAACAAAAGAAAAAATGACAATAGAAATGTAGGTGTTATAACTATCACCATGACAGGGAAATAAATACTCCAACAAATTGTTGGAAATGGTTTTGGACACCGGAAACTCAATAGCAAGTACAAATGACACTAAAGAATTCACTTTAGAACATCTCTAGATACATGTGTGTCATAACGACTGAAAATAAAAAAGAGAAAAATCATAGAGAGGAGAGAGATATTAGATCGACCACAACTAAACCCAAATCTCAAAGCAGACATGCTCCTCCTTAAAACCCATTCCCAACTCAATGCGGACCTTGTGCTCCTTCAAAACCACCACAGAAGCCACCGTGACCCAAAGCTACTATCGATCTAAACCCATTTCCTTCTTCCCTATCTCCTGTGTCTTTTGTCTATATTATCTTTTTAAAAAAAAGAAAAAGAAAAAGATAAGTGATCTAAAGTACCACATCAGTTAGTTAGTGAGTCTTCAGTTTGTAAGCATTGCCAATACTTACGAAAGTAAGCCCTTTTATAAGAGTTAATGTTGCAAGTCTTGTCTTCTCATTCCCTCCTTCCTCATCACATGCGTCTTCTATCTACATTATTTCAATATATATATATATATATATATATATATAATATATATATATAATATATATATATATATGTATGTATGTATGTATTTATGTATGTATGTATGTATGTATATGATATTGACAAAAATGATTGCCTTCAACCTGGAAAAACCCAAATAAACCGATAATTATACAACCAAATAGAGCTAGTGGCTATTAGAACAATCAATTGCTTGAACAAATCAATAACCCAATAGCAATCTAAAATAGCCCCTCAATCCAAACAAAATACCTAGGACTCTATTATCAATTTGTTGAGATAGTGAAAGTTTTGAGACATATTTATCATATGCTTTTGTAGCAAAATAATTGTGAGTTTATGCCCAAAACAAATCACATATGGAATACATAAATTTATGTAGTTTAGCTATATTGATTTTGGATACAATTTTTTGCTTTTTGTTATAAGTTCCAGTTAGCTCAATTGATAAATTTTCTTATGATCGAATAAAATTTTGGGTTTCAATCTACTTAGGGTCTTAGTTTGATGATAAAGAACAATCATCATGAGTGGACACCATACATTAAAATTCTCTAAAAATATTCATATAATCTAATTTTTTTCCATATTAAAATTTTTTTGTTATACTTTAACATAAAACTTATTAAAATTTACATTTTTGAATAAATACTATGCACTACTAAAATTTTGAAAAAAAAAAAGTTAAAGATTTTCCACCCAAGTTATATAGTTGGATAATTACTGTCCAAAAAATCTTCACTAAAATCAAGCCACCGATGTAATAGAGGATGTGTGGAACACCTTACCAATTTCCATTGACTATTTCTTCCTCCTTAGAGCATTAGCATTCAAGATTGTTTAAAATGTTCTATTTTACCATCTAAAAAGTCACTTTATCTATTATATGATACCACTTTATAACACACCCAATAACTCATTTCTTATTTCTCTCATCTATTCATTTATTTATTAGTTTCAACACATTTTTCTCTCTCTTCCTCTCCTCTTTCTCTTCTCTCTCAGTCTTTCTTCCTCTTCATTTCTCTATGTCTAAAAGATTACTACCACACAAAAACCACCACCTTCCTCTTCATCATATTCTCTCTCTCTCTCTCTCCGTATGTGAAACCAACCACCACCAACTCAACCACTGCAACCCATCAGCCAGTATTACAATCCCCACCATTAGCAACATAACCACCACCTAAACCCAAATCAACCCAAACATCAATAACATAACCAACACCTAAACCCAAAACTTTCCGATCACATTCGCACCACCACCCTGGCCAAACCTACCACCCCACCACTGCTACACCACCCACACCGCCACTAGCAATCCACATAAGCCATAACCACCAAAAATGAAACCCAGCCACAAAATAAATCACAGTGGAAATAGAAGAATGAAAAAAAAAAAAAAAAAAAACCCCAAAAAAGGTAGGAATTCCTATTGTCTTCACGTACAAAACTGTTGTTAAATTGTTGGAAACCCCAACTTTGCTTGGGTCGTGTTGTTATTTTAACTATTTTTAAGAGATATTTTTAGAAACCTTTTAAGGAAAAAGAAAAAAAGTAATTGACTTTTTTAATAGCTTTTTATATTTCTCACAAAAGTGGTACTAAAACTTCCTAAATTAATTTATATATATTAACAAATATCCTAATAGCATCTCCAATAGGCTTGTTATATGTATTTTTGGAGATTAAACACACAATAAATGGTGTAGAATAAACAGCGCAAACCTTCCTAGAGCAACAAGGGCGCCGAAAGTCGCGGCGTAAGATCAAGTGGGGTGCTTGTAGAAGCCATCAGGATAATAGTGTCAAAATTCCATGGACTTTGGCAGGTTGAAGGGAACGACATTTTGATCCAAACTTGAAGTGTAGCCTACCTTTAGGTAGATTTCTTTGTTAAGGCCCCAAAAACAGTGCTTTTACTATTTATAATAATAGTTGTTTTTCTTTAATAACTTTTAGTTCAAAAGTTAGAATAAAGCCCCATCTATTTTGGGATGACCCTTAAGGTTAGTAGTGTATGATTTTGTATTTAACTCAATTTTACTATTTTTGGTGAAATTCAGTATTTTGCCACCTAATCTTGTAATTAGTGCGAATTAGGGTTTTTGGGCTTTTTCCTACCTACCCTAGGGTTTCTATTACTATTTAAACATATTGAAGCATCTAAAGTAATTTAGTTTTTAGATTTATAAAAATATAGACTCTGTCTATTTCTCTTTGGTGGATTCCAGAACCCTATCACCTTGTGGATTCAAGGAATCCCTCGTGGATTTAAGATTTTCATTTAGAAACTAACATGTTTAGTCAATTGGTTCTAGCTCTAACAATCTCTTTAAACTCTAAATTTTTGTCAAAAAGTACTCTCTTGAGCTAGAGAGCATTGTTCACTCTCCATATCATTTTCTCTCCTTAAAAAATTTCATGGCTAAATAAATTGGAATAAAAAAATTAGCATAATCTTCACGGCTACAAATTACAAGCTCAAGCCACCTCCTTTCTCTCTCTCGATCTTCTCTAAACTCAAGAGGGAGCCGTAGTCAAAACAAAATGCACAATCTTTCTCATTAAAATGATGAAATAAAAAATATCCGATTTAGCCTACTTGGCCCTCATATCATGGGAAGTTGGGCTGAGGACAAGCAGAAACGGTGTAGCTTTGCACAGTAAACACTAATCTCCATTGGCCCTCAACCTTCAAGACTCTCTCTAATGTCCTTGATTCTCCGCCTGCTTAGAGATAACTGTACTAGGCGTTTGGGATGAAGAGGTAGAAAAATAATAACATAGATGAAGAAAGAGAGGACAAGATGATAAAATAGATAAGTGGAGAAGAGTGGGGATACGTACGTTGAGAAAAACAAGAAGGAAAAAGGAAAAAGATAAAGATAAAGTATGGTATTCAGATCCAAACCGTTCAATGAACCGTTAAAGGGAGAGGTTCAATGTTTTAAAGGTCGGACCGAGGTTGAACCGAGGTCAAACTGTGATGTTGTCATAATTAATTTAATTTTTTTAAAAGATAAATAAATATATTAAATTAGTAAAAGGAGAAAAAGTGACTAAAATAGCTAAAATAAATATTGAAATTTATCTTTCAAATGTATTTTTTATATCATAAGTTTTATAAGACAAATATGAAATATTAAGTTATAAGAAAAAATAAATTAGATATCAAATTTCTTAATCAAGGGAGTTGATAGCATAATGGAAATTGTTTCAATTTAGTAAAGCGAGGGAATATATATATATCTCCTTAACATTTTTGTGCAAGCCTATATTTAAATTAATCTTAAGTTTTCCCCAACGGCTCAAGTCCTTTTTTTTTTTAGTAAACAGTAATACTTATTAAAACACACACGAAAATAATAATAGTGTTTCAAACCGGGTTTATAATACATTACATAACTAGAGTACAACCACAAAAAAACCTAACTTTTATAGTTGTATACTGAGGTTATAAATAGCGGACACTAGACACACACAACCAATGTGGGATAAACAATTTTTTTTAGTAAACAGTAATATTTATTAGAATACACACAAAAATAATAATAGTATTTTAAACTGGGTTTATAATACATTACATAATTAGAGTATAATTACAAAAAAACCTAATCTTTGTAATTTTAGACTGAAAAGTCCATTTAAATGGTCAACTACTTATGAAATTTAAAATTTTAAAAGTCAATTGTAAAATCTGGAAGTATGGCAGACTTAACCATTAAAAAATTAGTTAAATACTAATAAAAAGCCCAAGTTAATGGATGACAACCAAGTATTTGGTACAACTATTTGACACTTTACAGTTTTGAGTCTTTAACAACCAACCATTTACTGTCTATAGGGGACCATGATAGAAAAAACCAAAAGCTCATATATGATATTCATCTCATTTGCAAAGAAATAGCAGACTTCGAAGACCCAAAATGTAGAAATAGCAAAAATGCAGAGAGAGAGAGAGAGAGAGAGAGAGAGAGAGAGAGAGAGAGAGAGAGAGAGAGAGAGAGAGAGAGAGAGAAGAAGAAGAAGAAGAGAAGAAGAAGAAGAAGAAGAAGAAGAAAAAGAAGATGAAGAAATGGAGATGCAAGCTCAAGATCTGACTGCCTCTCACCGTGGTTGAACCTGATTGCATCTCAACAATGGCAGTAAGTATCCTAAAAAAAAAAAAATCTGACTTGGTTGAACCTCTAAGAACCGTCCACGGTTTTCAAAACTGGGAGGTTCAACCACGGTTCATAAGGTTTGTTGCTTTTCTACCTATGCCGGTTTTGGGAGCTAAAAGAACCGTTTTGATGAACGGTTCCCGGTTAACCCGGTTGGACCGCACGGTCCAGTCCGGGTTTCAAAACTATGAGATAAAGATGATTCTAGAAAGTGAATAGCATGGATAAAAAAAAAGTACTATATATACACAGAAAATTATTGTATACTCCCGGAGTACTATAAATGCGTACTCTCTTATCTCACATGAATGGTGGGTCCCACTAATTAAATTCATGGTGGGACCTACCATTTATGTGAGTGGGGGGAGTATACACAATATTTCCACAATAAATTCTAAGTAAGAAATTGTTACTTATTCTAATTTAAATCCACTACTTAAATTAATTTTTTTGCCCAATAACAACATGCCACTTAAGATTTTTTATGAAAATATTCTGGATATAAAATTTCTCAAAAATAAAATAGAGAATAAGAAATAAAAGGTTTTGATAAATTTTGAATTATATAGAATTTTTAAAAGACTTGTGCAAGACTAATGTAAATTTGATAAATTTCAAATTAATGCAAGCATTAAAATTAAAATTAGATGATTTTATAACTCACTGTACATTGCCACAAATGTTTAACTAGATTTGTTGAAAATTTGAAAATTACTACTGTTGGAACTGTATAAAGGAAGATTAAAAAAAATATAAATGAATGAAAAAAAGAATATTTAAATGGGAAAAATAAATGATAAAGAGTATGTAATTGAAAAAAGTAGGTTCGAAAAGGTAAACGTAATTGTTCTGTTATTTACTCTCCAAACAGAATAAAAATTTGAGAAAAGGAGTTGAAAATACTCTAAAGGTAGATGTTCACAAGGCCCTTTTTTTCAATTTTCTTTTTCGTTATCTGGTCTCAGAATAATTTGTTTGAATAGATTTGACATTTTTTTATTTTTGAGAGGAAACGATAATAGACTTTATTAATTGAGAATCATGATATACAATGGGGAAGAGAAAGAGGGACATTCTATTAACTAAATAGAGACCCCTCATTTTCTTTTACAACACTAGCATACGCTAGAGTAGCACGACTACATCGTAAAGAAAGAAAAAAGAAAAAATAGAACAAAGAAAAAAATCTTCAAAATCCAAACTACTGCAAGAAAAGTGAAACTTCACTTCAAAGTTTCCGGATGCCTAGAAAACCAAAAAAAGTGCCAAACGACAACTTCTTGATTTACAAGGACATCAAAATGATGAGTTTTTTTTTTTTTTTGGTTCTTTTTTTTTTTTTTTTTTTTTTTTTTTTTTTTTTTTTTTTTTTTTTTTCAACTTAGGATTGTCATTATGTCCAGCAGGTTGCCTTGCAACCTTCGTGGATCCCATAGTTGATACAACACCTTGCTTATTCTCCACAGTTCTCTATTTCTTTTCTCCCTTAACAACCGTAGCCTCCTTTTTAACGTTTTCTTCTTGCTTCCTTTCTTGCCCAGATTCCATGTCAACAATTGAAGAATTAATAAAAGTATGAGGTCTTGTGGTAAGCCTCTTCCAACTCATCATTGCTTTCGAGCTTTCAATTGTAGACTTCTTCATGGACTCAACTAGTTTGGGCTATGCATGGATTGACTCACACCCTTATCTTTATTACTACTTCTTTTGGGCCAACCTTTACTAGTACCCTTGCTACCTTGCTCGTTACCATAACCAACCTTTAAAACGTATCCTTGATTCCTCAAACCCTGGTGGAGATATTTGCTCGCCTTGTTTCCCCATTAAGTCACGATTGTGGTTGAATATATCAATCAAGTCAGAGGAAATCTCGCTATTATCTGGCACGCAATCATGCCCTGAATTGATACTTCTTGATTGCATGAACTTTAACTAGCATAATCCACTGGGACACTCATCCAATTTTCGGCTTCCTCAGGGGTAGTAGTTATCATTGCCTCAGAGTCCTTAGTTGTGTCGACCTCATCTTTAATAGGAATGCTATCAACGTGGGATAGAGTTGTTGAGAAGTGGGTGAGTTTTAAATTCAAATTTTGAGGACCTGTTATTTTATTTCCTTGTAATTGAATATCCGGGTTTGATCCTTCCACTCTGCTTGGACCTTGGGCTCCATCTTGTTCATCAGTTATGGCTTTCACCACCGTATTGTATGAATGTGTTTGAAACTTAGACCCATTTGCCTCACCCCATGGTGGTTCACGTTGAGAAGGGCTTTTCTTTCTTCCATCCGATCCAGCCCTCGACTTCCTTAAGCCTGCTTTTAGCCACTCACTTTATGGAAATTCACTTTGATTTGAACATCTAAGGGTTGAACAATCTCTCGCCTCATGACCCAGGCAGCCACACTGGAAGCACATCCCAACAAGCCTTTCATATCTGAAGCCAATACGTACCTTATCACCCTTAAGATTAACAACGAAACAACCTCGACGCAATGGCTTATTAATGGCAATCTCAATTCTGATCTTGATGAACCGGGCTTGACCTGGCCTTATTGATAGTTCAAAAGTTCAACATAATCCTAGCCCAAAAAGTTCAAAGGTTCCCACTCAAGGCTCCATTGATTATCCGTCTTGTACATTATAGTTGAATAGTTGGATTTCGACTGGTCTTATACAAATATGAATAGTTGGATACATATGTCTCTCGAGTTGAGCCAGAGTATGTGATCCAACCAACTGATGCCTTAGCCAATAAATGAAAACTAATTATTATGGCTGAAATGGCATAATACTACGATTTAGAAACTTTGTCGTTTCATGTAAGGGCCATAAATTCCTTGATGAACTTCTTAATGGAACGACGTTTTCTCTTATCAGCACCAACCAAATATGCCCCTAGTTCCAAGAACTTTATGATGTCATAGTATCACAGAACTACTTCTTCCTCTAAGGTCATTACTGAAGCTTCGGTCTTCCATTTATGAACTTCCCATAACTTTTTTCAATCTACAAGGGCCGTCTCCATACTCCCTCGGGTATTTCAACCATGAAGGCTAAGGTAGTCAAGGCAACCACAAACTGATTCTAAGCTCTAGGGATGATTGTGTACTCAATCTTGTCAAAGGTCTTGGTCAAGTCTTCTAGGTATTGTTGATAGGACTTCAAATGTTCTTTCTTCACTTTCCACAACTTTTGTGCTTGGGCTATAACCAAAGTTATATCCCAAAAGACTTCAACCTCTTTTACTCCTAATTCTCGAAGAGCTTCCATTCCCGCAATGCAAGCCTCATATTCAACCATGTTGTTAGTTGCTTCGAAGTTCAATTTAATTGCCAAAGGTATATGAGACCCTTGGGAATGATCAAGAGTATTCCTATCCCATTCCCATATTGATTTATGGCTCTGTCAAAGTAAATCTTCCATGTCCCTAACTCAACATCTGAAATATCTTCATCTGGAAAATCCTCTTTATCATCTTCCCACTCTATGGGATTCTTGGCATAAAAATCTGATACGATGCTTCCCTTGAAATTTTTTTTGGCCACATACTTCAAATCAAATTTTGCCACCAAATCAACCATCTTAACAATCTTCCACTCAAAGCAGGCTTCTTAATGAGGTACTTCAATAGGTCCATTCTTGCCACCACCTATATTTGGAAGGGTAAAACAATATGTCTCAATTTCTGTACGGCCCAAACAAGTGCAAAGCATGACTTTTCTATGGGAGTGTACCTAGTCTTGTAATTATGGAATCTCTTGCTTAAGTAATATATGGCCCTCTTATTCTTCTCATTTTCTTCTTGTGCAAGCGTACTTTCAACTGCATCCCTTATAATGGAAAGGTATAGGAGTACGGGTTTTCCTAGGTGGAGGAGATACTTTTTGATAAGTTGGAAGGATTTTTGGCACTCATCGTTCCATGTGTGGTTCATTCTTCCTTAGGAATTTAAAGATGGGCTCACAAGTAGAGGTGAGCTTGGTGAGCTTGGCAATGAATCGACTAATGTATTGTAGTCGACCTAGGAAACCCCTAATCTCTCTCACTTTTGGGTGGAGGCATCTCCGATATGGCTTTAATCTTGGATTTGTCAACTTCTATCCTTCTATCACTCACTAGGAACCCTAACAATTTTCCAGTGGTTACTCCTACACAAATAGCTTGGATATGCGTGAAAAACAGATCTGGAAATATGAATTTCATAATTCACGATAGATATAACTTCTGTCGAGAGCTGTCAAGAATTATATATCAAATCTCGATAGATACGTCTGTCGAGCTATCTGTAGAGATTTAATGAACAATACCTCTTCACTTCATTCTTGGATAGATTTGCATAGTTTCAATACTTGGACTTAAACTCTTGTTCTTTGAAGTATTAAACACATCCTAGATTTACCAAATTACAAGTAAAGTTCGTTTTGTCAAAGTATTAGCCATTTCTATATTACATATGTTCTAACAAGTTCTACATATGTCCTAACATAGAGAGATATTGATAATGAAATCAATTTGAACTAATTGGACGACCAATGCACAAACTAGAAAGCTAGCTCGGACCACCCGCATTGGTTCAGTTAAACCCTATTTAGCTAGTCCGGGCTTTAAGTTTTGTCTCTTCTTACATGTTTAAATTTTTACTAACCCATTTTCTTGTTTATCTGCCACCGGACCTCTGTCCCAACTCCAACACCTTAAGGGTTGAATCTCTTTAATAACTTCGAAGAACGTGTGAAAAGTTTGAGCCATTTTTTCAAGCTTTTTAAGGTTTGGTCTATTTCAAAGCTCTGTCTTCCCTCCATCCCATTTTAGAAAGACTTTGGTTCTGTGCCTTTTGACCGGTATTTATGTTAGCATGTGAAACCGTTGGGATAAACAAAGTCAAGCTGCTGGTGGGTTGAACTTGAACCCAAGATTACCCCTTGTGGCACATTATTAAACCTTTTGGGCTGTTATGTTTTTTGATCATTAAAATCAAATTTCAATCTGAATATTCCATGCAATATTTATCCATTTGAGGTGCTATTAAGTCTATGGGGAAGCAAATTTGCGAAGAGAAAGTGAGATTTGTTAAACGATTTGTTTGAACTGGATAAAACCGTGTCCAAATTTTAGAAAGACTTTGTTCTGTCTTTTGACCGTATTTATGTTGGAATGTGAAACCATTGGGATAAACAAAGTGAAGCTGCTGGTGGGTTGAACTTGAACCAAGATTACCGCTTGTGGCACATTATTAAACCTTTTGGGCTGTTAAGTTTTTTGATAAATTAAATTCAAATTTCAATCTGAATAATTACAGTTGTTAACTACTTTCCATGCAATTTTTTATCCGTTTGAGGTGCTGCTAAGTTAGTGGGGAAGCAAACTTGTGAAGAGAAAGTGAGATTTGTTTGAACTGGATAGAACCGTGTCCAAATTATAGGAAGACTTTGGTTCGTGTCTTTTGACCGGTATTTATGTTGGCATGTGAAGCCATTGGGATAAAAAAAGTCAATCTGCTAGTGGGTTGAACTTGAACCCGAGATTACCGCTTGTGGCACATTATTAAACCTTTTGGCTGTTCAGTTTTTTGATCAATTAAAATCAAATTTCAATCTGAATAATTACAGTTGTTAACTACTTTCCATGCAATTTTTATCCATTTGAGTTGCTGTAAAATTTGTGGGGAAGCAAACTTGCAAAGAAAAAGTGAGATTTGTTTAAACGATTTGTCTGAACTGGATACAACCGTGTCCAAATTCGAGGTATTAATTGACTTATTTAATGCTTATTCCAGCTAATTGCGAAGAGAAAGTGAGATTTGTTTACTTTGCTTATCTCATACCTGTGACATCACATAATACACCTTACAAGAAACTGACCACCACTCCCACTCCCACATATACATAGAAACCAAGATTTTTTGGAATTATACGTTTGAGTTTATGCATAATTGCACAATATTGGGTTAAGTTATGGTTTTTCACATAACATTTATGTTGGCTTTATTCAATGACAAAAAAGTGTTGTAATATATTAATATATTTCCTCGCATTTTGTGGGATTTATTTGTAATGAGTTTAGTATTATGTTGGTAAAAATTGCTCAAGAAGTTGATCTCGCGACTTGGCTCATGAGTGGTGCAATCTACAAAGGTCACATGAGGAGCACATGCTAGAAGCTAAAGAGTCAGTAAGTATTGCGACTCATCTCGTGACTTGGACAACTCGAGAGATGACCTGCAAAATTCATTGACAGTTGGGATTTTAGTGTAACCCTTATATCCTTCACTCATACTATATACCTGTTAGGTATTAAAGATTTAGGATTAAATGTTTAAAGTCTCAATTTGTATATGTTGGCAAATTGAGAACAGAAACATGTCTAGAATAAGTGTTAGACATTGATTAAAGTGTTTCAAGTCAAGTCTCAAGAATATTCAAGCTGCAAGAAAAAGAGTCATTTTTTGTGAAGTTCGATCAATTGAAAAATCATGCTTGATTGATAAAAAATCATAGAAAATTATTTATGCAAAATTTTAAATCAAACCCAAGCCACAAAAATGTTTAGGGTTTCATTTCAACACTCCTAAGTATAAAATGAAAACCCTAATTACATTGTGTAGACTCTTGGAAGACTTGTAAGTTACTCTTGTGAGATCTGAGAGGTTTTGTACCTTCTAACTCTACAAATGTCTATCGAAACAAAATCTACAATCAAGTGCTGGTAGAATCTAGTTGCTACAAGATCAACAAGCTGTAATCTAAAACCTTTAAGTGAGATCTCAAAGTTACAAACATGGGAGTTTGTGTTCTATAAATCCAAGATAGAAGGAGTCTGTGGATTCAGAGCTTGCACGTGGTAGTTGCAGTAAGTTACTACTAGTGGTAGCAATAGATTTAAGGTTAAATCTTTTGTAAAAACTTCAATTCTCTTATAGTGGATTTTTTTTACCTGAGGATAACTAGATCAAATCCTCCCCAAGTTTTTCCTATGAGACGGTTTGTTTCATTGGTTTTCTTAGGTGATCATATCGGTGTGTTCTTTATTTTTTCTGTTGTTGTGCTTGATATGATCTCACTTTGTTTAACCTAGATCTCATGATTAACCTAGTTAATTATTTGGCTAATATATCAAGTTAAACAATCTGTTTTAAGGGGGCTAAACAAACAAACAAGTGTGTACGTTTTTAGATCCCTGTAAACTAGATTTTTTAACCTAATTAATTAAACAAGTAAATACTTAGGTTTATTATTCAGATCTAGGTTAAAACAAAACAATCATATTATATAAAGTAGTGAAAAATAAATAACACAAAGATATGATCACCTAGGAAAACAAAACTGGTAAAAAAATTAGGGAGGATTTAACCTAGTTATCCTCAAGATATAAAGCAAATCCACTTCGAAATAATTGAAGTTTGTACAATAGAACTTATACCAATAACATTTTATTGCTACCTCGAGTAAAAAACTTACTACCACGACCAAGTTCTCCTACTTGTGACTTTGAGACTCCACTCAAAGGTTTTGGATCTTCTTGAAAGTTCTTTATGCAGCAACTAAAACCACCATCAAGTTCTTGTAGCAAATATTGATCTTGATAGCTCTATGTGTGTGTATGAAGGTAAACACCTTTCAGATCTCACAAAAGATTGAACACACAACTCAACAAAGACCTTAGAAAGATTTTGGGTACAAGACCCTAAATCTACAAAAGAGGCACAAGATTCACTTTCTAAAAGGCCTTTTAAAAACATGCTTAGGGTTTCCTTTATATACTAGGAGAAGTAGATCTGAAACTTTAATCATTAATGGGCTTGAACTCCTGTTTGGTTTTAATTTAAATTTTGCAGATACAATTCTCGATCGATTGAGCTTTGCAATTTTGCACAGTAAATTTCTACATTTAGCTCGATTAAAACTATAACAAATAAACTTTGAGCAAGCCTAAACCAAGACTCGTTATTTTGATCATGGTTTGCCAACATATACAAAGTGAAGTTCTAATACATTTAGTTCCTAAAGTCTTAGAACCTAACAAAGTGGTATTAGAGCAAGTTAGCTCTAGATTGGGTAAAACACCTTGAGTTGATCATTGACCCCTGTTGTCATGAAACATGGTCACTCTCTTGTGATTCCCCCTATTTTGATGGGAACAACTATGCTTACTAGAAGGTTAGGATGAAAGCCTTTTTGAAATGGATGATAGAATATGGCTTTCTATTGAGAATGGTTAGGAGAGACCAACCATTGCTGTTAGTGAATGGACCACTTCACAAAAAGAAGTAGCAAGCTTTGATAGCAAGGCTATGAATGCTATATTTAATGTTGTTTCTATAGAAGAATTTAAAAGGATCTCTAATGTAGAGGTTACTCATACTGCCTGGAATATTTTGCAAACTATGCATGAAGGCATTAAGGTAGGAAAGATAAATAAACTATAGTAGTTAACCTCTAGGTTTTAAAGCATTAGGATGTTTAATGATGAGAACTTTGATGAGTTCTATGCCAAATTGAATGACATAGTGAACTTTGCCTTTTAATTTGGGTGAAGTTTATGATCAACCTAAAGTTGTTAGGAAGATTCTTAGATCCTTGACTGAGGATTTTAGACCTAAAGTCACTGCTATAACTAAAAGTAAGGTTGTGGACACCGTCCCTATTGATGAATTTGTAGGATTTCTTCAATCCTATGAATCTGATTTACCCAAAACTAATAAATCCAAATCTATGGCTTTGAAATCTGTTGATGATGTAGATGATTGCGAATTTGATGATGAAATCTCTTCTATAGAGATAACTTATCTTGCCAAGAACTTTAGAAACTTTTTGAGGAACAATAATAAAAGAGCAAGAAATAGAAACAACGCTGACACTAAGAATGTGAAGAAGAATGAAACAACCAAAAACAATAATTCTGAAAAATCAAAAGATAAGGTTGTTTAATCACAATCTTTAAATCAACAGTGTTTTGGTTATCAGGGATACAGTTACCTTAGGTTAGAATGTCCTACTTACTTGAGATCTAAGGGAAAAGATGAAGAAGTTTCTGATCATGAGTCTGAAAGTGATTAAGAAGGAAATTTCATGGCTTTCACTACTATTGCTGTAGTAAGTGAGTCTGAAATTATTGAGGAGAACCCTTCCAATGTGGAACTCTCTAAGAATGCTGACTTGCATGAGGCTTACAACAAGCTTTGCAAGATTGCAATAAAGGATGTCATGAATGTTGAGATAGGTTTGAAGAATATAAGCACTCTAGAACAAGAAAAGGATAATCTGTTGGTTAAATTTTTTGATGCAAATGAACTCATAACCTCTATTAAGATTGAGAACATGTCCTTGATTGAGAAAGTTAAAGTTTAGAATATGAATTATCTATTTCTAGAGAACAACTTGATAGGACTTCTACTTCTAAACTGGATAATATGCTAAATGTACAAAAATCTTCTTCTGATAAGACAGGGTTAGGGTTTGTTAAGAGTGTTTCTACTTTTGTTATTCATTCTCCTAAGTTTATACCTACTACATCTATTTCTTCTCCTGAAGTTAAGGTACCTAAGGAGTAGAAATACTTTAGGTAGATTAGGCTTGGAGAGTCTTTTTAGTATCCTTGTACTCAAACTTATTTACTAGCGGATCATTTTGACTTGGAGGGTCACGGAGAGGTTTTTCACCAAGTTCTTCGGTTTCCTCTTTGATAACATGTCTCGGTGTTATCTTGTTTTTGCATCTCTCTTCCCTACTCTTTAGGCTTTACATTTATTATTTATTGTACATGCTTATGCCTTGGAGTAGTATTCTAGTTTTATTATGAATCATTTACTCTTGTTCCGCACTTAGTTAAGTTAGAGTAAAAGTAATCAAGCCGTAATTTAAAATTGGAGGTCTAAATTAGCTATAGTGTTTCACACTATTTGAGCTTTCATATTGTTTGGGTTCAAAAATATCTGCCTATCGTAATGATTGATTTTTTTTTTCTCGTGGGATCGAAAGAACTTGTTTGAGGATCTATCAAATATCATTTATATATCGCTTCACGTAATATATATATATATATATATATGGGATGGGTTCAAGTTACATTTGCTGTAACTTCACAAGAGTTACACCTTTTTGGAATCGTTGATTTCTATTAGATCTAAAGGTAAATAACACACTAATTGCCATGTTATCAAATTTCTAAAAATTAGTGATGTCAAAGCATTAAAAGTCATAAATGCCTTTATATATTTTTTTAAAAATTCATTAATCTCTAGTTTCTATCCCCACCTTCTCTTCTTCTTCTTCTTCTTCTTCTTCTCCCTCCCTCTCTCTCTCTCTCTCTCTCTCTCTCTCTCTCTCTTTATATATATATATATAATCTATTTATTTATTTATTTTGATGTTCTTTATGCTTGGTTACTAAGTAAACGATGAAAGGAGAAAGAAAATGAAATGGTAGAATTTTGTTGTTTGTTTTGGGGTGTTTTGGAGAACTATGTCTTGAAGAGATCATGATTCAGACTTCAGAGGTTGGTCGGAGGGTGAGTGCAGGAAACTATGGTAACATATTCTGATTCAGAATGTTTGTTCAGTAATAGGTCCCTTTTTCTTTATCTTTTATAATTTTAATTTTTTTTTTTATCTGAGATAGAATTCTATTCTAATTGTTAAGGTCTTATTTTTATGTAGTTAGCATATCTTTAGACTGTTAGGACATATGTGGAACATATTAAGAACATATTCATATAGAATTGGCTAATCCTTTGACAAAATGCACTTTACTTGTAATTATCTAGATCTAGGATGTGTTTAATACTTCAATCAACAAGAGTTCAAGTCCAAGTATTGAAGTCATACAAATTTGTCTCAGAATCAAGTGAAGAAGTGTTGTTCATTAAAACTCGACAGATATCTCAACAGATGTATTTATCGAGATTTAATATTTGAAGCTCGATAGATATCTCGATAGCTGTATCTATCGAGAATTACGAAATTCAGATTCTCAGATCTGTTTGTACGCTGAATGGTTTTGTAACCAAGGAGCTTCTGGATCTTCATCGTGTGCATAAATTGAAGAACTTTGCAATCAACATCTTTCTCAAGTTGGTGTGTTAGTTACGTACTTGATCCATGCATCAATTGGTTAGTCATGTACTAGGAGTTGTGCATTGAAAGGAGAGATTGTCACTACATTATAAGTCTAATTGTGTATTGGGGTAAGGGTTCAACTATAGGTTAGTATAAGGTACTAGAATTCTTTTACTTGTAACTGCTTGTTTTAATAATAGTGAATTCTCGGGGGTGGTGACCATAAATTCACCTGATGAGGTTTTGCCTCAGTGGTTTTCCTCATCCATAAACAAATTATCCATGTCAAATTTAATTTCCTTTGTATTCAGTAATTTGGTGATTTGTTTGTGCTACCACGCGTGTTGCATGTTAAATTAACTTAATTAATTCACTTGGATAATTAATTGGTTAATTTACCTAAGGTGTCAATACACTTTAATTAGGGTCAATCTTTGCTGTGTGATCCATTGACCCTTGTTGCCATGGTTGCAATTGGCAAGAGAAGATCTTTTGTTTCAAATAAATCTTTTTTTTTCTAATCTTTATTTGATTGAATGTCACAGAAAATGCAAGTCTAAAAGTTATTTAAAAGCTATCATGATGATTATTGAAAAAGATCATAGTGTGACAAAGAAGAAACTAGACTGTCTCAGAATGAAAATGTGTAGAGGAGTTCGTCCAAGAAGAGTGAAGATTAAAGGCCTTGTTCATAAATGGCAGATGAGAGAAAACACCATTCCTACAAATTTGTCATCTAAGCATGTGGTGTGCTTTATGATGAAGCTTGCATTCAAGGTAATGGATACATGTCTGTGGTATCTTGACAGTGGATGCTCACGACACATGACTAGAGACCGCACTCTCTTTAAGGATTTTGAGTCCAAGAAAGGTGGAAATGTCACCTTTAGTGATGGGAGTAAATCACAGATAAAAGGGAAGGGAACCATCTCTCTACCTGGATTGCTAGACATTGTAAATGTGCTATATGTAGAAGGTCTAAAGGTGAACTTGTTGAGTATAAGCCAGATATGTGATCATTACTTTATGGTGCTATTCTCAAAAGGAAAATGCCTTGTGTTGAATGAGTCTGGGAAGAAACTCATTAGTGGTGTTCGCACTGTAGATAACTACTATGGATTGGTACTTGATGTTGATATTGTATGCAATAGCATTCGTTTGCCAAATGAAAACCTATGGCACCAAAGGATGGAACATGCTAGTTACAAACATCTCTCACTTGTATCTAAGCATGAATCAGTTTTAGGTATACCTAAGCTTAGTGGAGTAAACAATGTTGTGTGTGGACTGTGTCAGCTTAGGAAACAGACAAACGCAAAATATCCAAGCACTCAGACATCATCTACATCTAGACCTTTGGACCTACTATATCTGGATCTCATGGGTCCAACGAGAACCAAGTCTCTTGTGGAAGAAAGAGATACATCATGGTTATGGTAGATGACTTCACTAGGTACACTTGGGTTATTCTTCTAAGATCCAAGCCAGATGCTCCTGAGCACATTGAAACCTTGTGCACAAGACCACAAAATGAGAAGAGCTTAAATATTGATCGAATTCGAAGTGATCATGGTAAAAAATTTGAGAACTCACACATGGAATCCTTTTGCACTAGATCAAGAATATCTCGAGAATTCTCTACTTCTATTACTCCTCAACAAAATGGTGTAGTAGAAAGAAAGAATAAAGTCATTCAGGAGATGGCTAGAGCTATGTTGCACAACAAGGATGTGGCTAGAAATTTATGAAGAGAAGCCATCAACACTACATGTCATACGGTTAACATGGTGTATTTCAGACCCGGTACCAAAAAGACTCCCTATGAGTTGTGGAAGGGAAAAAAGCCAAATGTGAAGTATTTCAAAGTCTTTGCGTTGGAAAATTTAGACCCCGGTTGATATAATTAACAATTTTTAAACTCAAGTTGTCAATTAGATTTGTTATGATCAAATTTGTTAAAACAAACAAACATCAATATCATGTAAAAAACATGCAACATAAAAATAAATAAGACAAGTTATGATGACCTAGGAAAACCAATGAAACAAACTAGTTTCATAGTAAAAAACCTAGGGGGAAACCTTCCCGAAAAGCAATTCACTATAGTTAAGAGAAGTTTCAGATCTAGTACAAAATCTTTGTCCCTAGACTCTATAATCCTCATCGTAGATGAACTTACAGCAAAAATCTTTTACCACTTTAGAACCTCTAAACTCTTTAATATATGAACACCACCCTTTTGATGCACGGATTCCAATACGTGACTAACTTCATTGCATGAATCCCGATACATGACTCATTCACCAACTTGATCTAGAAGAATGTTGGCTGCAAAGTTCTTCACTTCATCAATAATGAAGATCAAGAAGCACTTGATTACAAAACCCTAAGATGCAAAGACGCAATAACTTCTTTCAGAGAGAATAAGGCTTCAATCACCTTTTACATGTATTCTCCTTGTATTCTCATGTGTGACAGCCTCTAAAATAAGCCTTATATATGTCTAGGGTTGTGAGAAAAGAAACCATACACAAATACATAAGCATAGGCCGAAAATTAGATCTAAAAATCTGAATTTCATAATTCTTGATAGATACCTCAATGGATAACTATCTGTTGAGACTTGTTGCAAGCTATCGAGAGCTATTGAGAAGCTATCGAGCTATCTGTTGTAAGCTATCGAGAAGCTATCGAGAATGCGATAAAAAGCAGCTGAAGGGTCTCGATAGATAGCCTAGCTATCGAGAAGCTATCAAGAAGTATCAAGAAACTATCGAGATTTAATGAATCAACACTTTTTCACTTGTTTCTTAGATAGACTTGCATGGTTATAACACTTGAACTTGAAACCTTATTTCTTGAAGTATTAAACACATTCTTGATCTACTCAAAAGAAGTAAAGTGCTTTTTATCAAAAGATTAGCCAATTGCATAAAATTGACATATGTTCCTAGCATGATTCACATATGTCCTAACAATCTCCCCCTTTGACAATCTGTGACAAACCACAACAAAAAAATGAACATATGAGAGAAGTCATAAATCACTCAACTCATATTCACTTGTTAAGTACAATAAAATTTTTCCTAACACAAGCTTTTGGAAAACTTTGCAAGAAGAGAGTTCATGGCAAGGAAGACTTTGACAACTTGTATTCTGAAACACTTTAAACAAAACTCATAACGACATCTTAGTGTGAGACAAAAATAAAAGATTGCATATAAGTAAAGGAGAAACATGTGTATAAAGATAGAAAAGAAACAACACAGGTAGAGGTAGGTGAAGAAAACATACATCATATATATATATATATATAAAATAAGCACAATGTATGTAAACATGGTCACAAGACCGGTGTACAAGAAGAAGAAGCTAAAATTATCTCCTACAACGACAATGAGGTAATCACTCCCCCTTACAAGGACATGAATTTCTCCCCCTAACTTGTAGAATCTTAAAAAGAAATCACAATTTCTCCCCCTTTTTGTCATGATTGACAAAGGGTACAAGAGGCTAGAAATGTTCAACCGAGAAACATAAAGATAATCAAGGATGATCAAGGGGGCAAAAGAAATCCATAAAAATGCATGAATGTAATGAAACAAGATGCTATGGATGACAAGATAATAGAAAGATGCAAAACATGTGGAAAACAATCCATGTAAGAGGATATCAAAAGATAGACAAGAAGAAGGAAGGGCTTGATAGATAGCAATCTATCAAGAGGTATCTAGAAGTTGTTAAGAAGCTTTAAAAATAGTTTTTCAAATAGGATAAAAACACAGATGTGAAAGTTATCAAGCATGCTACTCAACCACAGATCCAAACAACATTTTAAGCTCTTGAAAACATCTCTTAATTAAGAAAAATGTCAAGCATTTAGATCCAAAACACGCACACACAGTAAACAAGTCTAACCAATTTTATATTTCAAAAAACAAGTTAAGACAATTTAGTGAGCATACATTAACACAAGTATTCCTTGTGATAGCTAAATCACATTTTACCAGCACATGTATCAAGAGTAGCAAAGAATATTGCGTGTTGTGTGAAAAACATCGCAAAATTGCATAAGTGTCAACATGTTATTACGATTTGAGATATGAGAAAATCACTTTAACTCACACACAATCATAACTGTTTGATGGGGACCATCACCTTTGAGGTACATCCTATAACTCCCACATCTCCTAGAATACACGCTTGCAATTATATATAAAGCATTTTGATCTTTTTGCTTTTATTTTCTTTTCATATTTTCTTTTATTAAGCATATCGCGCATGGACATATAAGAGAGAGAAAAGATATACTCAATTATGTTAAGTTATTGACATTTTACTTTTGCTATGCTAAAGCATACAGATATCATTTCATGATTGACAGGCAACAGTAGTGAGATTGTTATTTTTGTCTTTTTCTTAGGATTTTTTAGTCCTTCTCATGAAAAAGAGTGATACGAGTGTTAAGTACAAAAAATCATTTAACATTACTCATCACAAAAAAGAGCCACAAAACTCACTTGTTTAGTTGTGCATAAAGAGCTACAAAAGATACAAAGTTTAGAAAACTTTGTTTCATTGACCATTCAAGGTACACAAGTACCAATGTACACAAATACACATTGTTTTTGTGTTTTTTTTTTTCAAGATTTTTTATTTATTTTGAAAACAAAACAAAATAAAAACTAAACAGTCAAACGATATGAAAGCATGAAAGAAAGATGCATATGCATGAAAGCATGATTCCAAAAGCAGATAAGAAATCAAGCAAAGAGAGTCCTACTAGAAATAGAAAGAATTAAAGTAGAGAACAAACAAAAAAGACAATTAAGTCTTAGGCTCCTTTCTCATCTACACAGCACAAGTCTTTGGCCATGAAGATGAAAATGCACGTGTTCTAGTATGTCTACTAAATGACATGGAAGAATTAAAATTCTCCTTAAATTATGTTAAAAAGCTTAAGATTTTTAATAACTCTCTAAATAAAGGTGTAGGTCCTTAAGAGGAAGCCTGTGACCTTTTGGACACTTGCTTTTGAGGATACAACTTAAAGCAATTAGAAATGATGTGTCCAAAAACACCACAATGGTGACAAACATGAGGTTTAACAAATGATTTAGAATTAGCCAAATTAGTTAAATTAGTTTTGGATTTCATACCTTTATCACATTTCTCAGATTAGGGCCGGAGGAAACAACATATCCTAACCCAATCTTATCAGAACTAGGCTTTTGAGCACTCAATACATTATCAAGCTTTGCACTAGACATCCTTTCTATTTGCATTCTAGCTTGACTAAGCTCAACCTTGAGATTCTTGATCTTCTCTTCTAATGAGGTGTTCTTCACAACAAGAGTCTCAACTAACCTTGTAGTCTCATCTAGCTTGACTAATAGATCAGTTTTTTCAGTTTTTACCTCATTAAGCTCTTTTTTATAAAGATGAGAAGTCTTTTCAGATTTTATGAATTCAGTGCATAGCTTATCATAGGCATCCTGAAAGGTCAACATCTTGGGTATTTCCTCATCAGAAGAATCCTCACTGTCACTAGCACTTTCCATAATCACCTTATCGGTTGAGGCAACAAAGGCAATGACATGACCAAATTTATCCACATACTCATCAGAAGAGTCATTCTCAGTATTACTCCGGGTAGCAACCAACCCTTTGCACTCATGGCACTGGATATGGGGTTTCTTATTCTTACTCTTTCTAGATGATTTAGATTTTCTAGGAGGTTTGTACTTATCCTTTTTCCTAAATTGAAGAAGCTTAATAATCTCATCAGCTATGAAAGTTAAGTCCTCATCCTCATCTTCATCTTCAGAATTATCACTCTCTTCCTCTATACCCTTAAGAGCCAAGTTTCTACTCTTTCCACATTTTCCCATTAAACCTAATCCCATGTCATAGATTTGAAGGTTCCCTACAAGCTCAGTCAAAGGAATATGATCAATGTTCTTTACTTCTTCAATGTTAGTAATCTTAGCATGGAATCTTTCAAGTAAGGACCTAAGGATTTTCCTAACAATTTTGGATTCTACTATAGATTCTCCAAGGTTGAAGGCAGAATTCACAATATCCTTGAGTTTAGCATAAAACTCATCAAAGGTCTCATTCTCCTTCATCCTCATTTCTTTAAAACTACTAATGAGTCGTTGAAGCTTCATAGTTTTTACTACCTTGGTACCTTCATAGGTGGTCTCAAGAATGGTCCATGCTTCCTTGGCAACTTTCGTGGATGATATTTTCTTGAATTCCTTATTGGTCACCCCACAAAACAAAGCATTCAAGGCCCTACTATTGAAATTGGTCGCTTTGATTGTTTCTTCATCCCAATCATCCAACGCTTCCTTTGGCTTAATCCAGCCAACTTCAACAGCTTGCCATACCTGTTCATCTAGAGCCAGCAAAAAGACTTTCATACAAACTTTCCAGTACGAATAATTAGTGCCATCAAGTAAATGAGGAATCAAAAGAGATTGTCTATGGTCCGTGACAACGAGGGTCAAGGATCACACTTAGGAAATTAATCCAATCAGAGTGCACTCGCTCTAATACCACTTATTATGAAATTTAGACCCCGGTTGATATAATTAACAAGTTTTAAACCAAATTTGTTAATTATATTTGTTATGAATAAAACTTGTTGAAACAAATAAACATCAATATCATGTCAAATTTGTCTAGGGTTGTGAGAAAATAAACCCTACACAAATACATAAGCATGGGCCAAAAATCAGATCTAAAAATCTGAATTTCGTAATTCTCGATAGATACCTCGATAGATAGCTATCTGTTGAGACCTGTTGCAAGCTATCAAAAGCTATCGAGAAGCTATCAAGCTATCTATTGCAAGCTATCTAGAGCTATTGAGAATGCGAAAAAAAGAAGCTGAAGAGTCTCGATAGATAGCCTAGCTATCGAGAGGTATTGATAAGCTATCGAGATTTAATGAATTAGCACTTTTTCACTTGTTTCTTGAACAGACTTGCATGGCTTTAATACTTAAACTTGAAACCTTGTTTCTTGAAGTATTAAACACATCTTAGATCTACCCAAATATAAGTAAAATGCATTTTGTCAAAGGATTAGCCAAGTACATAAAATTGACATATGTTCCTAACATGATTCACATATGTCCTAACACTTTGGAAATACTTGTTTCATCCTTAAGGATAGAGAGAATGTGGAACAATTTGATTCCCGAAATGATGAAGGTATATTTTTGGGATACTCCTTCACTTGCAAGGCTTGTCGAGTATACAACAAGAGAACAAAGAAAGTGATGGAAACAGTCAATGTTGTTATTGATGAAGCTTCAAACTCTGGCTCTGAGAAAATTAATGAAGAGATATCTAAGGAAATTCTTCCTCCTAAGCCTACGGGTGTTCAAGAAATAGTTGATCAAGAGCCCACATCACTAAGTACTCCAAGTGTTGTAGAAGTTTCAGCAGACATTCCTACCTCACGTGATTCTGAATCTCATGAAGAGAAAAGACCTTTCTAACTAGTAGCAGACTTGTATGATAAGTAAATAAATTTTTCTTTGCTAACTCCTAGACAAGCAACCGTGTCTATCCCGCCATTACATTGAGGTGAGCCCACCAATTGCTATACTACAAGAAAAATGCCTATTAGCGACCAAGAATTTTTTACGGACCCAAAAAGCCCTCTCAAAAAATATTATTTATGATGGCAAAATAAAGCCCTCGAAAATACTTGGTAAAATGTGAAATATTTGTGACAAACAAAAAAAACTATCGCAATTATGTGTTATAGCCGTCACAAATACTAATATTTTGCGAGGGACAATTAAAAATCTCTCGTAAAAAGTATATTATTTATGACGGTTAAAAAAATATCATCACTAATACTAAATTATTTGTAAGGGCTAGGATCGACCTTCACAAATAATCATTAAAGTGTAAAAAATTTAGTTGGGAAATGTTCCCACCAAATTATTTCCGAGGGACAATAAAAATTCCTTGCAAAAATTTTATTTTTATTGCGAGTTAAAAATATACCCTCACTAATACTAAATTATTTGCAAGGGCCACAATTAGCACTTTGTATTCTTTAGATGAACCTTTTGTTTATAGCCTAAAAAAAATATATTTTATATACATTCTATATATGAAAGGTCTGTCCTTATTTTCTAATAAATTTTACCCATAAAAAAAAAATGATAGCACTTTCAACTTCAAAATGGTGGCCTGAAATTCAAAAATAGCAGCCTTTTGTACTCTCTCTTTCTCAAAAGTGAATAAAATTATCTTCTCATCAACGAAAGCGAGCTTGTCCAATTGAAATATAAGCCAATCACAATATAAACATTATCAAATAAGTCAAGTCTCTTTTGTTTTTTTGTTTTTTTGGGAGCTAAAAAGGATAGAAATGCTTTATTAGAAACAAAGAAGAATTACATTAAATAGTCCTTTTAACACTGAAGCATGAAGAAATTTTTAGCAATTACAAACAAACAACTTGTGTTTCCTTCCCATTTTGTGGAAAATGCTTATTAGATAGATGTCCAACATCATATTTGTCCTACAAATATTTTTTGATTTATGTTGTGCCCTAGACAAGAATGAACACAAAATAATAAATTAGTTCCTTCCATGTCTTAGCAACTTTAATAGCATTAAGCTATAAGGAGAGATTTAGATTTCACAAAATAATCCCACTTGCATCGTAGATTCCAATGCACATGTTTCAGAACCATCTTTGCCCTCTTGTAGTGTAATTTTACTTATCAGTTCTTGAGGCTCAAAGTTGACTAGCTTGGCCTCAAGAGGTTGCAAGCCATTGCCATAAAAGAGGGATATTCTGGAATACCCATCAGCCCCAACTCTACTTATGTTCTTCTCCAAGCACCAATTTAGAGCCCCAAGGTCCAAATCCAATCCTACAGTAGTCCTTCTTGAATTACTGTAGATCCATTCTGCATTGTCAAACATATATAATTCATAAGGTATTTACATGTTTTTGGCATTGCAACTGCAAAACAAATTAATGACCTATGCAATCCCCCACCCCTTCCAAAGAATTAGAATATAAAACTATTCACTAATAAAATTTTCACTCTCTTCACAAACTCAACCTGGGCATTTTTTCACTACTGATTTATAGTAATATGGAGTAATGTGTACCCACTGCTCCATTTACTTCTTTTAAATCAAAATAAAAGGGAAAGGAAATGAGATATATGCATAACTAGATTCTATTATATGTTTTCAAGAAACTGACACGGCCAAATAAAGGTCTTAGTAAAAACTTGATTGTCTCAATGAAGACAAGTACGTGAGAGGGAGGTAATAATTGAAAACTTGAGACTATCTTACTTGATTTATTCTATTACATTAATTGGTTGTATAGATTTCTACAAACTATATTTAATTGGTGAAATATTATTGAAACTAAATATAAATTACCCTTAAAAACCAAATCGTTTTGAACTTCCAACAAATATCACAAATTATTATCCCCCTTCTCCTCCTCAACATTGCCAGTTTTTTTTTTTTCTTTTTTTAAAAGAAGGATTGCCCTTAAAATAAATTTCATTAGCCAATCATCAATGAATTCAAATTATGTAATTCAAAATCAACCAAAACTTGTTATATATAGAGTGTGCAAGTACTAATAATGTCATCAATAAATTTTGGCCTAATGAGTTTGTCAAGTATTTATATTTTTTTTATTTAAGTCATGGTCTTGTTGATTCTGGGACTCCAACATTTTCTGTACCATTGTCGGGTGTTAAGGACTTCTTGGCTGCACGGGTAGTGGTAGTGGTGAACTTGTGATTACGAAGTCGGGTAATCAAGTCTTTTCATTCAATCCTGAGAATCAAAATGAGAAAGATCTTGGAATTCAAAATCTTACACCAGTGGAAGGTCTTTATCTGCTGGTTTTTACGGCTAATCTCATAGAGAGCTTAGTTCTACTCAATGAGTAAACAATAAAGTGGCCATCTTTTGAAATTGACAAGTCAGTATTTATAAATAAGATTGAGTGATTGACCTGCCAGTAGCTAGCAGATCAGCCCTGCAGTGCCAGCCACGCGTAATTCAAAACAACAGCTAACTTTTTATTACACAAATTTTTAATACCCATATCAACCGTTAACTCAAATTAAGATTCAAAGCAACGGTTTTAATGAGAGTAAAAATTGATCACTCGTGATATGTCTGAATACTGAAGACTGATTTTAGTGACAGTGTGACACATACAATAATCCAAAATTGAATCAACGGTTGTAAACTTATAATTTTAAATTAAGATGCCATTCTACACCACAACAATTTTAAATTAACCATGAAGTTTTGGAATGGCTGTCTTGTCTCGTTTGAATGGTCTGCCATGTGATGGAAAAAAATTTGCACCCTGTCCTGAATGCGAACTGTCAAGTCTACTTTGAATTGCTCTTCCTAAACACGATTTGCTGTTGTTGTATATATAGATATAAACAATGTGGTTGAAACATGAGTAAGTAGTTTTTGGAAGGTAAACAAGATGGAGAAATTTTTTAAATAAAATTCAGTTTTAGTGGCCCATTCGTGCAAAAATTAAGCTATTTCAAGCAAGATGATATTATATTCATGGGGTCTATGTACCTTTTCTCTTGCATAAGGGTAGATCCCACCAAAAAAAAAGAAAAAAAAAGAGTAGATCCCACAAATATGTGAGCCACTAAACCAACACCTAAGCCCTCTCAAGCGATATGGTATGACACGCATACGATGCAAGGTAAATTTTCTCCTGTAGAGCAAGCCTTGTGTACGTTTGGTTCTAACAGCACTATTTAAATGCCAACCGACAAATAGAGAGTGCAACTTGGCACTTACTTCAATATGAGACAAGCCGAATAGACATCCACTGGCTACTTAAGCAGCTCATTAAAGCCCCCTCAAAGCATAGCGTAAGGCCAAGAGCTATGAAACAGTTTCTGCATAATTGTGAAAGAAACTTGTCTCAAACGGCTTGTAAGAGACCAAGAGCTATGAAAGGATTTTTAATTCGTCGGGAAAAAATACTTATATACTTTTTAAACTTTTAATTACTGGCCAAAAATAACTGCTAGCTAAAAGATACTTCATAATTTTTTTATGGGCCAATTTACTTCTTAAACTATTTACACTTACCAAATCAATACTTGAGCTAGTCACACATTATACACTAATGAAATAAGTACGAGTTACTCACGTGACTTTAAAATGCAAACTTAAAAAAAAAAAAAAAACCCAAACGTCCAAAACTCAACAGAAAGAGGAGAAGATCCGGCAAAGGGATAGAAAATCCACGCCGTTCAGAGCCACTGCCGAGCTTCTCTCCGCCATCTCACCGCCCTTGTCCCGGCGGCGCCTTGGTGGTTCCGCCGCATTGTTCAATCTGGGTATGTCTTCTTCTTCTTCTTTTTCCTTCTTACGTATTGCTAGTGAAATCTTGTAAGAACTTTGATTTTTTTTTAACCTCCATGTGCGAATTTTTACAGTAGAAATTCTTGTTTTGTTTTAATTTTTGGGTTGGGTCTCTGTGAAATTCTTGGTTTTTTACAATCTCCATTTGCCTTTCACCAACTGTTGCATTTGAGTATGTCATAAAGCTGTTTGATTAAATGTCTGAGAGAGATATGGCTATACAAGGCTTGGAATTTAGGAGTTGCTGAACCTTAAAAGGTATCCATGGTGTCAAAGTAGGATTGTCCCTTTTGCTTGTATCATTTTGTTTTACCATATAAGGCCTTTGTATGATGGTGTTGGAGGGAATGCTATGTGGGTAGTTATGACTGTTGTCGTTGTTTTTGAATCAACAGTGGGTTAGTACTCGGCACTCTTTTCTTCTTCTTGTTTTGACAAATATGGTTTAGTTTATTATAATCACAACGGCTAATTCTATAAACACAAACATTATGGCGCAGGAGCTACAAGTGTAAATGTGGACATGATGACTCCTAGCTTTCTACTTATTTCTTTAAGAGTAAAGCATATATAAAACTATATTGAATTTGGGGAACACACTCAAACAGAGGTGGTCAAATCAAGAAAATGGTAGAGTTGTGTCCAATAGCAGTGGGTGGCTCAAGGACTAAAGTAAAAAATAAGTCTGACAAAGCCTTCCAACTATAATCAACATAGTTCAGCCACATGACAGAAATGCACGAGTGAATTGATAAAGTAAGATAACATTTGGTTCTAAAATACCAAACCACAGCCTCAGCCCTCAACTATGTTAAATTCTTAAAGGAGAGTATAGTATCTATGGACATTACCCACAAAAGTCTGAGTTACTAGTTCAACTTTTTTCCTATGCTAGAAGCGAATATGGAAAACTACTGTAAAGAAAAACTATTGGTGTGTACGTTTCATGTTTATTTTTTTGAAAGGGAAATAGATATATTGTATTGCAGATAAGAAAAATGATTACAAATAGGCAGCAGGACTGCTTGTACAGCTTGTACATAAGGCTCTAAAAAGGAGGGGGAAACCCCTTTCTACAAGTGAGTTGAACTATTCCTATGGGCAAACTGAGCAAGTTCATGGGCTGCATAATTGAAGGCCCAATTGAGATGCTTGAAGGAGCAGAAAATAAAGGAAGATTGGGCATGAATAATGTCATGTATAATGTGCCCGTAAGGATTCCCAACAGCAGAGTCATTTATGACATTAATCACAAAGGTAGCATCGCTTTCAAAAATCACTCGGGGAAGCTGCAGCTCCTGAGCAAGCAAGACACCTTGCTCTATAGCAAAGACTTCCACCAGGTCAGCCGGGTAGTGAGTCTGAAGAGGCTTGCAAAAGGCAGCAATTGTTCCACCCTTGCAATCTCTAATAATGACTCCAATGCTAGAGGTCCCTTCAAAGTCTGATGAAGCCCCATCCACATTAATTTTAAAGACACCAGGAGGTGGAGGAAACCAGCTGCTGGGATGAGTTGGCCTAGGAGTAGTCAGGTCCAAGGTTGCTGCTGCATCAAAATCTTCAATAGAATTTTTTGCCATTTACCAAATCTGGGAGGGGGAAGAACACTTGCCTTCATGGATGAACCTATTCCTATTGGACCAGATTGCCCAAGCAGCAGTGAAGAAAAGTTCTAGATCATGAGGAGGCTTGTGGGCTAGTATAAACATGGTTGTATCATTGAAGGTCCATTTATTTCGATGAATCAATTGTGCCCCTTCAGGCCAAAAGCTCCAAACCCGGATAGCAAACTCATAGTGAATTAAGGCATGGTGGATAGTTTCAACCTCCTTAGTGCAAATTGGACATTCATTGCAAGTATTAATGCCTCTAATACGCATTTTTTCCTTTGTGGGCAGACCATTGACTCCAGCCTTCCAAGCAAAGATTTTAATCTTTGCAGGGATGTTAAGGAGCCATAAACTCTTCCAAAGAGGTTTGAAAGGGTCACCCGTGGAGCTTCCATCTTCCACTGCTGCTTCAACCAAGCTAAAGGCAAAATGATAAGCACTCTTTACAGTGAACTCACCACGGCTGGTCCCCATCCAATTAATTTGTCCTCTGGCAAGCTGTGGCTAATGGGAATTCTTAAGATTGCTTCAGCTTCAAATGTGAGGAAGATTGCTCTAATTGTTTCAGCTCTCCACCACTTTGTGGTTGGGTTAATGAGGAAGAGACCATGGGGTAGTTTAGGAGGTTATTTGGAGGGGTAATGACTTTGTGTGTGGTTGGAGTGGGGAGCCATTTGTCATTCCATATGTGGACTTGTTTTCCATTTCCTATTCTCCACCTTGTTCCTTTGCGAATGACCTCTAGGCTGTTAAAGATTCTTCTCTAAGAATAGGAGGGGTTTGAGCCAAGAGTTGCACTAAGGATGTCTCCGGTAGGAAAATGCTTTGCTTTGAGGACACGGGCAATGAGGGATGTTGGGTTTGTAAGGATTCTCCAAGCTTGCTTTGCCAACATAGCTAGGTTGAAAGCTTGTAGGTTTCTAAAGCCCAAGCCACTGTTTGACTTAGAATGGCACATTTGTTTCCAACCAACCCAAGCCATTTTTATTTCTAGATGCTTTTGGCCCCACCAAAAATTCCTCACCATACCTTCGAGGTCCTCACATAGGCCCTTTGGAAGCTGAAAACAGCTCATGGTGTAGGTGGGGATCGCTTGAGCAACTACCTTAATGAGGACTTCCTTACCTCCCATAGAAAGGAGCTTACCCTTCCAACCGGCAAGCTTTTGTCCAACCCACTCCTTAAGGGAAGAAAAAACCTTTTTTTTTTATCTTCCAATGAAGGATAGTAAGCCAAGATACTTGGAAAGCCTTGAGGCTTGCATCGGCCCCAAAATGGCTAGAATTGCATCCTTCGTCTCTTGGTGGGTGTTTGGGCTGAAGAAAACCGAGGATTTTTCAGTGTTAATTTTCTGGCCCGAAGCATCCTCATACCTTTGAAGGATTTGCTTGAGTACTTGACACTCCTTAAGATTTACCTTACAGAACAAAATGCTATCATCTGCAAAGAAGAGATGAGTAATATTAGGGCAGCTTCTACAGATAGAGATACCAGTGAGGAGGTGGTTTCTTGCTGCCTTGTGAATGATGGCCGAGTGTCCCTCTAAGCAAAGGAGGAAAAGACTAGGAGAGAGGGGATCGCCTTGGCGAAGCCCCCTAGTTGAGATGATGTTCCCATAGGCCTCCCCATTTACAAGGACAGAATAGGAGACAGATGAAATGCATTGCATAATAAGGTTCACCCATTTAGAACAAAAACCCAGCTTTTCCATAACCCTTTTGACAAAGCACCATTCAACCCTATCAAAAGCTTTGCTCATGTCAAGCTTAATAGCCATACAATCCTCCTTTCCCATTGTTTTGTGATTTAGAAAGTGCATGAGCTCGAAAGCTACAAGTACATTGTCTGTGATAAGGCGGTCCGGGGTGAATGCACTTTGATTTTCCGATATAATGAGAGGAAGAAAGTTTTTAAGTCTGTTAGCAAGTGTTTTGGAAATAAGCTTGTAGATTACATTGCATAAGCTTATGGTTCTAAATTCAGACATTTTCTTGGGGCTGCTAGTTTTTGGGATGAGTGAAATGTTGGTTTTGTTGATAGCGGTCATGGGCAAATTGTTATTGAGGACATTGAGAACCATATTGGTTACACTATTCCCTACTATACTCCAATATTTCTGGTAAAAAATAGCAGACATACCGTCGGGGCCGGGGGCTTTGGTAGGGTGCATTTGCTTGAGGGCAATAGCTACTTCTTCTCTGGTGAAAGCACAAGTTAGGTTCTCATTCATCTCATCCGTCACCTTGACAGAGATGGCATCAACCACATCTTCAACCCGAGTGGGGCAGGCAGTGGTGTAGATGTGTTCAAAATAGCCCACAGCAGCCTGGGTAATACTTTCCTTTTCGTCGCACCACCTGCCTTGATCATCCCAAATTCCCATAATTGTGTTTTGTTTTCGTCTTTCCGAGGTATGGGCATGGAAAAATTTTGTATTTCTATCTCCCTCCTTTAACCAATGTGCCTTGGCTCTTTGCCCCTAATACAATTCTTCATCTTCTAACAGCTCATTTAACTTTCTTCTTATACTTCTAATTTCATTACTCAACTCGCCATTTTTTTCTTGCTGCGTTAAGGCACTCAGAGCATTTCATTTAGACTGAATTTTCTTGGGAATGTGGCCATAAACTGAGGAACTCCAACTAGATAATTTTGCGGTACAAATTTTTAGGTTCTCCATCATGCCTTCTGGTGTGCTCAAATCCACCCCCATCCCCCAAGATGATTCTACAATGTTGCTACATTCCCCATTTTTTGTCCATAGAGCTTCGAAGTGGAAGCGCTTGACTTTGGATACCCGTTGGGGAGGGGAATCAGTAAGAGACAAAGCACAGTGGTCAGAGGTTGAGTCCACAAGATGGTAGACTTTAACCCCCTCAAATTTCCCCAACCACTCAGAGTTAGCAAAAGCTCTATCTAGTCTTAATTGTATTCTATTCTCACCTTCTTGCATATTGCACTAGGTAAAGTCAGTTCCCTGATAACCCAAATCCAAAAAACCACAAAAATTCACTACATTTTTAAATCCCTCCATTTGGTGTTGGGGACGGGTGGCACCCCCTATTTTTTCATTGATTGACAGAATTTCATTAAAATCTCCCAAGCAAAGCCATGGGAGTTGGAACTGACTGTGTAAGAAAGCAAGGCGCCAGGACTCATACCTTTGATGTGTTTCCGGGTGGCCATAGAAGCCAGTAATCCTCCACTTAAAGTTGCCTTCATTTTCCTTGACAATGGCATCAATATGATTTCCCGAATAGCTGTTAATATCCAAATTCACTTCCCTAGCCCAAAATAAAGCAACACCACCACTCTGGCCTCTGCTAGGGACAATAAGTCCGTTTGCAAAACCAATCCTATTTTTAATTTTTTCCATCTACTTGACTTTCAACTTTGTCTCCATGAGGAAGACAATTTTGGGCTTCCAGCGTCGCACCAAATCGTGCAAAGCTCTGACTGACTGGGGGTTCCTAAGCCCTCAGCAGTTCCAGCTTAGCGGATTCATTGCTCCCGGTGGTGCTGCATTGCAACCCCCGCCGATCCCTCATTAAAGGTTGAAAGAGGAGTACCTGCCTCTATGCATCTCTTCTTGGTGCAAAGAACTACCTCATATTCCTCAAAAATAAGTTTGCTTGTGCGTTTAGTGCCCACTATTTTTGTTTGTGCTTCAGTAGTCGAGTCTTTGGCTCCCCCTTTTACCCTGGCTATTTTTTTCAAATAGACCTTTGCTTTTGGGTTTTTTCCTTTTACTTGGCTTGTATTCGTTGTTAAAATACCCGAATCAAGGTTACTCTCTGTTGCGTGTTGAAGGTTGGGCTTAAGAGGACTAATGACATCTATAGGCTCTTTTTCCTCATAGGCTTTTTGGCCCACAAGGGAAGGAGCATCTTCAGCCAGTTTTTTTTTGCCCAAGTTGTGAGGGGCCCCAACTGGAGGGGGAGAAACATCAGCACGTGCCGCTGGGCAACCCGGATCCATTCGTCTCACATGTGTGAGGTAGTCACCATCCTTTAGGGTTTTTTCTGTTTGTTTCTTCTCCGAGCTAGCGGCGCTGGTCTTCTCTGAGTTTCCCTGATCCATTTCCCCTGTTCCACCCGGTTAGCTAATGCTTCCACTGCCACCGACCATTACCGAGGCAGAGGAGTTTTTTGTCGTGGTAGGTGTATTATCATTTGATCCAACTTCACGCCCTTCTCCTTCGCCATCGCTGATGGTAGACCTAGCTTTATCTCCCATGGCCTTTGTGCTTACATAAGCTCGAAGCCAATCACCATACTACCTTGAAGAGTTCTGGGGATCAGTACACTCATGACAGTGTTTGTCATCATGCCCCAGACAGCCACAATGAAAACAAAACACGGGTAGCCTCTCATATTTGAAGCTAACCCAGAATTTCTCTCCGTCGACATATGCTATCTTTCCCCCTCGTCGAAGTAGTTTGTCGAGTTGGAGGTTCACCCTTATCCTCATGAATTTTGCTTGTTCCGTATACCCTGTTCTACGATCAGATTCAATGAAAATCCCCAAGCTATTACCAAGCTCTCTACCCACTTCAACGGACATATGCTCGGAAGGTAAACCCCATATCTGAACCCAGAAAGGGGAATGGGTGAAGACAATATTCGAAGCTGATAGGCCTTTCTTCCATCTGCATAAAAGCAGCAAGTTGTTTTCGAAGTTCCAAGGCCCATTTCGTTCCACCCATTGTAGCTGATATTCGGAGTTGAATTTGAACTGTAAAATGTTGTTTCCAACCTCCACAATATGCAAATCAGAACCCATCTTCCAAGCTGATCTCAAAATATTTTTTAAAGCCCTTCGGTTTTGATTACTATCGGTGAGTAAACGCCCAAAGAGGCTCAAGGAGCACTCCTCAAGCAGATCTGCTCTGCTTTTTGTTGTGATGAATATTTCTTCCTCTTCCTCCTTGGTGAGACGGAGGTTGATTAAGCCCTTAACCATTGATTGCTCCATATCAGTGTTAAGAGAGAGAGTTATCGCATGAAGCCAGAGAGAAATCCCTATATACGGAGAATTTAGGGAAGGAAGGCTCAACAGGGTTTTTTGGCGAGAGGAAGAACTCCTACAGGGGAGAGTATCTAACACTTGTACGTTTCATGTTTATAAAGCTATTTTCAATTCAAAAATAATGTTGGCCATAGGCTAAAGATACAATACCTTCAGTTGCTGGAATAGTAAGTCACAACATGTCAAAAAACAAAAAAAGGAATAGAACAAATAAACAGAAGCATGAGAAAGTACCTCAAGCTTTCTTGATTGAGCTTCTGCTTTTGCATTTTGTAGGTTGACCCAAGCTTGAATCGTTGCTTCTTCTCTTTGATACCTGTATCCCAAAATCAAAATTGGTACCAAGATATTGCATAATACAAGTTAATGTTGCAACTTTACAACCCAATTACCTGAGACAACACTTACTCTTTTCCTCTACTATATTGAATTAGCAGCAATCATGCACATGTGCATGTGCAAATTGTTATATTTTTTTTCCACTATTCTCTATATTGTTTTTTTTTTTTTTTTTTTTATAATTTTGTTTTCTCCATCTCTTCTATTAATGTTTTTGTTAATTTTGTATTGTAGCCATGGATGAATGTCCACTGTCACTCCCTGGAAATTCACCTTCTATGCCAAATGTACAAGCCCCTCAATCCCAATATGATTCTATTGGGGCTGATGGCCAATCTGAAATTGTTAATGTTCCAGTTGATGTGGAGGATGATGAAGATGACGAGGATGGCGAAGAACAAATAAGACAACTGATGTATTAGTATTTTGGGAAGAAATATATAATAAGTAGAGAAATTTTCAAAGAAAACACACAACTAAAAGAGACAAATTAATGAATTCTCATACAATATTCATTCTGAATTATGAAATTAAAAGATAAACACTCAAATTGGTCTACCTCCAAGTTATACACTTCTGCTGCGCCCATAAGCTGATTTAGAGGTGACTCGGTAATGGTTTGCTCATCTTTGTTTTGTTCTGGAAATTGTTGGCAACCCTTTCCTCGCTTCACAATAGGCAACATAGATGCAGCTTCTTCTGAATCATCCTGTTATGATCAACAGAAAATATTTATGCTTGTGACATGTGACTGTCTATATTCCTGATACAATACTTATTATGCTTTTCTTTTCTTTTGGATAGTGCATCTCTACATGCATGAAATTGATGAGAAGCCAGCAACACTAATGCATATATTGGAAAATCAATAAATAAAAAAGCGAATGAGAACAATCCTACATACTTCTAGATTTAGAAGGCGTTTCCAAGAATCAAGTTCTGCCGGAGTAATGTGCCGATATAGAATTCAATATAGTTTGAGTGTGTTCCCCATTTTTCTATTGGACACAACTCTACCATTTTCTTGGCTTGACCACCTCTGTTTGAGTGTGTTCCCCAAATTCAATATAGTTTTATATATGCTTTACTCTTAAAGAAATAAGTAGAAAGCTAGGAGTTATTATGTCCACATTTACACTTGTAGCACCTGCGCCATAATATTGTTTGTGTTTATAGAATTAAACATTGTGATTATAATAAACTAAACCATATTTGTCAAAAGAAGAAGAAGAAAAGAGTGCCAAGTACTAACCCACTGTCGATTCAAAAACAACGACAACAGTCATAATTGCCCACACAGCATTCCCTCCAACACCATCATACAAAGGCCTTATATGGTAAAACAAAATGATACAAGCAAAAGGGACAATCCTACTTTGACACCATGGATACCTTTTTAGGTTCAGCAACTCCTAAATTCCAAGCCTTGTATAGCCATATCTCTCTCAGACATTTAATCAAACAGCTTTATGACATACTCAAATGCAACAGTTGGTGAAAGGCAAATGGAGATTGTAAAAAACCAAGAATTTCACAAAGACCCAACCCAAAATTAAACCAAAACAAGAATTTCTACTATAAAAATTCGCACATGGAGATTAAAAAAAAAAAAAAGTTCTTACAAGATTTCAATAGCAATACATAAGAAGGAAAAAGAAGAAGAAGAAGACATCCAGATTGAATAGTGCGGTGGAACCACCAAGGCGCCGCCAGGACAAGGGCGGCGAGACGGCGAAGAGAAGCTCGACAGTGGCTCTGAACGAGGTGGATTCTCTCTCTCTCTCCCTCTGTGTCGGACCTGGTTCTCTTCTCCTCTTTCCATTGCATTTTGGACATTTGGGTTTTTTTTAAGTTTGCATTTTAAAGTCATGTGAGTGACATGTGCTTATTCTGTTAGTGTTTTAACTAGTGACTAACTAAAGTATTGATTTGGCAGTTGTGAATAGTTTAAGGAGTAAATTGGTCAATAAAAAAGTTGAAGGGATCTTTTGGCCAGTTGTTGAAAGTTTAGGGGGTGTATGAGCATTTTTCCCAATTCTTTGAATCAGCCAAGGTAACTCTCCAGAGGTGCCTATTGAATGATCATACCCCTTAGTTATAAATAGTGTTTCGATATTCAATTTCTTACAAAAACCTTCACCATTACAAAAATTCACAAGAATTTTTCAAAATTGCTACTTGTAAATTTTTTGGCTTAGTTATATCTTGTGAAATTTTGTCCGAAAAGTATCATTCCGACACTCAGGCTTAGAACATAGTAATAGTATTAATCTAAAAAAATTAGGAAATTAACTGCCATAGATAATTTTCATTTTCATAACATAAAATATCGGAGTACAAAAAAAAAGATTAATAATAAAAATTTGAAAAAGCAGTCACGACAATTTTCAACATAGAAATTGTGATTTTAAATTATGATTTCAGTTTTTTCTCATGTGTAATTGTGTAAATGTGGGTGGTAAAAATGCTTAAATGCACATTTGGGCCTTGGCCTGGTTTGTTGGTATAAGTCTGCTCAATCAGAGTCTTCGAGGCCCACGGCTAGTTCGCGTTACAAGGGGCAGAGGAATTGTCCGAGGAGGAGTATCTCCTCGGACGAGCTCAGTTTAGGCCATGAGACGTGCTAAAGGATTTATTAGAGACATAATTTTGGAAGATCTGGTGGGTAAAGGCGTGATCCAAGCACTTGTTAGAAGGAGGAATGTGTGAGAAATATCTAAGGAAAAAAGCTGCTACCATCGCATTAAAGGCCCTGCATCTACCTCCTTGGCCGCATTAATGGAGAAATGACCTCTAAACAGTAATATTAAGCCTTCCAACTATTATTTGAAGACTTCAAGAAGGTAGTGGATGGGACAAGTATCTAGGAGGAAAATCTGTGCTACACGTGGGAGAGAAAGAAGAGAAGGAGAGGGATATAAGAGGACAGGAGAGGTAGGAAGAAGGTGGCAGAAGAAAAAACTTGAAGACCAATTGTAATCTTTTGCTTAGAAAAAGAAAGGTAATACAAGTGGTCCTCGGCTTACATCTGAGGAGAGTTTTTTGTCATATTCATCTATTATTTGCATAGATTGCGGCATTCTAGCCTGTTTATCAACTCTCCAATATCCCAAACCTAGATTTCAAACCCATACTCTACAAATTTCATTGTATAAGACTCTTTGGGCCTGGGTCCATCTAGTGATTGGATCGGGTATAAATTGGGTACTTACAATTGGCGCCGTCTGTGGGAATCTAGTGTTGAAGGAATTGGAACATCATGGCAGGCTTAGGTTCACATCATGCAGAGTCTCAAAGGTCCCAGCACAAAGATCAGTTTGAGCGTCTTGAACATCGGAGGGATTGAGAGGGAAGTGTGCATATAGTACACCCTAATGCAAGCCATTCGCGTGGTGGAAGTAGGGCTACCCATGAGGATGATGCCAAGGCCATGCAGAGGGAGATTGATCACCTTAAGAAAAAGCTACATTGTGTCAAATGAAGGTGGGCTTCACCTCCGTCCAATCCTTCCTCTAGGGGGTCCCAAGGAAGCAGTTACAGTCCAAGGTCCAAAACTCCCCCTAGCGAAACCTTCTCTTACGAGAAGGATGAGCTTCCAACTCGTAAGCATAAGAAGTTTCCCTCCAAGGGCTTGGGAAACGATGCTATAAGCCGAGCGTTGCACTAACTTTCCAAGTCACCCTTCTCATGCAGGATCGAGAAGGGAAAGCTCCCACGGTGGTTCACTCGACCCACTTTCACCGTCTATAATGGTAGGATAGACCCAGTCGAACACGTGAGCCATTTTAATCAGAGGATGGCGGTACATTCTTAAAACGAAACCTTAATGTGCAAAGTCTTTTCTTCTAGCTTAGGACCTGTTGCTATGAGATGGTTTAACGGACTAAAGCTGGGGTCTGTGGATTCTTTCATGGAACTCACTAGGGTATTCGCGTCTTGATTCATTACATGCAGCAGAGTCCCTCGACCTTTGGACTCATTGTTATCCATGGCCATGAGGGTGGGTGAGACTTTGAAAGCGTATTCTGACAGATACTGGGAAATGTTTAATGAAATCGAATGTGATTTTGACGAAGTGGCGATTAACACTTTCAAAGTAGGCCTCCCAACTGATCATAATTTAAGGAAATCTCTGGCCAAAAAGCCCATGCGAAGTATATGTCGCCTCATGGATTGCATCGATGAGTACAAGTGGGAGGAAGATCAACAACAAGGTAAGGGTAAGGCGAAGGTTATCCCTCAAGAGAGAAGAGATTTCAGGTCAGACAGGTACCATAATAATAAGCCGATGAGAGATTTCTCTGGGCAATCTGGTCTAGCCACTCCTCAAGTATTTAACACCATATTCCGAGAATTAGTGCACCAATTGCTAGTGAAAGTCTGCAAAGAACCCTATTTCAAGTGGCCTAGTAAGATGGCGGGGGACCCTACGAAATGGAATCAAAACCTCTTTTGCCAATATCATCAGGATCTGGGTCATACTACCCAGAATTGTCGAACCCTTTGGAACCATTTAAAGCAGCTTGTTAGTGAAGGAAAATTGAAGCAGCACCTGTATCAACCCAACGGACAAGGAAATCATTCGGGTTCAAATAATCAAAAGAACAACTCATCTCGGCCGCCTTAGGGAACAATTAATGTCATCTTCGCTGCACCTGGCAAGACCGGTTCTTGTCCTACAAGGGTGATGGCGGTGTCACATTCCCAGGCCAAGGAGTTTGGCTCGAGGCGGAAGAGGATCAAGGGGAGTACGCCTATTTTGGGATTCTCTAATGAGGATAAGGTTGGGACTATTCAACTGTATGACGATGCCTTGGAGGTCACATTGAAGATAGGGAATTATGACGTCAGGAGGGTCATGGTCGATCAGGGTAGCGATGCGGATATTATGTACCCTGACTTATTAAAGGGGATTAAGTTAGAGCTGGAGGATCTCACTCCCTATGATTCGCCGTTGATAAGCTTTGAAGGGAAGGTTGTCATACCAAAGGGACAAATTCGTTTGCCCGTACATTTGAGCCCGAAAACGGTTGATGTAGATTTCATTGTGGTTGACGCATATTCTCCATACATGGCCATCGTCGCAAGGCCTTGGCTGCATGCTTTGGGTGTTGTCTCTTCGACTTTACATGTTAAAGTGAAATTTTCCTCGGGTGGATTGATTGAAGAAATTCTTGGGAGCCAATCAATAGCAAGGCAATGCATATCAGCTGTAGTTCTACATCAAGCTGAATCACAATCCTCGACCTCAACTGTGGAAGACTTATAGCAATTAACAACTCTGGATGTGCCCTGTGTGGTGACAGCAGAGGAGGCCACATGTGAAGAGTTGGAAATATTTCTCATACATGATGACCCCGAAAGGTTCTTTCAAGTCGAGATACAGCTACCACACCAAGAGAAGATGGAATTGGTGATGTTTTTGAAAAACAATATCGATGTTTTTGGATGGGATCCCTATGAGGCTCTGGGGGTTGACCTAAGTTTAATGTGCCATCATTTGAACATCAATCCTGTTGTTATTTCCCAGGAGGCAACCACCTCGGCATTCTTCAAAAGAACATGCTGAGGCCATCAAGGAAGAGGTGCTTAAGCTCAAAAGGGCTCCGGCTATTAAAGAAGTATTCTACCTAGAATGGTTGGCGCACACTGTCGTAGTAAAAAAGAAGAGCAGAAAGTGGAGAGTATGTGTGGACTTCACAGACCTGAACAAAGTCTGCCCAAAAGACTCGTTCCTGATGCCTCGCATCGATCAGCTAGTGGATGCTATGGTTGGGCATCCTCGGATGAGTTTTTTGGATGCCTTCCAAGGTTATCATCAAATACCTTTGGCGTTGGGTGATCAAGAGCAGACTGCCTTCATTACTCCTACGGGGAATTATCACTATAAAGTGATGCTATTCAATTTGAAAAATGTAAGGGCTACTTACCAAAGGATGATGACTAGGATGTTTGAATCACAGCTTGGGAAGACCATTGAGGTATATGTGGATGATCTGGTAGTGAAGAGTAAGACAGTACCTATGCATGTGAAAGATTTGGATGACACTTTTCAAACACCTCAAAGTGTTCTTTTGGGGTGGGCTCTGGAAAGTTCCTAAGCTACATGATGACTCATAGAGGAATAGAGGTAAATCTGGCACAGGTCAAAGCCATTCAGGGCTTGCAACCACCTTGGAATTTGAAGGAAGTTCAAAAATTGACCGAGATGACTGCTGCTCTCAGCAGGTTTATCTTTTGGTCCGTTGATAGGTGTAGACCTTTTTTCCAATTCTTAAATAAGTGGAAAGGATTCCAATGGTCCGAGGAGTGTGCTTTAGCTTTTTAGCAACTTAAGGAATATCTTTCCCAGCCACCATGCAGTCCTGTTTGCATGGTCCGAGGAATGTCTCAGCCGGAGGTCGATGAAATCCTGTTTGCATACCTAGCTGTAGCTATCCATGCAGTCAGCTTGGTTTTGATAAGGGACGACGGTGGAGTACAAAGACCGATTTATGATGTTAGCAAATTTTTTAATGAAGCTGAGGTGCGTTAGTTGCCTTTGGAGAAGGCAATTCTGGCCATAGTCTATGCTGCACGAAAGCTTTTTCAATGCTTCCAATCCCACACCGTCGTGGTTTTGACTCAATTGCTTGTCAAGTCAGTATTGCGAAGTGCTGACTACTCGGGGAGGGTAGCCAAGTGGAGAACTATTCTAGGAGCTTTTGATATCAAATATATGCCGCACACCTCAATGAAGGGCCAGGTTCTCGCTGATTTGGAGGCATAGTTCGCCAAAACATCATTAGAAGAAACTACAAAGGAATCGCACATGGATGAAAAATCAGTTGGCATGATCATATGCGAAAGGCCTCCAGTTTGGAAAGCGTATGTTGATGGGGCAACAAACCAGAGGAGATCAGGCGTTGGACTTGTTTTGGTATTTCCTGAGGGAATTACCTTTGAGAAATCATTGAGATTAGCATTCCCGGCTACTAATAACGAGGCTGAGTACTAAGCTGTCTTAGTCGGTATGGATATGGTCTGGAGAATGGGGGAAAAGGCAGTTCATATGTCCTCGGATTCTCAATTAGTTGTGGGCCAAGTGACGGGGACCATGGAGGCTAGGGATCCAAGAATGCAAGAGTACCTGACCCAGGTCAAATGTTTACAATCCAAGTTTGATTCTTTCATCCTTTCACATGTTTCTAGAAATGAAAACACGTATGCGGACTCATTGGCCACTTTGGTGACGTCCTCGGCTTAATGTCTGCCTAGGATTATCCTCATTGAAGACTTGCTGAAACCAACTTTAACCACCGCAAGTGCCGTCTGTATCTATCTGATAAGATTCGGACCTAGCTGGACAGACCTCGTAGTTTCTTTTCTAAAAATTGATGTTTTGCCCAAGGAGAAGTCTAAAGCAGATAAAATTCATTGAAAGGCACCTCGATTCTGATTGTCTGAGGATCAGAAGCTGTATAAACGTTCTTTTTTCGGGCCATACCTGCTATGTGTACACCCTGAAGCGACGGAGGCACTTTTGGAGGAATTGCACGAGGGAATTTGTGGAAGTCACACTAGGGGGAGATCCTTAGCCCATAGAGCTCTGACTTAGGGATATTGGTGGCCCAATATGCAGAGAGAAACTCAGGACTACGTAAGAAATTGTGACCAATGCCAGAGATTTGCTCCCAATATTCATCAGCCTGGTGGTGTCCTTAATCCTTTGTCTAGTCCTTGGCCATTCATTCAATGGGGACTGGATATAGGTGGACATTTTCAAAGGGCTATGGGAAACAAAAGGTGGCTACTCGTGGGAACTGATTACTTTACCAAGTGGGTTGAAGCTGAGCCTTTATCAAATATTAGGGATGTGGACACCAAGAAATTTATTTGGAAGAACATTATCACTAAATTTGGGGCACCTCGCACACTTATTTCAGATAATGACATGCAATTTAATAGTAAGCTTTCAGGAAATATTGTAATGACTTGGGCATTACAAATAGGTACTCCACTCTAGCTTATCCTTAGGAAAATGGTCAAGCAGAGGCCGTTAACAAAGTTATAGTCGATAGACTTAAGAAGAGGCTGGATGACGCAAAGGGTGGATGGGTAGAGCAATTGCTACACGTTTTGTGGACATATCGGACTACGCCGCAAAGATCCACTAGAAAAACACCCTTCTCCATGACTTATGGGGTTGAGGTGGTGATACCTTTGGAATCTGGGTTTCCCACATTAAGGACAAGTTCTTTCAGCCCGGGAAATAGCGATGGCCTCCTGGAGAAAAGCCTGGATCTGGTTGAGGAATGGTGAGAGGCCGCCATGGTTCAATTGGCTTATTATCAACAAAAGCTCAAATGAGGATATGATCCTCATGTGAAGCTAAGGCCACTAGCGCCTGGGGATTTGGTGTTGAGGAAAGTCATAGGTACTTCTAAAAATCCAATGTGGAGAAAGCTAGCACCAACTTGGGAAGGACCATACCGAATCATCTTTGTAGCGGGCATAGGGTCATATTGCTTAGCTGATCTAGATGGAAAAATTGTACAACGCCCTTGGAATGTAAATAACCTACGAAGGTATTATTATTAATGAAAAGAACTTTTTTCATTCGTTGTTCAAATTATCATTATGTAATAGTTTGATTTACTTATTATATATATCAAACAGAAACTTGGTCATGCATGGTCCTTGGACCACATACCTCGTGAAAATTGATATCTTATTGATTGTTAAACAGAACCTTAGTTAAGTCGGGTCCTCGGACCTTCTACTTTGGAGAAATTAATATTTCAATTTGCTATATCTAAATATCAAACAGAAACTTGGTCATGCACGGTCCTCGGACCACATACCTCGTGGGAATTGATATCTTATTGATTGTTAAATAGAAGCTTAATTATATCGGGTCCTCGGACCCTTTGCTTTGGGAAAATTAACATTTTAATTCTCTATTTCTAAATATCAAACAGAAACTTGGTCATGCATGGTCCTCGGACCACATACCTCATGGAAATTGGTATCTTATTGATTGTTAAACAGAACCTTAGTTATGTCGGGTCCTCAGACCTTCTACTTTGGAGAAATTAATATTTAAATTCTCTATTTATAAATATCAAACAGAAACTTGGTCATGCATGGTCCTCGGACCACATACCTCGTGGAAATTGGTATCTTATTGATTGTTAAACAGAACCTTAGTTATGTCAGGTCCTCGGACCTTCTACTTTGGGGAAATTAACATTTCAATTTGCTATTTCTAAATATCAAACAGAAACTTGGTCATGCATGGTCCTCGGACCACATACCTCGTGGAAATTGGTATCTTATTGATTGTTAAAAAGAACATTAGTTATGTCGGGTCCTCGGACCTTCTACTTTGGGGAAATTAATATTTCAATTCGCTATTTCTAAATATCAAACAGAAACTTGGTCATGCATGGTCCTTGGACCACATACCTTGTGGAAATTAATATCCTATTGACTGTTAAACAGAACCTTAGTTAAGTCGGGTCTTCGGACCCTCTACTTTGGGAAAATTAGCAGAAACCATATCTCATGAGTGTTGGTGTGTTGATGAGCCACAGTAAGTTTGATGGATTGCTTTATTCCCCAAACTAAATGCTAAGTTCAGTTTTAGATTATGTATTGCTGTATTACATATATTATGGTTTTGAGGCATAATTTACATATATACACTAAGTGTATGTACTTTTATTTGAAGATACTGCTAATTGAAATGTTGTAAAGACTTTACTATGTATTAGGGGGTGGAGTTAATTGTTCCACTCATGTAATTTTACGCTAAGGAGAAGCGAATTAATATTTTTGTACTGAAGGTTGGAAGTTAGTTAAAGATCAAACCTTTCAAATTTCTCATTAATTTTGTCAAGACATACACTGGAAATGAAAGCCCTAATACAAAAATTATTACATGAGAAAAGGGGAGGGAGTCCTAACTAGCCTAGGTCTTAAACCTTGGTAGGGGGTCCTGCTTGGATGTGCTGGTAGCCCCTTTTGCTTTGCTGTCCTCCTCTGTTTGTTTTAGCTCCGCTTCGAATGAGGTCTGGACTTATTTCCCTTTGTCTTTTGCCATTGGTGGAGGAATATTGGGCTCGGCATTCTTGCTCGGAGGCTTCTCGGCTTCGTCGCCTTGTTCCTTCTCTTTGTCAGAACCAGTAGGTTCTTTAGGAGTTGGAATGGGCTTTGGAATCATGGATGGATGCGTTGAAGGCGCTATCCCATGGGTAGGTGTGACAGGAGGAAGCTCTTCGAGCACTTGGATATCTTGAGAAAGTCAAATGTTCTCAGGTTTCCTCAACTCGGAAGTCGTGGGAATCCCTACCACATTCAGAGCTTCTGCCCACACTTGTTGGTAGTACTCTCTGCATAGCTCTGCAAACTCCTCTATCAGTTGATTTTTTGTCGCCTCAACCCCTTCTTTGTAAGCAGCCTTCTTGGCAACCTCCACGTTTTCCTTGAGGGTACGAGCCTCTTCCCTCACTCGAGCAAGCTTCTTCTTCAGGTTAGAGTTTTCTTGTTGGGCTTTAGACAAGTCCTCGTCATTTTGACACAGAAGTTTGCGCTGCCCCTCCACCTGAGTTTTCATCATTTTAAGGCTGGCCTTAGCATCATCTCTCTCCCTCTTCTCCTCTGTTAGCTGCTTGGTTAGGTTCTTGTTCTCTGTAAGGGTTTGGCCCAAGGCCTTCTCAGTCTCCAGTCTGGCCTCAAGTTCAGCTGTAGCCTTTTTTCGAGAGTCTTCCACCCACCTTTTCATAGCAAAGACTTCTTGTATGGCCTGCATTAAAGTATTAAACAAATACATTATTGTTCAAACGAATCCAAGGTACGTATGAACAATTTTTCGCTAAAACGTGATGAAAGCAATAAGGTGGGGGTAAACATGAGACACTTACCAAAGCCAAGTCCCTTTTGAGAGAGAGAAAAAGATGTGGTTGAGTCATCTTTTTCTAAGGAATCCATGTCCTTTGGTAGGAGAAGAGGTCGTTCCAAAGCCTTAGCCAGGTTCTGGAACGCCCTGATGTTAGATTGGCAGGAGATTAGGGCCCTATCTAGCTTCAATTCGGGAGACCAGTTGGCCTGTGTACAGTGTACCTCGGCCAGGTCATAGTTCTCCCCACTATCTACTGAAGAGGCATGCCCCTTACCTTTGCCTACTTTCGGTTGTTGTTGTTGCTGCTTTAGTTTCTTCTGCCTTTCCATATCTGCCTCCTAGGCCTCGTTTTTCCTCTTCTTCTTAGGGGGTGGTGGTAGAGGGGGAGGGATCTATGACTCAACCGTGCCCTTTTTAGAGGCTTTCGTGCCCCTCTTAGACATCAGCTTCCTAAGAGTAGACATGTCGTCTTCCTCGGAGCTAGAGTCGGGTTGTGCTATTATTAAACCCTTTATGCTAGAAGTTTCTACAGGTATGTGCTCTTCATTCGAGAGGATGACGAGTTGATCCTCTCGAGGTCTCTCAGCTTCCTCAAGGCGAAACTATTCAATTTCCTCGTCAAGCGATCGTTGCAAAGATGACGGTTCTTCTCAGATGGTTGTCGTCTGGGAGTTCGTGGTCAGAAAGGAAGCCTCATCGTGAAATATCTATCCTTTTGCGCCGTTGGTCTCCTGCAGTGATCGCATTGTCAATCTCTTGGAAATCGTCTGATAAAGGATCGTATCCTAATATCAGGTGGGCTGCTCTCACTTGTAGGTCTTCGCTAACAAACACTTCGGATCGAAGAATGCGATTGAGGTCCACGACGCTGCAAAGGCTTAGATGCGGCCGTACGTGTTGCTTATTTGTGAAAAACATCCGAGAAGACGAGCATGGTTAGATTAACAATGAATATCAAAGAAAGGTGTAGTAATACGCAATGTAACCAAAAACGGTAAAGTTAATGGGACTAAGTCACAAGTTAGGGAATCTAACTCCTATGAAGTCACACCTAGGTCTCCCCATTCGACTAGGCAGAGAGGACCTTCAGACCAGTTTCCCGAGGCAATAAGATAGTTGTCTTTCATGCCTTTGTTGGATTTGGGAAGAAAGGATATGAGCCTAACAATGTTAGATTTGGATTTAAGGTAATATCCTACGCCTTTAAGTTAATGGCACTCGTACATGTAAACGACGTCGTGCCATGTGAGGTTCAGACCCATTTATTTATTTAAAGCGTCGACACAACCTAAGACTCTAAACACATTTGGTGTGCACTGATCTGGGCATAACCTATGGTTACGTAGGTATTCACTGGTTACGTTTCTCATGGGAAGGGTCATCCCACCTTCTAGGAATGCGATGAGGGGGATGATAACTTCTCCCTCTCTTCTAGCGTTACCTATGGCTTCTACTGGGCAATATCTCAAGCCTACGTCTTGGGGAATATGATATTTGACCCGAAAACCCTCCATACCAGCGTCGGTATCTACTAAACACTTAAATCTACCCATTTGGTGAGAGTGAGAATGAAAGTTTAGAGAAGGGGAGGGGTCTAGTTGGTGGCCGAGGACAGAAGCCGAGGAGAAATGAGTAAAGGAAGTTAAGAACTTACGGGAAATAGTTAGGTGATTCTTCATGAGCTTCTTGAGAGGAAAGAGAGTGAGCAACTCTTAGACTTGATTGACTTCTAAAAGGATGGATGGAGATTTGGTTTCCTAGGCGTTTTGGTGTGTGGGAGGCAGCCTCGAATCAGAATTATCCCGCCCAAATTTTTAGAGTGAACCCGGACCGTTGGATGCGTATCTCACCATTGAACGTGAGGAATAAGACGTAACTTGCAGTCATTAATGCGAGTGTTCCCGGCTTCGAAGCGCCAAGGGCGGTTTTAAAGGAATGAAAGGACCCCTACATGTGTGGCAGTGTGCAAAGTGTGTGAAGGGTGCGCTGTTGGTTCAAAACTCCATTTCTATCCTCAGATGGGGGGAAAATGAAGTTTTGAAGGGCTATTGTAGGGGGTAAAAATGCTTAAATGCACATTTGGGCCTTAGGCCTGGTTTGTTGGTATAAGTTTGTTCAATCTGAATCTTTGAGACCCACAGGCCAGTTCACGCTATAAGGGGTAGAGGAATTGTCCGAAGAGGAGTATCTCCTCGGACGGACCTAGTATAGGCCATGGGACGTGCTAAAGGATTTATTAGAGATAGAATTCTAGAAGATCTGTTGGGTAAAGGCATGATCCAAACACTTGTTAGAAGGAGGAATGTGTGAGAAATATCTGAGGAAAAAAGCTACTACCACCGCATTAAAGGCCCTGCATCTACCTCCCTGGCCGCATTAATGGAGAAATGACCTTTATACAGTAATATTTAACCTTTCAACTATTATTTGAAGACTTCAAGAAGGTGGTAGATGGAACAAGTATCTAGGAGGAAAATCTATGCTACACGTGGGAGAGAAAGAAGAGAAGAAGAGGGATATAAGAGGACAGGAAAGGTATGAAGAAGGAGGCGGAAGAAAAACTTGAAGACCAATTGTAATCTTTTGCTTAGAGAAAGAAAGGCAATACAAGTGGTCCTCGGCTTACGTCCGAGGAGAGTTTTTTGTCATATTCATCTATTATTTGCATAGATTGTGGCATTCTAGCCTGTTTATCAACTCTCCAATATCCCTAACCTTGATTTCAAACCCATGCTCTACAAATTTCATTGTATAAGATTCTTTGAGCTTGGGTTCATCTAGTGATTGGATCGGGTACAAATTGTGCACTTACAGTAAATATGTGTGAAACAGAGTGCTTGTAATAAACTCTACTCATAAAATAAAAATATTTCTAGAAAAGAAGGGTAAGGGTCTGATTGTCCATAATGTATGGTAAGGGGAAAAACGAGAGATTAATGTTTGCAATGCGCTAGGGAATAAAGTTTTAAATAATAATCACATGCATGCCATAAGGGTGAGGTTATTGCAATCTCATTAGTATGTTGAGTGAGATCATTCCATGCAAAATTTGTCCCAACTGATCACAATATGATCACACAAAATAAAATCACAATGGAAACAACAGTATTGGAGAACGAAAAAAAGGCTACATTCAATAAGTTTTCGTGGACTTAACGAACATGTTGTTAAATTGTGGCAACAACAACTTATACTGCGTCAAGCTGTTATTCTGTCTACTTTAGAGAGAGAATTTTTTTCTTTTCAAAGTGCATTGACATAATATTCTCTCATATTCATTTATTATGGACATGTAATGAATGTCAGAGAAGAGAGTATTTAATACATAAAAAATATTTAATAATTAGTATATTTAGCAGTGTTGAGCAGTTTCAAAACCATACAATTGGCAATATGGCATGAATAAAGCAACAATAAATCTTTAGGATGATGTACTTGGTTAGAAATTTTTTATCTTTTGTCTTTTGGGTAAATTATCATTTTCATTCCTAAATTTTTAAAAAGTTTGTTTTTTTCCCCTAAATTTTCGAAACTTTGCTTTTCGTCTCTCAACTTTACAGAACGTTTTACTTTTTAACATTCCATCTAAGTCCATTAATTTATGTCTTATGTTGCTAAAGGAATGCTAACATGGTATTCGACTTAGACTAAATCATTTTATTTAAAAATATATACAGACACATAGCTCATTATGATTCACACACAAAACAATAATTTTTTGAAAGGATAAAAATATCCGTCACTCCCTCAATTGACACAACCAGATAAAAATCCAAATCGCTAGTCTTTGTTAATCAAAATCCCCAAACCTAAAACCCCAAGCCCAACCGAGAAATCCATACTGGCAACCCCAACCGTTCAATAGCAGCCTCCAAATGCTTGAGTCAAGGAGATGAAATAGGGCACCTAGGTTTCGATTTTGCCCAACAGACAAGGAGCTTGTACTATGCTATTTAAAGAGGAGGATTTATCGAACAAATGCTTAAGCTTGATATCATCTTTAATTTGTGTACAAATGGGACCTTGAAGAATTGCCTAAAACTAAAGCCTTTTTGTTTTTGTTTTTGGGAAACATTGACTTGGTTTGTTTAGTTGTTTGATGGGTTTGAAGTCAAACCTTTGTTTGATTATTGATTATGTTCGGAAGTAGTCTGGGTTTGATTAAAAATTGAATCTTTGTTAATAATTCTTGTAAAATTTGTTTGTGTGCTTAGAATTTTATCTGGGTTTTGGATGAAGTTTGGTTTTTGTTGGGTTTAATTAAAAATCAAATCTTTGTTAAGAATTCTTGTAAATTTTGTCTGCTTGCCTAGGATTTCATCTAGGTTTAGGATGAAGTTTGGTTTTTTGTTGAGTTTGATACGAACTGGTTGATGGCAGAATAATTTGTTTTTTCGCATTTAAAATAGTTGAAGAGCAAGGCCTTTTTCTTTTTCAATGGTTCAACCTAGTCCTAGCCAAAATAACACTTAAGTTCCTACACTAAATCTGATTGATTACTATTGTTATACATTAATTATTTGGATTTGGATTGGTAGATTTACAGTTACACCATAGATTAATTATGATGCATGTAGTCCGACTTATCCTCACTAATATGCTTAGCAAAACGAGCTAAAGAATGTGCTACCCCATTGGTTGGAGGAGTCTCCTCCACCGGCTTTAGAAGCTTTGTATTTGGACTCAATTGTTATTGGTAATTAAATGATATTGATTTTGTCTTCAAAAAAAAAAAACTTTTTTTTTTTTTTTTTTTTTCGGCTGGGGAATTTGAATTTGAATCTAGGTACTTCCTAATACGAGAATCAAGTATTACCACTGAATTATAAGTATCTTGACCCTTGATAGTAGGTTATTTAACATATGATATGTCAAAAAACTAACCGTAAATGTTGTAATATGTTTATTACATTTTTAACCATCATATAATAATCCATTAGCTATTAGGCTATATATATATATATATATATATATATATATATATATATATATATATATATATATATATATTTTTTTTTTTTATACTAGATAGAATTTCTACTATAGAATAATCTAAGTGTATATATGTGTGAAGCTCCCTCCTAGAGATTTGAACATTAGCCCTTGCCCCCAACACCCCACAAGCATTTATACTTGTGAAGTGACTATCGCACCAAGAGTGTGCGGTGGTTACTCGCTATATTAATATTTAATCATATGCTCCATGCATTTATTTGTACTATTATTATAGTATCATATACCAAACCCACTAATTCCCAAGAAATAGCTAGATCCATCACAAATTTTGGAAGCACATAGTAGAGCACGATCATCAAGTTTATGACCATCTTAAAATTTGGGTCTCTCATATTCAACATCAATGCCATACTTTGTATGAAGCATCTCCTTCAAGTAGCCAACGTTAAGCTATACAGCTGATCGAAACTTGAATTACTGAACTAAGTTGGAGCTTGGCTCCAGGAGGAACTTGATAATCCTTTACAGTCAATTCATCTTATAGCAACTGTTCATTATAGGCTAGGTCTAGCATAACCCATGGGACATAAACTTTTTTCTCGACCTTCAGTTTTATGTCAACGATTTTTGCATTACTTGGAATTTCATCAAGATAGCAGAATTCTCCATAGAAAACATTGATTACCATAGTCTGCAAAACACCAACCAATTCATTTTTTAGTATATATAATTAATAATAGCATAAGATTTAAAAGAACACACTTTAAAGCATGAAAAATTCAAGCACAGAGAGTAATAGTAAATAAATAACAAAATAAAATGAAATTCAACTATCACACATATTTATCATAACAAGAAGTTTATAGAGGGCAAAAATGGATGAGGTAGGGAGGTAGTAACACGCACGAGGGCCTTACACCGACTACGTGTAAAAATGTTTACAGAACGGCCGGCAGTTGGGGAGTCATGCCCCCCCCCCCCCCGACATAAATGTCATCCGAGCAGGGTGGGCTCGGGAAGCACGACGTCACTCATGGGATGTCGCTGCCGATCATACTGCCTACTGGCAAAGCAAGTACCAATCCCACTACCATCTACTCCCACCCATCACCAAACATCCACTTAGGTGAAATGGTATTGGGGCTCCCTTCCGTCGCCTAGGGACTGCCCAGCCGAGCATCAAGTCTAGCGGTGGAGCTAGTTCGAATGCCATTGCTACCCTCCCCCACTCACAACTAAACACCCACTTAGGAGAGATAGCATTGGACCTCTCCTTCCACCCACCAGGAGCGTGGTTATGACCTTTCCCACCTATTCTGGCTATAAATAGGCAAGGAAGGCTCAGTTGTAGTGGTTGGAAAATCCAGAGAAGTGAGATTGGAGCGAGAGATCATCATAAAAGAGGAGGGAGAGCGACGAAGACAGCCAGGGAAATTGGGGTATCGTGTCTGCCGAGCATAGCATCACCCATTGTAGGAAACTCAAAGGCCCATCATACTAATAGATTGTGAGCCCAAACACCTCTCAGGCCTAAAAGCCACATTTGGGTACACACAATTGGCGCCGTCTGTGGGGAACTCCTACGTAGCTGTGGTACTATCTAGGCAGGCACGGGAGGATGTCTGGAAGTAGACAAGGGAGCCATGCGGAGAGCGGCTCTAGAGGCTCGTCGTGGGGTTCCACTTGGCAAGAAAGGAGACAAAAGAGGCAGGAGGACCGAGGACATGAGCAAGCAGCGGAATTTGAACCCGGAGAAAGGTCGTACCAAACCCTTCAGACAGTATCTAATGCCTCAGGCCGTGGCCGACTCGACCGAAGAGACCTGGAGCTTGAGTAGAGGGATCAAGAACTCGAGCGCCTATGTAGGGTGGTGAGGAATTTAGAGTTGCAAGCATGGGGAAGATGCGGGAGGAGAGACCATGAAGAGCGTAGGGAAAGATAGGCTAGTGTGGGGAATCACCATGTAGAAGGGTCACATCGATTTGGATCTCATCGACACCGCGACCGTTCGCAAAAATATGTAGACCGTGAATTGACTTCTCCGGATGTGGGAAGGCCTCGAAATGTGGCCATGGATGCCATGAGCCGGGCATTGTGCCAAGCCGCTCGATCCGTATTCTCGAGAGACATCGAGAATGCACCTATGCTGAGCGGGTTCACACGGCCGTCGTTCAATTCTTACACTAGAAAGACAGACCTGGTGGAACACGTAAGCCATTATATTCAAATGATGTCTTTACATGCCCATAATGACACATTGATGTGTAAGATTTTCCCCTTGAGCCTCGGCCCCACTGATTTGAGGTGGTTCAACAAGTTGAAGAAAGGTTCGATGTATAGTTTCTCGGAACTGATCCAGGAGTTTGGAGTACGGTTCATGACGTGCAGCTGGGTTCCGCAGCCCGTAGATGCGCTACTGTCAATGAAAATGGGGGCTGGGGAGACCCTTTGCAATTATGACAATCGATATTGGGAGTTGTACAACGAGATCAGTGGGGGCAACAAAAAGATCGTGGCAAGCACCTTTCGGATGGGGTTACCCGAAGAGTTCGAGCTGAGGGAGTCATTGACCCTGAGGCCTCCCGAGGATATAAGACAGTTGATGAGGCGGATCGAGGAGTACAAATGCTTGGAAGACGATCGACTACAGACCAAGGGGAAGGCCCCGATTATCAATTACCGGCAGAATATTGGCTTTAACCCCAGATACAAGAAGGATTTAAGAATTCAAGAGCCCAGTGCGGCAATTGGGGGAGTCAATACGGTGTTCAAGGAGCCCGTGCACAGGATCGTTGAGAGGATAAAAAATGAGCCGTATTTTAAGCAGCCGAACAAGATGGCAGGCGACCCATCAAGAAGAAACCAGAATTTGTATTGCACTTACCATAGTGATAAAGGGCACACCATCGAGCAATGCAGAGTATTGAAGGATCACTTGGAGTAGTTGGTCAAGGCAAGACACTTGAAGGAGTTTCTAACGGGAATTGGGCAAGAGGGTCAGCAGCATCAAAACCTTCCCCCACCCCTTCTAGGGGTAATAAAGGTCATCCATGCAGTATCGAGGGGCATTCGAGCATCCACAATGAAGAGGGTATTGGTCGTAGTATCGGCGGGAGGTCGCGCCGCCAAGCAACCCCCGGGGAAGAAGCCGAAGTACTCCAGACAACCCATATCTTTTGACGATGACAACTTAGAGGGCACCAGTCAACCGCACCACGATGCTTTAATAGTCATGGCCCGTGTAAGGGGCTTCATAGTGAAGAGAGTAAGGATAGACCATGGGAATGGAGCAGATGTAATGTACCCAGACCTGTACAGAGGGCTCGGCCTAAAAAGGGGGGGATTTGTCCAGGTATGACACACCACTGATGAGATTTGATGGGCACATAGTGACACCAGAGGGGCAAATTTCACTACCAGTCAGCATGGGGGGTAAAAAGGTGATTATGACATTCATAATGGTCGCTTCTTTCTCATTGTATACGGCAATCCTCGGAAGGTCGTGGATTCATGACATGGGACCTATACCATCCACATTGCACGTCAAAGTCAAGTTTCGAACTGAGGAGGGAATCATAGTGGTAAGGGGTGATCAGCAAGCGGCCAAGCAATGCTTAGTAGCCGCGGCCAACAAACCAACTGAGCAAACAGAATCAACCGAGAAATCTCCCTTATTGCAATTACAGCAGCCCAAATGGAGGGGACTGTTGTCGCCGAAGATTTGGTGAGGGTAAAAATCCTGCCGGGAGTTGAAAGGAGTTTCCTAATAGGGGCAGGCTTGAATGAAGGGGATAGGGTGGAGTTGTTGCTTTTTCTTATACGAAACGTGGATGTGTTTGCTTGGAGCCCATATGAGGTGCTCGACGTAGACCCCGAATTTATAGTTCACAAGCTGAATGTGGACCCATTATGCCCTCCTAGGAAGCAAAGGCCGAGAAGGTCCATAAAGGATCATGTGAAGGCCGTCAAATAGGAGGTTGGAAAGCTCAAAGAGGCGGGGGCCATAAAGGAAACGTTCTTTCCTAAGTGGCTCGCGAACACAGTGGTTGTAAAGAAGAAGTTCAAGAAGTGAAGGGTTTGCGTTGATTTCACCGAACCTAAACCGAGCATGCCCAAAGGACCCGTTCCCGATGCCAAAAATCGATCAGTTAGTGGACTCTACGTGCGGGCACTCAAGAATAAGCTTCCTCGATGCTTTCTAGGGATATCACCCGATCACCTTGGCCATCGAGGATTAGGAGAAAACGGCATTCATAACACCCGATGCAAACTACCATTACATCGTAATGCCATTCAGACTGAAGAATGCGGGCGCCACTTATCAGCGAATGATGACGAGGATGTTTCAAGATAAGATTGGACGTACAGCTGAGGTATACATTGACTACATGGTGATAAAGAGAAAGCAAGAAGGGCAGCACATTGACAACCTTAAAGAGGTGTTCGAGCAGAGACACCGGCTGCGCCTCAACACTGAGAAGTGCGCTTTCGGAGTAGGGTCCGGCAAGTTCTTAGGTTATTTTATTTCTAAATAGGGGATCGAGGTCAACGCCAATCAGATCGAAGCTATGATGCGTCTCAGACCACCGAGCAATCCGAAAGAAGTACAAAAGTTGACCGGCATGCTAGCTGCTCTCAATCGTTTTATTTCCAAGTTTGTTGATCGGTACGAACCATTTTATCAACTTTTAAAGAAATTGAGGGGTTTTCAATGGAACGAGGAGTGCGAGAGAGCCTTCCAAGATCTCAAGGACTACCTTGGGTGAGCACCGACGTTGGCGGCCCCGGAACCTGGAGAAAACCTGTATATGTACCTCTCGGTATCCGAGCACGCAGATAGCTCCGTACTATTGAGGGATAATGACGTACAACTCCCGGTTTATTACATTAGCAAAACGCTAGTCGACGTCGAGACTAGGTATTTACCGTTAGAAAAATTGGTACTGGCACTTGTGCACTCCACCCGTAAGCTGCCCCATTACTTTCAGGCCCATACCGTCCATGTCTTGACCAAGTATCCACTGCAGTCATTATTGAGAAAATCTGACTTTACGGGGAGGATAGCCAAGTGGGGGACTCGGCTGGGTTCTTTTGACATCAGATACAAGCCGAGGAACTCGGTGAAGGGGCAAGTACTTGCAGATTTCATCACCGTGTTATCGTCGAGGAGTTCGGGCATAGTTTGCCTTGTGGAGGTCAGGCCATGGAAAGTGTTTGTGGATGGTGCATCCAATGCGGCATGAGTGGGGGCTAGAATTGTGGTTATCACCTCGAAAGGGCTAAGGCTAGAACACTCATTCAGGTTAGGCTTCAAGGCTTCTAATAATGAGGCCGAGTACAAGGCCTTGCTCGCCAGACTGAGAGTCGTCATGGATTTAGGGGCCAAAGAAGTGGAAGTTTACTCGGATTCCCTCCTAGTAGTTAATCAAGTACAAGGGAGCTTCGAGGACAAAGATGCCCGTATGATTGAATATCTACAGCTGGTAAAGCGGACCTTAAGTGATTTTTCAAATGTTAAGATTGAGCGGGTAGCCCGAGGACAAAATCGACAGGCTGATTCCTTAGCAACGTTGGCATCGTTGATAGCCGACATGGTACCTCGGTTGATCAGGGTAGAGTTAGTGCCAGAGCCAAGTATTACCGCAAGGACTCTGGTCACACAGGTTATCACAACCGAAAGCTGCTGGATGGACCGTATCATCGAATTCCTTGCGGAGGACCGAGCCCCGGAAGATGAGAAAGAGGTAGCTAGAGTACGATGCACCGCCTCTTGGTACTAGTTGTCTGCCGACTAGAAGTTGTACCGAAGATCATTCGAAGGGTCGTATTTGCAGTGTCTACATCCCAGTCGGACCGAAGAGCTTTTGGCTGAGCTGCACGAGGGTGTGTGCGGTAGCTATGTAAGGGGCAGTCATTGGCTTACTGAGCAATGACTCAAGGGTTTTGGTGGCCGCGGATGAGAAAAGACACAACTGAGCATGCTCGAAGGTGCGAGAAGTGCCAAGTACACGCACCCATGATCTATCAACCAGTTGGGAACCTAAACCCAGTAAGCAGCCTATGGCCATTCGCACGCTAGGGGCTGGATATAGTCGGGCCATTTCCCTGAGCATCAGGCAATAGGAGGTTCGTAATAGTGGCCGTAGACTACTTCACAAAGTGGGTAGAGGTAGAGGCGCTTGCGAACATTCGAGATGTTGATGTCAAGAGGTTTGTATGGTGGATCATTGTAACAAAATTAGGTGTACCGAAGTCCGTTGTCTCGGACAACTGTCTGCAGTTCGACAGTAGGGCATTTTGAGAGTTCTATAGCAACCTTAGTATCCGGAATCGGTATTCTACCTCGGCATATCCACAGAGTAACGGCCAGGTAAAAGTGACCAATAAGGCCATCGTGAGCGGATTGAAGAAAAGGTTGAAGGGCCCCAAAGGAAGATGGGCTGAGGAGTTGCCAAGTGTCTTATGGGCGTACCAAACAACTCCTAGGAGATCCATAGGAGAGACGCCATTTTCTCTAACTTACGGGGCAGAGGCTATCATCCTCGCCGAAGTGAACCTGTGCAGTGCCCGAGTCATGGGATTTGCTACGGACAAGAACGAGAAGCTAATGGCAAAACAATTGAACTTGCTTGAGGAATACCGAGAAGCGACCGCCATTCGACTAGCAGAGTATCAACAAAAGCTCACCCAGAGATACAACAGGAGCGTGAGGAAACAGAAGTTCACAGTTGAGGACCTGATACTTCGCAAGGTCGTAGGGAACACACGGGACGTTAATGCCGAGAAACTAGCTCCATCCTAGAAAGGGCCCTACCGGGTAACCGCGATCGCTGGTGCAGAGGCATATTACTTAGAAGACTTGGAGGAAAAAGCCCTTCACTGGACATGGAATGTTCACAGCTTGAGAAAGTTCTATTATTGACCGGCTCTTTTCCAAAAAGTGTAAACTTGATGTAATTTCGCGTTATCACGTGTTTAATATGACGAAATTTGCTCCTACAGGTGCATATGATCCCATTACTTTTAAGTTATTATTGCAGGTGCATATGATCCCATTACTTTTAAGTTGTTATTACAGGTGCATATGATCCTATTACTTTTAAGTTGTTATTGCAGGACAACAGATATAGATGATCACGAATGTGAAGACATCTCATCTACGTTAAGGACAGAAACCTGCCCTCGATTCGATCCCTATCACCGAGCAAATGGAAACCTTAAGTTACACTAAGGGCAGAAACCTACCCTCGGTTCGATCCTTATCACCGAGCAGGTGGAAACCTTGCTACACTCTAAGGACAGAAACTTGCCCTCAGTTCGATCCCTCTTACCGAGCAAGTGGAAACCTTAAATTACACTCTAAGGATAGAAACCTGCCCTCGGTTTGATCCCTATCACCGAGCAGATGAAAACCTTAAGTTACACTAAGGGCAGAAACCTACCCTCGGTCCGATTACCCTCGCCGAGCTGGTTGAAACCTTAAATTATACCCTAAGGACAAAAACCTGGCCTCGGTTCGATCCCTCTCACCGAGCAAACGGAAACCTTAAATTACACTTTAAGGACAGAAACCTGCCCTTGATTTAATCCCTATCATCGAGCAGATGGAAATCTTAAGTTACACTAAGGGCAGAAACCTACCCTCAGTCCGATTACCATTGCTGAGCTGGTGGAAACCTTAAATTGCACTCTAAGGACAGAAACCTGCCCTCGGCTCGATCCGTATCACCGAGCAGATGGAAACCTTAAGCTACACTAAGGGCAGAAACCGACCCTTGGTCCGATTACCATCGTCGAGTTGGTTAAAACCTTAATTTATACCCTAAGGACAGAAACCTACCCTTGGTTCGATCCTTATCACTGAGCAGGTGGAAACCTTGCTTCACTCTAAGGACAGAAACCTGCCCTCAGTTCGATCCCTCTCACCGAGCAGGTGGAAACCTTAAATTACACTCTATTATACAGTTATATATACTATTTGTTTCTTCTTCTTTTTTCTTTTGTTGTTGTTGTTGTTGTTGTTGTCTTCTTTTAGTTTTTTTTCCCCTTCTTTTTACTTCTCTTAGTTATTTTGCCCGAAAGGGCGCTCTGAATGCTCCGATGCTCAAACGGGTTAAGCTATGTCACTCTAGATGTTCCTGCGGCCCCATAGAGAGAAAATGATATTTTTGGATTTTTAAGAGTCTGGCACGCAAACCGAGAGCTGACAATATACGATATCAACACTCAGGATGGAGATATTCAAAATTTCAAATAAATCTAAACTGCTGTTGAATCTACGGATAAGCATTGGAAATTTTGAAACAACTTTGGAAGTAAAAAGCTCCACTATAACTTGTTAATTACAGTTTGCTAAGTGTGCATTTGGATAAATTATATTTTTTCAATTTATTTTACTATTTAGCTTATTTTTGCTACCATTCATGGCTCCCACTACATTTTTTGGTACTATTCATGGGCTCTATTGTATTATTTCAACTGATTTTTACCTTTATCTGCAGTACTTTCAGTAAAAAAATTTCAGTTTCAACAAAATAAGTGCTTCCCAAACAGACTTTTAAGTTCTGAGTTCACAAAGAACTTTTGATTTATATCTTTTGTGATTAAATCATGTACCACACATTTCAAGGAATATATGACAATGTCTGAATATTCATGTTACCATTATTTTAGATAATAAAACAACTTTATTATTTATAATATAATATCATACATAACATCATACAATAGGATTTTAGGAAACTAATCCTAACATAAAGTGACAAACAATGCTAAGAAAAGTCCATTATTTTTCATTTATATATTTTTTTTCTCGCATTAAATAAGTCCAACATGTCAATAATCAATGCTAAAAGCCTAAAACATAAGACAAAGTGTGATAGAAAATAATTTTGAGATAATCAAGAAAGCATCATTGATTTGTCATAAAATATTTTTTTCTTGGAGAGTAAAATAATAAGAGTTATTAACATGTGCGCTAAGAAAACCAATTAAAAACTGTAAACCTATTACATATATGTTCATCTATTTTAAAATAAAAATAAAAACATAATTTTCACCCATTTTCATTTTTCAATTTGGGTGAGCTAAGACAAAAGTTTGTTAGATGCTTACATTATCAGCATTAGAACATGTAATGTATTCAGTGTTAGGATTAGTGCCCTTAAATCCTATTGTATGATGCTATGTATAATATTATGTATGACATTATGTATGACATGATGTATGACTTAATATTGTGATTGATAAAGTTATTTTATTATTATCTAAAATAATGGCAACATGAATATGGGACATTATCATATAGTCCATGAGATGCATTGTGTGTGATTTATGTGAAAAGTCACAGAAGATGTAAATCACAAGTTCTTTGTAAACTCAGAATTTATAGTTCGTAGTCGGTGATGAAATTGGGCATTTCATCCGCGAAGACTATAACATATCAACTAAGATGATTTGTCTTGATCATGGAAGTAGAGACTTCTAGTTGATATATTAATAAGTTTTAAGAGTTAAAACATATTGAACAGGACCGCTGTGAGATTTATTATTCTCCTAACGACTGTTAAATGAATAATAAATCTCACGACTTCTATTTGCATGAACTCTTAATCCTGAGAGAATAATGGACCTGATCATGAGGTGTGGGTTGCTTTGATATATCAAGAGTGAGATCTAAAGTGACGGTCAAAACCTCAGTATGTTGGGCAGTCATATTTAGTGTTGATGGAACATATATTATCAAGATGGAATTCATAGTCTCTTGATGGAGATATAAAATATTCCCTTGAGATAAATTTAATGGGTTCAGTTATTTGCTAGAACTAGTACATTCAGATGTATGTGGTCCTATGTCAATTCAAACAAGAGGTGGCTATGAGTATTTCATTACTTTCACTGATGATTACTCTAGATTTAGTTATGTGTACCTAATGAAACGGAAGTCTGAAACCTTTGAAAAGTTCAAAGAGTTTAGGGCTGAAGTTGAGAATCAATTGGGTAAACACATAAAGGCCATTCAATCTGATCGATATGGCAAATACCTTCTTGGTGATTTCAAGGATTACTTGACTGAAAATGGGATTATATCCCAGTTGACTGGACTTGGAACTCCACAACAAAATGGTGTAGCAGAAAGAAGGAATAAGACTCTTTTAGATATTTAGATCCATGTTGAGTTATTCGACTTTACCAATTTCTTTTTAGGGATATGCTTTAAATACTGCAATGTATCTTCTGAATTTAGTACCTTCGAAGTCTATTCCTAAAACACCTGTAGAGTTGTGGAATGGGTGTAAGCCTAGTATGAGACATCTCCACATTTGGGGTTGTCCAGCACATGTGCTGAAAGGAAAGCCTGACAAGTTACAGTCTAAAACAGAAGTGGTATTTTTTGTAAGGTATCCAAAAGGAACAGTTGGAGGTTTATTCTATAGTCATAAGGATAATAAGGTGTTTGTTAGCACAAATGCCAAATTCTTGAAAAATGACAATATGAATAATTTTACTCCGAGAAGTAGAGTTGTCTTGGCTGAAATGAATGAACCTGTAGTTGAACAACCAATGGATGAAACTAGGGATGATGTGACTGTATTAGATACACTACAAGATACTACTTATGAGATGTCTAGTACACAGGTGCCTCGTTGTAGTGGGAGAGTTGTTCGGCCTCCTATAAGATTTGTAGGTTTACGAGAAACTTATGAGGCTATCTCAGAAGAGGCTGAATCGAATCCTTACACTTATGATGAAGCAATGAATGATATAGTTGCACATCATTGGATCGAAGCTATGAAATCTGAATTGGATTCTATGTATTCCAATCATGTATGGGATCTTGTAAAGGCGCTCAACAACATTAAACTTGTAGGTTGCAAATGGGTTTACAAGAGGAAGAGAGGGATAGATGGAAAGGTTGAAACCTTTAAAGTAAGGCTAGTGGCGAAAGGGTACACACAAAAAGAAGGTATTGATTATGATGAAACTTTTTCGCTAGTAGCCATGCTTAAATCTATCAGAATTCTCTTATCCATTGTTGCTCATTATGATTATGAGTCTTGGCAAATGGATGTCAAGACTGCATTTCTTATTGGCAAAAAGAAGGTACACACAAAAAGAAGGTATTGATTATGATGAAACTTTTTCGCTAGTAGCCATGCTTAAATCTATCAGAATTCTCTTATCCATTGTTGCTCATTATGATTATGAGATTTGGCAAATGGATGTCAAGACTGCATTTCTTATTGTCAATCTTGAAGAAGAAATATACATGTTGCAACCAGAAGGTTTCATAGTAAAGAACTAAAAGCATATGGAATGCAAGTTGAATAGGTCCATTTATGAACCTAAACAACCATCTAGGTCATGGAACATCAGATTTGATCAAGCAATCAAGTCATTTGGTTTTGAACAAAATCTTGATGAACCATATGTGTACAAAAGATATTGAGACAAAGTAGTAATGTTCCTAGTGCTTTATGTTGATGATATTCTACTCATTGGGAATGATGTAGGGGTAATGTCATCGGTTAAAGTTTGGTTGTCAAGCTAATTTGATATGAAGGACTTGGGTGAGGCTAACTTTATTCTAGGGATCAAACTTTGGCGAGATCGCAAGAATAAAATGTTAGGCTTATCACAAGCTGGATATATAGATAAGGTCCTAGAGTGGTTTTGCATGCAAAACTCCAAGAAAGGATTGCTTCCTTTTAGACATGGAGTTCATCTGTCTGATGACCAAAGGCCTAAAACTCAAGAGGAAGAAAATATGATGAGACAAGTTCCTTATGCTTTTGCAGTGGGAAGTCTCATGTATGCCATGCTTTGTACTAGACCAGATATTTGTTATCCAGTTGGCATGGTCAGCCAATATTAATCAAATCTAGGACCAAAACATTGGCAAGCTGTAAAGCATATTCTCAAGTATCTTAAGAGAACAAGAGATTATATGCTTGTTTATCGGTGTGAAGATTTAATTCCCATTGGCTATACAAATTCAGATTTTCAATTGGATTTAAATTTCAGAAAATCCACTTCAGGATATGTTTTCACCTTAGGAGGTGGAGCCATAAGTTGGAGGAGTGTTAAGCAATCTTGTATTGCAGACTCCACCATAGAAGCCGAGTTCGTTGCTACTTGTGAAGCAGCAAATGAGGCTCTTTGGCTCAAGAAATTCCTTTCTGATTTTGGTGTTATGAGAATGGAGCAAGTTCCCATCACATTTTTTTGTGACAATAGTGGAGCGGTTGCACAATCCAAGGATCCAAGGAATCACAAGAAAGGAAAGCACATTAAGAGGAAGTACCACATCATTCGAGACATTGTTACTCGTGGAGATGTTGTGGTAGCAAAGATTGAAAGTGCAAATAATCTAGCAGATCCTTTTACCAAAACCTTGTCTCAAAGGACTTTCGAGTCACATTTGGAAGCAATTGGAGTTAGATTAGTGCACAATAGTCTTTAGGGCAAGTGGGAGATTGTTAGGATTAGTGCCCTTAAATCCTATTGTATGATGCTATGTATGACATTATGGATGACATGATATATGACTTAATATTGTGATTGATAAAGTTATTTTATTATTATCTAAAATAATGGTAACATGAATATGAGACATTATCATATAGTCCATGAGATGCATTGTGTGTGATTTATGTGAAAAGTCACAGAAGATGTAAATTACAAGTTTTTTGTAAACTCAAAATTTATAGTTCGTAGTCGGTGATGAAATTGAGCATTTCATCTATGAAGACTATAACATATCAACTAAGATGATTTGTCTTGATCATGGAAGTGGAGACTTCTAATTGATATGTTAATATGTTTTAAGAGTTAAGACATATTGAACAGGACCGCTGTGAGATTTATTATTCTCCTAACGATTGTCAAATGAATAATAAATATCATGACTTCTATTTGCATGAACTTTTAATCCTAAGAGAATAATGGACATGATCATGAGGTGTGGGCTGCTTTGATATATCAAGAGTGAGATCTAAAGTGACGGTCAAAACCTCAGTATGTTGGGTAGCCACATTTAGTGTTAATGGAACATATATTCTCAAGATAGAATTCATGGTCTCTTGATGAAGATATAAAATATTCCCTTGAGATAAGTTTAATGGGTTCAGTTATTTAGAGAGTATATATTTATGAAATTGAATTTCATAAATATATAATGAATAACTTTAATGAATTAAACCGGGTACTCAAGGATAAGATGTAGTAATTTACAAAGTGGCAGTCTACATTTATGACTTTGTGTTACTACAAATATTTTATGAAGGGGTTACGTGTATAATAAAGTCTTGGGATATAATTTATTAATAAGGCTTAGAGTGTAATTATATTTATATAGTGGTATTAAATATAATTAATGGTAACTTTGGACTTGTCAAGAGTTGACGGAAAAGCCCAAGGCCCATTGGAGCTAGTGTCTTATTGGTCCCTTTTGGTCTCACTCCAAGTCACACACTAAAGCCCAATTGGAAAGGCCCAATAGGCCAGCCTAATTAGATAATCAGTTAGTTATAAAGGGAGAAACATACAAAATTTTTTTTTTGTAAGTGAAAAAAAAGTAGAAAAAGAAATGGTGTGTGAGAGAGTGTAAGACACACTTTCATTCTCCCTTGAAAATTGATTGAGAGACCACACATCTTGGGCGTAAAGTGGAATTGGAGTGAAGATTAAAAGTGTTTCCAAGTGCTTCTAATCTTTGTTTTGAATTTCTCCACACCAAGGTACGCTATCTTGTTCTTAAATTCTGAAATTTACATAGTGCACGTTGTCAATCATGAATGAAATAGATCCTTATTTGTTACTTCCGCTATGTGTTTTGTATGAGATACGGAACCAGATTTTTTCCTTCAATTGCTTCCACTATTATATATATATATATATAATATATATAATGTAATTAAATATATATTACATATATTAATTGGTGTGTTATATTATATATAATTTAATGTGAATTTTTATATGTAATAAGGGTTTTTATTACGTTATATATATTTATATACGTTATTGCTAGTTTGATGAAATTTTTTCCTAATGAGATTAGAATTATTTTTTCACGTGTCTAGCATTATTATGGTTCTTGACCTTAAAAACCTTTATTTTAAAATATCTAGTGGGAGAGAGATGCAAGGGTTGCATCTCACAACTTCCATTGTTGGTTCATAGTAATGTGAAATATATACTTTGTCTTTGCCTCGAGCTTAGCATTCCATGTGGAGAGTATTTATTTCATGGTCCTACAAGATTGAATTTCCTGGTTTATAGTGGTTTGATAAACACCTTGTCTTAGCTTTGATCTTTGCATTCCATGCGGAGGGTGTTTTATCATAGTACTATAAAATAAGCCTGTTAAAGGGATGAAATGTGGTTACACATAATTCTAAACAATGGTATATATTAGACTAAGTATTATAGTATCCTCTATTCTGAGTTCTTGCTATTATTACTTAAAGGCTAAATGTAAAACGGCATATTATTAGTGTTTAATAAGAGTTATCATGATAGCACTAATAATGAGAATAGTTCTCAATCAATCATAGTATTTTATATTCACTCTATGCTGAGGGATATTGAATATAAGATTGAGTTGTCGTTGCATATATTATTTTATAGTTTTATTAAGGTTCCATATTATATGCTTATTTGCTAAATTGATAATGTCCAATTTACTTATTATATTCATGTTTATTATTTTCATATTTTGTCATGGAATCATTTAGCCCATTTTTCTCTATTCTTAACCAAAACAAACTGACTGGATCCAACTATGTTGACTGGAAAAGAAATTTGGACATTGTTCTTACTGCTGAAGAGCACAAATATGTGCTTACTCAACCATGTCCTACCTTTCCTTCATTAGATGCTCCTCTTGAGGAAAAACAGCGATATGATCGTTGGCAGAAATCTAATGAGATGGCCAAGTGCTATATCCTAGCATCTATCTTAAATGTTCTACAGCATCAAATGCAGGATGTAGAACTTGCTTCAGACATAATGCATAGTCTGAAGGAGATGTTTGGTGAGCAAGGCCATTCTGCAAGGCAAGAAATTATGAGGCAAATTTATAATACCAAAATGGCTACAGGAAGTTCAGTGAGGGAGCATTGTCTTAGAATGATTGCTAATCTAAACACATTAGAAGTTTTAGGTGCAGACGTTGATGGAGAATCCCAAGTGGATATGATACTCCAGTCACTACTAGAATCATTCAAGAATTTAGACTATATTATAATATGAACAAAAAGATTTATTCTTTGTCTGAATTAATGAATGAGTTAGTGGCGGCGGAAGGCATCCTTGGTACTTCTAGTGTTGAAGCCAATGTGGGTGAAGTTTCTACTTCTCAACCTAAGTCGAAAGGCAAGGGTAAGAAAAAGAAGAAGAAGGATTTCACTAAGAAAGATGGTAAACAAATTGCCTTAGGGGTTGCCAACAAAGGAAAGAAAACCAAAGGAAAATGTTTCCATTGTGGTGAGAAAGGACATTGAAAGAGGAATTGTCCAACATTCAAGGCTGCTAAGAATAAGGGTATGAAAAGTTCATTTCTTCTTAAAATATGTTTGGTACAAAATCCAACAGATTTCTGGTGTGTGGATTCAGGTTGTACTAATTATATCTGCAATTCATTGCAGGGGTTCCAAGAGACCAAAAAGTTGAATGAGGGAGAACTATTTCTAACTTTGGCTGACGGAAGCAAGATTCCGGTTAAAGCTATTGGAGTGTTTAATTTATGTTTTAAGTCTAGAGTTATAATATTGGAAGACTATTTGTATGTACCTAATGTTCGTAGGAATTTAATTTCTGCAACTTACTTAGGTAAAAATGGATATTATGTTATCCTGAAAGACAATGTTGTAATAAAGAAGGATAAAGTGTTTATCTGTTCTGGCAATATTGTAGATAGTCTTTATATTTTAACTCCTGATAAACATGAATTATACAATTCTGAATTAGATAGTAACTCTCATGTGAAATCATTAAAGAGAAAGTTTCCTATCTATGACACTTGCGTTTAGGTCATATTAATTCAAATAGGATTCAAAGACTAATCAAAGATGGACTTTTACAGCCCATGGTCTTTGATGGTTTTCCTGTTTGCGAATCTTGTTTAGAAGGTAAGATGACCAAACGACCTTTTAATGCAAAGGGTAGAAGAGCCCAAGATTTGCTAGAACTAGTACATTCAGATGTATGTGGTCTCATGTCAATCAAAGCAAGAGGTGGCTATGAGTATTTCATTACTTTCACTGATGATTACTCTAGATTTGGTTATGTGTACCTAATGAAACGAAAGTCTGAAGCCTTTGAAAAGTTCAAAGAGTTTAGGGCTGAAGTTGAGAATCAATTGGGTAAACACATAAAGGCCATTCGATCTGATCGAGGTGGCGAATACCTTCTTGGTGATTTCAAGGATTACTTGACTGAAAATGATATTATATCCCAGTTGACTGCACCTGGAACTCCACAACAAAATGGTATAGCAGAAAGAAGGAATAAGACTCTTTTAGATATGGTTAGGTCCATGTTGAGTTATTCGACTCTACCAATTTCTTTTTGGGGATATGCCTTAAATACTGCAATGTATCTTCTGAATTTAGTACCTTCAAAGTCTATTCCTAAAACACCTGTAGAGTTGTGGAATGGGCGTAAGCCTACTATGAGACATCTCCACATTTGGGGTTGTCCAGTACATGTGTTGAAAGGAAAATCTGACAAGTTACAGTCTAAAACAGAAGTTGTATTTGTTGTAAGGTATCCAAAAGGAACAGTTGGAGATTTATTCTATGGTCATAAGGATAATAAAGTGTTTGTTAGCACAAATGCCAAATTCTTGGAAAATGACTATGTGAATACTTTTACTCCGAAAAGTAGAGTTGTCTTGGCTGAAATGAATGAACCTGTTGTTGAACAACCAATGGATGAAACTAGGGATGATGTGACTGTATTAGATATACCACAAGATACTACTCATGAGATGTCTAGTACACAAGTACCTCGTCGTAGTGGGAGAATTGTTTGGTCTCTTATAATATTCATAGGTTTGGGAGAAACTTATAAGGCTATCTCAGAAGAGGCCGAATTGGATCCTCACACTTATGATGAAGCCATAAATGATATAGATGCACATCATTGGGTCCAAGCTATGAAATCTGAATTGGATTCTATGTATTCCAATCATGTATGGGATCTTGTAAAGGCGCCTAATGGCATTAAACCTGTTGGTTGCAAATGGGTTTACAAGAGGAAGAGAGGGATAGATGGAAAGGTTGAAACCTTTAAAGCAAGGCTAGTGGCGAAAGGGTATACACAAAAAGAAGGTATTAATTATGATTAAATTTTTTCGTCAGTAGCCATGCTTAAATCTATCAGAATTCTCTTATCCATTGCTGCTCATTATGATTATGAGATTTGGCAAATGGATGTCAAGATTGCATTTCTTAATGGCAATCTTGAAGAAGAAATATACATGTTGCAACTAGAAGGTTTCATAGCGAAGAACTAAGAGCATATGGTATGCAAGTTGAATAGGTCCATTTATGGACTTAAACAAGCATCTAGGTCATGGAATATTAGATTTGATCAAGCAATCAAGTCATTTGATTTTGAACAAAATCTTGATGAACCATGTGTGTACAAAAGACATTGAGACAAAGTAGTAATGTTCCTATTACTTTATGTTGATGATATTCTACTCATTGGGAATGATGTAGGGGTAATGTCATCGGTTAAAATTTGGTTGTCAAGCCAATTTGATATGAAGGACTTGGGTGAGGCTAACTTTATTCTAGGGATCAAGGTTTGGCGAGATCGCAAGAATAAGATGTTAGGCTTATCACAAGCTGGATATATAGATAAGGTTCTAGAACGGTTTAGTATGCAAAACTCCAAGAAAGGTTTGCTTCCTTATAGACATGGAGTTCCTCTGTCTGATGACCAAAGGCCTAAAACTCAAAAGGAAGAAAATATGATAAGACAAGTTCCTTATGCTTCTGTAGTGTGAAGTCTCATGTATGCCATGCTTTGTACTAGACCAGATATTTGTTATTCAGTTAGCATGATCAGCCGATATCAATCAAATCCAGGACCAAAACATTGGCAAGCTATAAAGCATATTCTTAAATATTTTAGGAGAACAAGAGATTATATGCTTGTTTACCATTGTGAGGATTTGATTCCCATAGGCTATACAGATTTAGACTTTCAGTCATATCTAGATTTCAGAAAATCCACTTTAGGATGTGTTTTCACCTTGAGAGGTGGAGCCATAAGTTGAAGAAGTGTTAAGCAATCTTGTATTGCGAACTCCACCATGGAAGCCGAGTACGTTGCTGCTTGTGAAGCAGCAAAGAAGACTGTTTGGCTGAAAAAATTTCTTTTTGATCTTGGTGTTATGAGAATGGAGCAAGTTCCCATCACATTGTTTTGTGACAATAGTGGAACGGTTGCACAATCCAAAGATCCAAGGAATCACAAGAAAGGAAAGCACATTGAGAGGAAGTACCACATCATTCGAGACATTGTTACTCGTGGAGATGTTGTGGTAGCAAAGATTGAAAGTGCAAATAATCTAGCAGATCCTTTTACCAAAACCTTGCTTCAAAGGACTTTCGAGTCACATTTGGAAGCAATGGGAGTTAGATTAGTGCACAATAGTCTTTAGGGCAAGTGGGAGATTGTTAGGATTAGTGCCCTTAAATCCTATTGTATAATGCTATGTATGACATTATGGATGACATGATGTATGACTTAATATTGTGATTGATAAAGTTATTTTATTATTATCTAAAATAATGGCAACATGAATACGGGACATTATCATATAGTCCACGAGATGCATTGTGTGTGATTTATGTGAAAAGTCACAGAAGATGTAAATCACATGTTCTTTGTAAACTCAGAATTTATAGTTCGTAGTCGGTGATGAAATTGGGCATTTCATCTGCGAAGACTATAACATATCAACTAAGATGATTTGTCTTGATCATGGAAGTGGAGACTTCTCGTTGATATGTTAATATGTTTTAAGAGTTAAAAAATATTGAACAGGACCGCTGTGAGATTTATTATTCTCCTAACGACTGTCAAATGAATAATAAATCTCATGACTTCTATTTGCATGAACTCTTAATCCTGAGAGAATAATGGACCTGATCATGAGGTGTGGGTTGCTTTGATATATCAGGAGTGAGATCTAAAGTGAGGGTCAAAACCTCAGTATGTTGGGTAGCCACATTTAGTGTTGATGGAACATATATTCTCAAGATGGAATTCATAGTCCCTTGATGGAGATATAAAATATTCCCTTGAGATAAGTTTAATGGGTTCAGTTATTTAGAGAGTTAGGCCTAACTACTTTAGTAAGAAATTACTAAAGTATATATTTATGAAATTGGATTTCATAAATATATAATGAATAACTTTAAAAGATTAAACAGGGTACTCAAGGATAAGATGTAGTAATTTACAAAGTGGTAGTCTACATCTATAACTTTGTGTTATTACGAATATTTTATGAAGGGGTTGCATGTATAATAAAGTGTTGGGATATAATTTATTAATAAGGCCTAGAGTGAAATTATATTTATATAGTAGTATTAAATATAATTAATGGTAACTTTAGACTTGTTAAGAGTTGATGGAAAAGCCCAAGGCCCATTGGAGCTAGTATCTTATTGATTCCTTTTGGTCCCACTCTAAGCCACACACTAAAGCCCAATTGGAAAGGCCCAATAGGCCAACCCAATTAGATAATCAGTTAGTTATAAAAGAAGAAACATACAGAATTTTTTTTTGAGATTAGTAAGAAAAATAAGAAATAGTGTGTGAGAGAGTGTGAGACACACTTTCATTTTTCCTTTGAAAAACTGATTGAGAGACCACACATCTTGGACGTAAAGTGGAATTGGAGTGAAGATTAAAAGTGTTTCCAAGTGCTTCTAATCTTTGTTTTGAATTTCTTCACACCAAGGTACGCCATTTTGTTCTTAAATTCTGAAATTTACATAGTGCATGTTATCAATCATGAATAAAATAGATCCTTGTTTGTTGCTTCTGCTGTGTGTTTTGTATGAGATACAAAACCAGAATTTTTCCTTCATTCAGTCCTATGAATCAATTAGAACGAGGATAATTAATTAGTATTGCCTCTCTTTTGTCTCCTAGAAATAGTTAGTAAGCCTTAGCTTTCGAGTATGTGAATACGTTCAAGATCATCATTTATTTATTTATATCTAATAACCTAAACTATTTCTTTTTTTTAAGGGAAATAGCCTAAACTATTTTATCATTGAGGAATGAGGATTACATTCTTTAAAAAATAAAAATATATTTAAATCTAGTATATACACTAATTACTTAAACTTCAATTGAAATTATTTATTTATTTATATTATTGAAACTTTTATTGGTCAACTTTCTCTCGGAAGGTTGTTTCTCAAAAAAATAAAAAATTTCTATTGAAGGTTGAGTAATTAGTGTATATACTACATTTAAATATATTTTTATTTTTTAAAGAATGTAATCCTCATTCCTCAATGATTAAATAATTTGGGCTATTTCCCTTAAAAAAAGAAATAGTTTAGGTTAAACTTTTTACACTCATGTCTCGATTTCAATTCCTTTTGAGGTATGTGTAAAATTATATGCAAAATTGTTGTGTAATTGACAATTATACACTATTCTAATATAAATCTCTATCTTGAGTTGGAGATATTCAAAATTTCAAATAAATCCAAAATGTTGTTGAATCTATGGATAAGCATTGGAAATTTTGAAACAGCTTTGAAGTTTGAAGCCAAAAGGAAATGAAGAGGTCTTTTGGTATGTGATTTTGAACAATAATTTTCATTTTTTAAACAACATTATATTTTTTTTTACACATTTTTTCACCCACATATATTTCCAAAAAATACAACATTACTAGAACAACATTACCACACCCTAAAATTATTATAGTGACAAAAGTATTATATAGGGATCACAAAAGTTTAAGCCTGAGGGTTTGGGCCTAGTTATATTATATTAAATTCTAAATTCCTTTATTTTTCTCTATATGAGGCTTCCACTCACATGTGTATATCTAATAATCTCCCTTAACTTGTGAGTCATTATATATATATATATATATATAGTGAGAGAGAGAGAGGACCACAAGTTATTACACAAACTTTGTCACAGCTTTGCAGTATGATTCACTGTAAGCAACAGATAAAAAGTTGTCTTCATATGAAAGTATCAGATAACTAATCATATGTTGTGGTACTAAAATTATTGTTGAGTCCTTGCCCCTCTTTGGGTCTTGAGACCCCTCTTTGTGGACCATGAAAATATCTTCCTCTAAACCATGAAGATAAAGTAATCACAAAAAAAAAAAAAAAAAAAAAAAAAAAAAAAAAGAAGAAGAAGAAGAAGACCTATTGCAAGAAAAAAAACACTATTGAAAATATCTTCCTCTAAACCATGAAGATGTTGTCTCCACATCTCTCTATTCCAATTTCAAATCTTTGAGGTTTTAGGATCCTACGATCCCAAATTGTAAATTCGATCTGGATCATTTTAAAGTAATAGAGTTAGTGTAGAATTGCGCTCCCAATCTTAATTAGGATCGTGATCTGAAGGCTATTCTTATAATATACAATCTCAGATGAACAAAAATATTATATTTTCATCAATGTTCAAAGCTCATTGTTGACTGATTATATTTTATATCGTTTTGAAAAGCCTACCAGATGATATCCTCACAGTGAAAGACGATAAAAGCATGACTCCTCTTTTCTATGCTGCATCAATAGGTTATCTTGACGGTGTTGAAATCTTACTAAAAAAACCTACAAAATGTGGTGCATACGATCAGAGAGATACGGATGGCTATTATTCCATTCATATGGCATACAGGAAAGGTCATATTCAGATAATTAAAAAGTTTCTAGATAAATATCCAGATATGATTGAGTTGCTCAATGAAGAGGGTCAAAACATTTTGCACGTAGCAGCTACGTATGGGAAAGCCAAAGTGGTAGCTCATATGCTAAAAAGACACGATCTTAAAGTTGAAATGCTTATCAATAATGAAGACGAAAATGGAAACACCCCTTTACATTTGGCGGCCATGAAAGGGCATCCTATGGTTGTTAGCATTTTGACATGGGACAAAAGAGTTGATTTAAAGGCTTTGAATAAAGAAGGCAAGAGAGCGCTTGACATTGCATTAAACGACAGTGGGCAAAATCCCTCATTTGGAGAGGTATGTGAACATTTAAAGGTTGGCACAATTGAAAATCTTCTATCAATTTGATTTGAACCTCTTTTGTAGTAGAAAATTTTGTTCCAGAGGCAGACACTATATATGTCATTGTTATATGTATATATGATATCACCAAATTATTGTTTAATTAATATTTTGAAATTCTTCCATTATATTATAAGATTTCTTTGATCTATGATCTTCTTAATATTTTGCTAAGCGTATGTGTAGTATGGATAGTCTATTGTAGACTGCAGGCTTGTGTGCATTGGACAGTGACATTTAAAAAAAAATTAAAAAATTAACGTACATATTGTTAAAAAATTAATTTCTCGTTTACCATGCAGCGATTGACATGGGAAGCCTTGAGATATGTTAGCGGCCCAAGGGCTCCTCCTCGACGCATTAGTAGGGAGAACCCGCAAAGTTCAAAGGTTGAAAAGACACTAAGCACAGACAAATAGAAGGGAAGGACTGACACTCTCTTGTTGGTCGCAACCCTTGTGGCCACTGTAACTTTTGCTGCGGCTTTCACCATGCCAGGTGGCTACAACGGCCCTGGAGGAATGACAACTTTCCTAAAGAAGCCCATGTTCCACGTGTTCGTAATTAGCAACACCATAGCTATGTATAGCGCCATTACTGCTGTTGTTGCTCTCATTTGGGCCCATTTAGGTGATCTTAAGCTGTTCATTGCTGCCTATAAGTTTAGCTTGCCATTTTTGGGACTAGCTATAACAATGGTCTCCTTAGCTTTCATGGTAGGTAATTATCTAGTATTGAGAGACCTCAGCTGGCTTGCCTATCTAGTTTTGTGCATTGGCTCATTTTCCCACTTCACTCTCTCAATAATATTTTTTCCACTTTTTTTACCAAATTCCTCGCCCCATCCCATCATTCGTTACCTCCTCCGCTACCCATTTTACCTTCTGATTATATTTACTAGGTGCGACACTGATGATGAGGATGAAGAGTAATCTCCTCTACATATGTTGTCTTGATACGGACCTGCCATTGAACATGCTTGCAGAGATCAATGGAGAACATTAATTTATGTTAAGTTGGTCGATATTTTAGTCTGTTAAAATTTGCTGACTCTTCAAATAAAGATATTCAAATATCATGTCTAAGGAGGTTGGTTTCCTCGAAAAGCCCAGTATTGTATTTATCTTGAAATTCTGTTGTTGCTCTTATATACAACTATAGTATGTTTAGTCTGCCATTGTCCTACTGTTTGGCACGTTGGTTACAAATGTTTGGACTCACCATATTAACAACTCTATTGATGTTGTATGTTATGGTTACTATAAGGAAATTTAGAATCTTGGTTGAAAAATATATCAATATTAATTAACTTGTTAAATTAATCAGTTATATGAACTCAGAATGATTTTTAGGTTAATTCCCACGAAGCAACTACCATATGAAAAATAATAAACAACCAAACAACTAACACAACATATAGTGATGCAGGAAAAATTATTCCAAAGTAAAAAAAAAAATTCTGAGGGCTTAACCACCAACCCCAAAGGCAAAACATATCCACTATATAGAATTTAAGTTTCCAAATAGAAAAATCCTACTCTAATTTACTACTTCATATAAAACTTACTAGCATTACCCAATGTAGCTTTAAATTAAGGAACTCTTCTATATATAGGTGTGAAGGACTCTTTTATTAAGGGACTCTTCTATACAATCAAAGGTGATAGGAATCAAATGATCCTTATTCTCTCATACTCTCAATCTAGTAGTTTTTTGAGTGAACTAGTTATCCAATGATTCTTTGAGGGAATCAACCTCTAATAGCATCTCAAAGAGAACTATTTAATATATTATTCTTCAATTAATGAATCCACATTGCAATCAGTGTTTTGTCTTATACCTCCTCACTAACTAACAAAGAACAATACATTGTTGCTCAGTCACTTAACTAAGTACAAACTTCTAATGCATTACTTAACTAACTAAACTAACTCTGTACAAGCATCCCCTGCACCTCTATACAAGCATCCACTGCACCTAAATAAAACAGCAATACACTACACCAGATAGTAGTAATACTTATACCAGAGCCTTAACAAAAGGCCTCCCAAAAAAAAAAAAAAAAAAAAAAGATACAGCAAACTTTTTTTTCAACAAATGAGTGTGAAGGATTTGAACTAAAGGTATTTCTCATGTAATAGGCCAAGAATGTATTGACCCCTTATGATAAATTAATTTATTAATTAACCAAGTTTATTAATTAATCTAATTAACATGCAAAACACGTGGTAGTGCAAACAAATCCCCAACTAAGTTAATATGCAGCGGAAAATAAAATTGATACGGTGATTTGTTTACAAATGGGAAAAACCTCTAAGGTAAAAACTCCACTGGGTGATTTTAAGGTCACCACTCCCGAGAATTCACTATTATCACAACAAACGGTTACAAGTAAAGGAACCCCTGTACCTTATACCAACCTACAGTTGAACCCTTATCCCAATACACAATTGGAATTGTTTTGTAGTGACAACTCTGTTTTTAATGCACGACTCCTAGTATGTGACTGACCAATAGATGTGCAGATCCCAGTACATGACTTAATCACCAACTTGAGAAAGATGTTGGTTACAAAGTTCTTCAGTTCATCAGCACGATGAAGATCATGAAACTCCTTGGTTACAAAACCCAATGGCGTACAAACGCAGTAGCTTTTTCAAGAGAAAGATGAACTAGGACAAATTCTGCCTTCGATTACAACTTGCATGAACAACACTTTGCTTTGCATTTGTGCAATTGTGCCACCTTTGACGGCTCTTAAAATAATGCTTATATATATTTAGGATTGTGAGAAAAGAAAGTCTAAACATATATTCACGGATTGGATGACAATCAAAACTAAAAATCTATTTTTCATAAATCTCGATATATAGCTTATCTATTGAGTAGCGGTCGAGCATTGGGTTAAAACAGCTTTTTAAACTTCAATAGTTACTAGCTATCGAGATTTAAAAATCAACACTTCATCACTTGAATCTTGGACAGACTTGCATGGCTTTAACACTTGAACTTGAAACCTTATTTCTTGAAGTATAAAACAATAATAGATGTACCCAATTACAAGTAAAATATGTTTTGTCAAAGGATTTGCCAATACATGATAACATATGTTTCTAACATGAATCACATATATTTTAACAATCTTCCCCTTTGGCAATCCATGACAAAACTACAACAAACAAATGAACATATGAGAGAAGTCATAAATCACTTAACTGATACTCACCTATTGAATACAATAAAATCTATCCTAACACAAATTCTTGAAAAATTTTGTAAGAAAAGAGTTCATAGCAAGGAAGACTTTGACAACCTGTATTTCTAAAACACTTTAAACAAAACTCATCACAACATCTTAGTGTGAAATAGAAATAAAAGATTGCATACAAGTAATAAGAAGCATGTGCATAAAGAGAGAAAAGAAACAACACATGAAGATATAGGTGAAAATGTAATAACCACCTCAAATATATGTATCAATAAAGAGTACAAGATTTGCTATCACAAAATTGTCACAAAACTAAAGGTACATGAACTAAGTATCTAAAAGATAAAGAAAAGAAAAGATGCACAAGTCCTCACTACATCCCTAAAAAAATATAAACACTCCCCCAAACAAAAATCTCTTATATTAACTCTCTCCCTAAATACATGACTACTCTTATACCCAAAACTACTCTCCCTTTTTGTCATGAATGACAAAGGGTAAGTAACTTAAGTAGTCATCTCATCATCGTTGGAAGAGCTAGCACCAACATCCTCATCACCATCGCTATCAGAGTCACCATTGTCGTCCTCGACTCATCACTAAGAGTGCTAAGGCGAGCATCCATGCGTTGAAGTTGTGCCATAATCACCTCAAAAGTCACACCATCTGTGGAGGAAGAAGGAGCAGATATGTATGGAGTTGAGGAAGCTAGAGGTGTCGCCGTCTCAATCCGTGGCCCCTTCAGTCAAAGCTATGCCTCACTCCGTCTGACAGCCACCTCATCAATGACACATATGACAGGGAAATGATCGGAAACAGGAAAGGAGACAAAAATAGTGAAGGATCCTCATAATAGCGGAAGGAAAGATAAGCTTATCACGGGTCGCTGTATCCTTATAAACATCTATAAAGGAGATGATGAAATGAAAAAGGGTCTCTAGGAAGGATAACAAAAATCGAGCATGAGGCTCTCTGATAGAGTTATAGTGAGACAATGGGTGGGGAATGAATGTCATCACCATGTTAAGAAATCTCGGACCTACAGCAAAGGTTGAGCAACGAGTGTTCTCATGATCACCTCAAGAAGAAAGAGTCTCACAAAATATAGACATGAGTTCGTTTTTAGACACAGTTTTAAGACGATCACAGCCGAGGTAGTCAGGATGCACTACCCTCGGGACATGGAGCATCTCGGATACAATATTCGGAGTGACCAAAGTGCTCATACCTTGAACATGAGTAGAAAAATGAGGTATTGAATAATTAAATTCGTGCATATTGGAGTAAAACCCCTATATGATCACAGAAAAACAAGTAACCGAGACACCACACAGTGACTCTCAACCCCTACTGTAGATGACAGTGGGAAGGTTAGTATCGGAGAAATTTGATAAAATGACTTGGCATTCCGAATGAATGCCTCGTCGAGAAAAATTCTTCGAGAAGTTCTTACGGGCTTTCTCATCATGGAACCGAAGATGAGAAGGAGTAGAATCAAAAGAAGATGCCACGGAATGAAAAGGATTCTAGGACGGAGTGGATTTACGCTTAGGGAGAGAAAGAGAGAAGCAGAAAAAGTAACAAATAGTTTAATATCAATATGATAGAAAAAGGAAGGTACGTATGCATGAGAAATGCATGAATATGTGACATGCAAAAATAAAAGGCAGCATGGGCTTAACCCAATCCAAACCTACCAGCACACAAGTTTACAACAAAGTAAACACACATCTAAAATGCATGAAACATTATTAAAATGCAAATGTGATGCAATGCATGATCATTTAGGATCATTTATACAAAACCCATCTCAAAATTTTGCAAAAACCTTATCGATTTTGAAAAAACCCCAAAATTTTTTCAAAAACCCAAAAACCTAGGTCTAATGCATGAAATGCATGAAGAATGAAAGATTAAAGGCCCTTACCAAAGAAGAAAAGCTTGATCTAGGCCAAAAATCTACTGGGAATGAAGTTTGGAGTGAGAGAGAGAGAGAGGTGTTTGGGAAGGTGAGAAGTTAGAAAGGATCGAGAGAGATCGAGAAAAATGAAGGAAAAATCACGCTGACCATTAATATAGAAATCCATAATTCTCAACAAATCGAGAGGTGTCAAGATTTAAAGTTTAATAGATATATCTATTGAGAAGCTATCTAGAGGTGTCCACAGCAAAAGGGGCTAGATAGATCGAGAGGCTATCGAGAATCTATCTAGGAGACAAACTTTCTCGATGGATCGAGAAGCTGTCGAGACAAATTCTCAAAAGCTTCGATGGGTCGAAATTACGATAGAAACTGTCGAGAAAAGAAGCTGAAGAGCTCGATAGATAGCCTAGCTATTGATAGGTATCGAGAAGCTGTCGAGATTGCTTAAAAACAAATTTTCAAAAAAGAGAAAAACACAGACATGAATGCAATCAAGCATGCTATTCAACCAAAGATCCAAACAACATTTTAAGCTGTCAAAAACGTCTCTCAATCAAGAAAAATGTCAAACACTTAGATCCAAAACACACACACACACACACACACACACACACTAAACAAGTCTAACTAATTTTATATTTCAAAAACAAGTCAAGATAGTTTAGTGGATATACATTAACACATGTATTCCTTGTGATGGTCAAATCATATTATACCTGCACATGTATCAAAAGTAGCAAAGAATATTGCATGTTGTGTGTGAAAAATATCGCAAGATTGCATGAGTCTCTATATGTTATGACGATTTGAGATATGAGAAAATCAATTTAACTCATACACAATCATAATTACTTGATGGGGACTATCACCTTCGAGGTACATCTTAGAACTCCTATATCTCCTAGAAGACATACTTGCAATCATATATATATATATATATATATATATATAGCATTTTGATTCTTTTTGCTTTTGATTTTCTTTTAAGTATATCATGCATGAACATACAATAGAGAGAAAATAAATACTCAATTATGTTAAGTTTTTTACATTGCATTTTGCTATGCTAAAGCATACATATGTTATTTTATGATTGGCAGGCAATAATGGTGAGATAGTTATTTATGCTTTTCTCTTAGGATTTTCTAGTCCTTTCTATCAAAAAGAGTGATACGAGTGTTAAGTACAAGAGATTACATAATTTTACTCATCATAAACACGAGCCATAAAACTCACTTGCTTAGTTGTGCATAGAGATGCTCATCGAAGTTATAAGTGATACAAAGTTTAGAAAACTTTTTTTCAATGGCCATCCAAGGTACACAAGTACCAATGTATACAAACACACATTGTTTTTGTATTTTTCTAATTTTTCAATTTTTTTTATTTTTATGAAAAAAAACAAAATAAAGCAATAGATTGACTCAAAATAATAAAGCAAAACACACAAGTAATGCAAAAAAAAAAAAAAAAAAAAAAAAAAAAAACAGATGGAGAGAGAAAAGTGACTAAATCACTTAAAGTCTTTTTCCTTTCATATATTGGAAGAACCTTTCCTTTTAGCTAACCCTTGAACCAGTGGTAAGAGGGAAGAATTACAACCATTCAAGTTCGAAAGAAACATAAAGGCTTTGAGGAGATCCTTAAAAGGAACAAGAGGGGATGGAGACTGATTTTGGTTTCCTGATGAGATTATATTGTTACTCTGTTGAGTGACTAGCCACTTATAGCAATTATGTCGAGTATGTTCGGTTGCTCCATAATGATGGTAGATATGCTGCTTCTTTTGTTTAGGCTTTTAAGTATTACCCTTCTTAGCACTAGGGTTTTTAGTTTCTTTCTTAGCAAGCTTAAGGGGTGCTTTTAAGATAGATTTACCTTTGTTTATGTTCTCACTAACTAACACAGTTTTGACATCATTATTCTCAGATTCAACATTATTAGCAGGAGAAACAAAAATAATAGTACTAGAGAAAGCACTATTAGAAGAAGATAAATCATACCTTAAACCAATTTGATCAGAAGCAGGTTTCTGAAGGCTAGGCATCTCATCAAGCTTTGCACTTGAAGTCCTCTCTAGTTGAGCTCTGACTTGAAACAGCTTCGCTTCAAGCTTCTTGGTATTCTCAGCCAAGAAATTATTCTCAAACCTCAATGCTCTAATAGTTTGATTGGTTTCATCAAATTTTGTGGAGATTTCTTCTCATTCAAGCTCCATATCACCGAGTTTCTTGGTGGCTAACCTATACAACTTCTCATGTTTTTCCGAGACCTTGTGTAATTTTGCATAGGCTGTATGGATGTCATCTTGCTCATCCATCTTTTCAAACTCAGACTCCACCAAGCCTTCTTCTTCATCCACGTCTTCAACAATCCCCTTAATAGGATTGACAATGGCTGTGAAGGCATTCAGGATTCTATCATCCTCATTGCCGAATCATCCTCAAGTTCAGTGTCGTTCAATGTAGCAGCAAGTGCCTTTCTTTTCCCAATGGTTTTGAGATATGTGGGGCACTCCTATTTCATGTGTCCAAAACCTTGACACTCGAAACACTTGGCTGCTGAGGGAATAGTGTATTAACTGCCATCCCTAGCATCATTTTTCCCTTTGTTTTGGCTCTTAAATTGAGAAGAACTAGATTGCCTACAGTCTTTGTCGAAGCCCTTCTCATTGGCATTCTTCATGAACTTCTTGAATTGCTTTGTGATGGAGAACTTTATTTTAGAATCTTCATCGTCTGAAGACTCATCCGTGCCACTATTGTTGGCCTTCAGTGCCATGCTCTTACCCTTACTCGATTTTTCAATCCTTGTCAAACCCAACTCATAGATCTCCAAATTACTGACCAACTCTATCAAAGGAATTATGTCGATGTCCTTTGATTCCTCAATAGTGGTGATCTTGGCATGAAATCTCTCAGGTAGAGATCTGAGTACCTCTCTCACAATCTTGGGTTCGGGAATAGTTTCCTTAAGATTAAAAGTTGAGTTCACTATATTCTTGAGTTTGGCATAGAACTCATCAAATGACTCATCCTCCTCCATCTTGATCTCTTCAAAGTTTGTAGTGAGTCTCTGAAACTTTGAATCCTTGACAGCCTTGGTTCCTGAAGGAAAAATTCTGGTTTTGTATATTATACAGAACACATAGCAAGAGTAACAAACAAGGATCTATTTCATTCATGATTAATAACGTGCACAATGTAAATTTCAGAATTTAAGAACAAGATAGCATACCTTGGTGTGGAGAAATTCAAACAAAGATTAGAAGCACTTGGGAACACTTTTAATCTTCACTCCAATTCCACTTTACGCCCAAGATGTGTGGTCTCTCAATCAGTTTTTCAAAGGGAGAATGAAAGTTTGTCTCACACTCTCTCACACACCGTTTTTTTTTCTTTTCTAATCTCTTAAAAAAAAAATTCTGTATGTTTTTCCCTTTATAACTAACTGATTATCTAATTGGGTCGGCCTATTGGGCCTTTCCAATTGGGCTTTAGTGTGTGGCTTGGAGTGAGACCAAAAGGGACCAATAAGACACTAGTTCCAATGGGCCTTGGGCTTTTCGTCAACTCTTGACAAGTCCAAGGTTGCCATTAATTATATTTAATACCACTATATAAATATAATTGCACTCTAGGCCTTATTAATAAATTATATCTCAAGACTTTATTATACGCGTAACCCCTTTATAAAATATTCGTGGTAACACAAAGTCATAAATGTAGACTGCCACTTTGTAAATTACTACATCTTATCCTTGAGTACCCGGTTTAATTATTTAAAGTTATTCATTATATATTTATGAAATCCAATTTCATAAATATATACTTTAGTAATTTTTTATTAAAGTGGTTAGACCTAACTCTCTAAATAATTGAAACCATTAAACTTATCTCAAGGGAATATTTTATATCTCCATCAAGAGACTATGAATTCCATCTTGAGAATATATGTTCCATCAATACTAAATGTGGCTGCCTAACATATTGAGGTTTTGACCGTCACTTCAGGTCTCACTCCTGATATATCAAAGCAACCTACATTTTATGATCAGGTCCATTATTCTCTCAGAATTAAGAGTTCATGCAAATAGAAGTCGTGAGATTTATTATTCATTTGAAAGTGTTTAGGAGAATAATAAATCTCACAACAGTCCTGTTCAATATGTCTTAACTCTTAAAACATATCAACATATCAACTAGAAGTCCCCGCTTCTATGATCAAGACAAATCATCTTAGTTGATACGTTATAGTCTTCGCAGATAAAATGCTCAATTTCATCACTGACTACGAACTATAAATTTTAAGTTTACAAAGAACTTGTGATTTACATTTTCTGTGACTTTTCACATAAATCACATACAATGCATCTCATGGACTATATGATAATGTCTCATATTCATGTTACCATTATTTTAGATAATAATCAAATAACTTTGTCAATCACAATATTAAGTCATACATCATGTCATACAAAATGTCATACATAATATCATACATAACATCATACAATAGGATTTAAGGGCACAAATCCTAACAGTTCCTTCATAGAATGTCTAGAGGATGGTCCATGCTTCCTTCGCAATTTCAGTAGAGGATATCTTCTTGAACTTCTCATTTGTGACCGCACTGAATAAAGCATTCAATGCCCTGCTATTAAAGTTCGCTGCCTTGATCTTAGCATCACCCCAATCGGCTGACGCTTCCTTAGACTTGGTCTAGCCAATCTCCACAGCTTGCCACATTTTTTCATCTAAAGATTGCAAGAAAACTCTCATGCGTATTTTCTAGTATGCATAGTTAGTACCATAAAATAAAAGGAGGTATAATGAGTAACTGTCCTCTATTTATGACAAACAGGAGTCAATGGATTACACAGTAAAGATTAAAACATAATCAGAGTATGCTTGCTTTGATACCACTTGATAGGCCAAGAATGTATTGACCCATTGTGATAAATTAATTGATTAAGTAGCCAAGTTTATTAATTAATCCAATTAATATGCAAAACACGTGATAACATAAACAAATCACCAACTAAGTTGACACGGTGATTTGTTTATGAATAGGAAACACCTCTAAGGCAAAAATCCCACTAGGTGATTTTAAGGTCACCACTCTTGAGAATTCACTATTATCACCACAAGCAGTTACAAGTAATGGAATCCTAGTACCTTATACCAACCTAAAGTTGAACATTTACCCTAATACACAATTGGACTTGTTCTATAGTGACAATCTCTCATTTTAATGCATGGCTCCCAGGACGTGACTAACCAATAGATGTGCAGATTTCAGTACGCGACTTAATCACCAACTTGATAAAGATGTTGGCTGCAAAGTTCTTCAGTTCATTAGCACAATGAAGATCACGAAGCTCCTTGGTCACAAAACCTAACGGCGTATAAACGCAGTAGTTTCTTCAAGAGAAAGATGAACTAGGGCAAATTCTGTCTTTGGTCATAATTTGCATGAACAAAACTTCGCTTTGCACTTGTGCAACTATGCCACCCTTGATGACCCTTAAAATAATCCTTATATATGTTTAAGTTTCGAGAAAAGAAAGCCTAAACATGTATTTACGGATTGGATGATAATCATAATTAAAAATATATTTTTCATAAATCTCGATAGATAGCTTATCTATCGAGCAGCTATCGAGTATCGGGCTAAAACAACTTTTTAAACCTCAATAGCTACTAGCTGTCGAGATTTAAAAATCAGCACTTCATCACTTGATTCTTGGACAGACTTGCATGGTTTTAACACTTGAACTTGAACCTTATTCCTTGAAGTATTAAATATATCCTAGATCTACCCAATTACAACTAAAGTGTGTTTTGTCAAAGGATTAGCCAATACATGATGACATATGTTCCTAACATGAATCACATATGTCCTAACATCATGAGAGAGATCAAACATTGCCACAAAATCACTAGGTTTTAAACATTGCCACTATAAATTAACATAACTACATATTTTAAAAATCTAATAATTGGATTGCATCTTTAGTATGTGCTTAACACATATGTTAAATTTCGTGCCAATTACTATTTGATCTGTAAACTAAATCCATTATTTTAAACTACAAAAATTTGAAATTTAAACATTTGATTGATGACATAACTATTGATCTTTGATCTTCTGAAAATTTTGCAAGTATGGAAGATATAATACGAAAAAGTAATTCAATAGTAGATTTGTCAAAATTCATATAAAGTAAAAATATTGAGTAAAGTTGTAGTCAAACTTTATCCATTAGTAAATACTTTATGTTAGGGTCGTATGTTTTGTAATTGATTAATCATTTGACAAAATGCACTCTATTTGTAATTGGGTAAATCTAAAATGAGTTTAGTACTTCAAGAAATATGTTGTTTTAGTCAAGTATTCAAGACACGAAGATTGGTCCAAGAAATAAGTGAAGAAAGCTGTTTATTAAGATTTAATAGATATATCTATCGAGAATTACGATTTCAGAATTTTTAGATTTGAAATCCGAAATCCGCCTCAGGCTTTTGTATTTGTTTAGGATTTCTTTTCTCATAGCCCTAGACATATATTTGACTTATTTTAAGAACCGTCACATACGGATATGGAGACCAAGAGACTTATTTTCTCTGTAAGAAGCTACTGTATTTGTACTCCATAGAGTTTTGTAACCGAGTGCTTTCAGATCTTCATTTTTGATGAAGTGAAGAATGCACTTTATTTGTAATTGGGTAAATCTAAAATGAGTTTAGTACTTCAAGAAATATGTTGTTTTAGTCAAGTATTCAAGACACGAAGATTGGTCCAAGAAATAAGTGAAGAAAGCTGTTTATTAAGATTTAATAGATATATCTATCGAGAATTACGATTTCAGAAATTTTAGATTTGAAATCCGAAATCCGCCTCAGGCTTTTGTATTTGTTTAGGATTTCTTTTCTCATAGCCCTAGACATATATTTGACTTATTTTAAGAACCGTCACATACGGATATGGAGACCAAGAGACTTATTTTCTCTGTAAGAAGCTACTGTATTTGTACTCCATAGAGTTTTGTAACCGAGTGCTTTCAGATCTTCATTTTTGATGAAGTGAAGAACTTTGTAGCCAACAACATCTATTCAAATTGATGGAGTTAATTATGTACTAGGATACGTGCTAAGGGTTAGTCACAAATTGGAGATTTGTGCATCAAGGGAAAAAAATGCTACTACAAGATCAAGTCCAATTGGGTATTTAAGCGAATGTTCAATTGTAGGTTAGTATTTCGGGATAGGCCAGAGTAGTTGGTAAGATTCCTTAATTGTTGATTAGTAGATTCTTGAGAGTGGTGACCTTAAAATCACTTAGTAGAGTTTTTGTCTTGCGAGATTTTTCCCATTTGTGAACAAATAACTATGTCAAATTTATTTTCTGTTGCATTTAGTATTTTTGGTGATTTGTTGGTACCTTCACGATTTGCATGCAGTTGAACCTAATTAATCAACTTGGGTAACTGAATTAATTAATCGAGGTCAAGCAATTTTAACCCAACACTTCAATTATATAATATAATTATGGCATGACAAGTAGCTTATTTAATGTATATGCAACACATGTTCTATATACATGTGTTGCATACACATAAAGGTAATAAAGTTTTTTTGATGAACTCAAAGTTTATATTTATAAGCTAAGGGAATATTATAGGGGTTATTACTTAACCCCTATAATATTCCTTAGCTTATAAATATAAATAAACTCAAAGGCAACATGGTGATTTCATAATAACTTTAATATTTATCACAGAGCTCAAGGTGGGGCTGTTTTCTGCAACTTTGAAGATCATTGTTATTTTTCCCTTCTTTTCCTGTTTAGCAGTACCTAGAATATTTTTGTAAAATTTGATAAGTTATGATTAAAATATTCTAATCTTTGGCCAACTATAAATTACAAGCAGATTTGAATCCAGTTAGGTATGGAAAATGTAGGAGTCAGTGAAAATTTTAGCTTAGAGGGCGTTTGGATCCCGCGTCCCACGCCTGCGTTTTCCTTCTTTTTTTTTTTTTTTTTTTACCCAGCAGCTTATTTTGACTTTTCAGCCATGAACAGTGCACAAATGCACTGTTCATGGGTCTCACAAATTTCACTTTTTAACCACTTTTCATTAAAAATGGGTCCCGCGGTACTATTCACACATTTTAAAATTATTTTGCTATAGTGTTTTCAGTTTTCAGCAATAAATTCTATCCAAACGGACCCTTAATCATAACATATCTTTGTGGAATTGCATTTTTGAATGTTAAAACAAGCCTAATTCGATAATATAATCACAATGAAACAGGTTTAGCAAGTTGATGCTATAAGTTTTAATTTATCATCACGTATTTTGCGGTAGTATTTTTTGATATCAAATCAAAATATCGTGTAGATTTTTCTGTAAATGTATGTGATTGCCCAATTGAGTCTCCATGACAATACTCCTAATCTTGTATACAATGTTGAATTTCCTATTATGTGAATGTTATTCTAATATTTCATAAATAAGTCTCTACCAGTTTCTTCATATATATATATTACTAAACCATTCTCAAAAAAAAAAAAAAAAAAAATATATATATATATATATATATATATATATATATATATTAGTAAACCTTTTAGTTAACAAAAAAAAAAAAAAAGTAATCAGCTGACCGCTCAAAATAGGATATGTTTGGTTGGGTGGAAAATGAGATCAGAAAATTTTCTACATGTTATGGCTGTACTTGATGAAGACGGAATGGACATTAAAACCAGTTTAATTTCTTTTTGTCATACTAAAACCATTTTGGGTTGGACTCAACCGATCAGTAATGGGTCGTAGTTGGTGCATAGTCCATACCCCATTGTCCATACACAGGAACTAAATGAAACCATTTTGGGTTGGACTCAACCGCTCAGTAATGGGTCGTAGTTTGTGCGTAGTCCATAGTCCACACCCCATTGTCCATTCACAAACTCTTTCTTCCAAGCCGACCATAGTGTTGATTTGATCTTCTTTGGGCTGCACTAGCCCAACTGGAATTGCAAAGAGAAAAAGAAACAAAGAATTATGACCAAAAAAAAAAAAAAAAAATTGAATGTTGTGCAACTACTTTAACTTATAGAATATCTTGGTAGTATATACATCCTCAAAACCATAGTTTGGGTTTGATCTTATTTGCAGCTGGCCAACCTATATTGCAAAAGGGAAAAATATACTAAGAATTATGACAAAAAAAGAGAGAGAAAAAATTGAAGGTGGGGTAACTCTGCCACAAACACGGCTTATGGACCTAGTGTAAAAATGTAGTGCTCACTCAAGCCCTAGGCCTTAGGCCCCCCATCTATCCCAATTTTTTTTTAAAGGTTTCAATGCTACATTAAACAAACAAAAGCCCCACACTTGAACCCAAAAATTCCAAAATCGTAGAATGATAGCTAAGTTTTTCAAAAGAAATAAATATATGTATGGGTTTTGCACCCTTTCTCCGTCTTCAAGATGATTCCCAAGATATTGAGCCGATAGAAATCCAACAAATTTAAAACTCGAATTTTGTTTTTTTTTTTTTCCTAATAAAATAAATTGTTATGAGTTTGTTATGAATGTAACAAATAATCATTGAAAATCAATTTTCGTAACAACTTGTAATAGATTTCTATTTTGGGGACAAAATTATTTTTCCTTGCTAGATGGCTCAATACATTTCGGGCCTAAGGTGATTTTTTGTGATTTTTTTAAATATTCAAATCTTATTTATTTAACTTTTTATCTATATTTATTTTTTTATAACTTTTTTTTTTCTTACTTTTTGAGAAATAAAATTGCTAATACAGTTTTTGTATTTAGGTTTTATCAATAAAACTGAAGATTCTAGTCTCTAGTCTTATGTTTGTATTTTTTCGCACCTTTTGCCCTCCCTCCGCACCCCCTCCCCCCCCCCCCCCCCCCCCCCACCCACATACACAAACATAAAAAGAAAAAAAAAATAGTGAAATTGGACGAAGATGTCTGAATTGAATAAATTTGAAATTTAGAGGACTTAGTTGAATGAAAATAAAGTTTAAAAAAGTTAAATGAATTTCAGTTTAATTTAGAGAGTGTAATTTGTATATTAGACTTTTTTTAAAAAAGTTATTTAAAAATTTTGACTTTTTTTTTTAATTTTTTTTTTTAAATTTTTTTACCATACTTTCAACAAACTAATAGTCTAGGAACATCAAAAGTCTAAACACACATGCACAAATCCATTGCTTCTCTAAAGTTGACCATAGAAGATGCAATAACTTAAATAAATAAATAAGTTTAGCAAAAAAACTTAAATAAATAAATAACAAAGCCGGAACTTATTTGTATGAAAAAAGGCTGAATTTTAACATTCTAGCCAATATAGAATTATTATACTAAAAATTCAAAGAAAATTATAAAGTTATTACAATTTTTTTATTATAAAATATTTACAAGCTAATAATGAATGCTAAATCTATTAAAACTTTTATTAAAAAAAATTATTAACTAATTTTGATAATAAATGTGATGAGTCATTAGTGTCATATTAACTGCATAATTAAATGTAGAATTAAATTTTTGTAATTGGTGAATATGTAAAACTTATGCAAATAAAATAGGTAGTAATTTGAACATTACTCAGAGTACTCAAAACTAAGCTTGTTAAGCATACTTCGCAATTGTTCTAAGAAAAAACAAAGCATAATTATCCTTGTCCAGATTGAATACCAAGATTCACGATAGATTCTACTTGTTTTGTTGTTATTTATTTTACGCAATATTTGTGTTGATTGCTATAATCACAGCCATAAGCATAATTGAATTAATTAATCCGTTGGCTTAATAATTGGTTATTTGGCACTATCGGATCTAAATTGTCCCAACAATTTTGGAGATCTTTAAAAAACTCCTAAGATTTTCACAATTAATCGTTTGTGTTTGTGAGTGCCATCTAGTGGCCATTTTCCACGACAAATTGGTATTTGAACTTCCGATTTCACAACAGTATTTACCCTGAAAGTTAAGCTCAAGATTCGAGCAATTATTCAGAATAATTATAGAGTTTATGATAAACCCATAATTTAAACTAGCCTTATTATAAGTGCTTGCGTGTGCGATTAGTCTCTCTCTCTCTCTTTGTTTGTTTTTTTTTTTTTTGGGGGGGGGGCGGGTTTTAACATCATAATTTTTCATTTATAATCATAATTTTTATAACACATTCCATATAATACATGCATTACAGAAGGTTACAGAATTATCAATTCACAATATATATAGTTATGAAAGTACGATACATAATATAATTTAATTGAGAAAGTAGTATATGAATTTTGTTTAGAGGCTTACCAAATTTGATAGGAAAACGCCTAATCAATTAGAAGAGTTCAGTTGATGAAACAGAGACTGCAAAAGAAGATAGCGTCAGTTAGAGATAGAATGTAAGAATGAAGAATAAACTGAAGGAATATTGTGAATTTTAGTTTGAGGGATATAATGTTATTAGAATTTTTCTTTATGCATTCCACAATGTTGGGAAGGAGAAGAAAGGAACTAATGAAAGGAGATTTTTTTTTTCTCTCTCTCTTCAGGAAGTTACAATTGGTTTTTGCATTGGTTTTTTTACTTATATTTTTTTATGTGATGCCGGTTTTTTTTTTTTAAATTTTAATTTAAAAAAAAAATTTGTATAGAATGTAGTAGAATAGTTTTCTATGTTTTTTGTTTCCTTTTTTTTTTTTAGAAAGTGTGGTAGAATAGTTTTATATGTTTTTTTTTTTTTTTTTTTTTTTTTTTTGTGGTCTAGGGGACATGGGGTAGTGTGAAGTTTTTTTTTTGGGTGATAGATTTTGGGTAAGAACTTTGTATATATCTACTATTTAGTGGGAGTTTTTATCCTGTAGGTTTGCTTGTTCTTAATTTTGTTGTTTTATGATTTTAACCTCCTCTCTTATGTTTTTTTTTTTTAAAAGAAAATTAATTAATTAATTTATTTTAGATGAAAGTCAACATTGCTTGGGAACCACATCCAGGTAATTAGTTAAAAAAGCACAGCTTTAGATGCCCACAAGGCTTAAGCTAGAAGGGAAAAAAGAAACAATAATAAAGAATTACATAGCCTCACCATAAATGAAACCACATCAGGATCTCCTCTGAGTGTCCATAAGTCGCTGATGCTCTATCAGGAAGGCTAAGGTACCATCAACAATGGCCCTTGCTTGGAGTTGGCTTTTTTCAAAATAGAACTTATTGTAAGCATTCCAAAGAGCCTAACCTATAACTGCTCAAATTTCCAAATCTCTTTGTTCTAGTTTATCCTGGAGCAAACAGAAAAGAAGGAAAATATCAGGTGCAGCATTCGACCACTTTTGGATCTTCCCTCGAACTAATGTCCATATATTCCGAGCAAAAGGGCACTCCCAAAGAACATGGCCAATAGTCTCTGAACTCTGACAACAGAACTCGCAGCATGGATCCACCTTGACCCTTTTCTTTTGTAGACTGCCTCTATTTGGTAATACATTAGAACAGGCTTTCCACACAAAGTTTCGAACCTTAGGGGCTACATTGAAGGACCAGATTTTTTATCCATGAATTACCATTCAACCTAGCCGTCGAGTTCTCTCTCTCAGGTTGTTGTTGTAGGCGGAGTGCCACCTGGTATGCGGTCTTCATAGAGAAGAGCTGGGCTCTGTTTTCCTGCCAAATGAGTTGATCAAGTTTGATAGTGGTAAAGCCAAGATTTCTTGGCAAGTTGATGGAGCAAAAAACTCTTGCAGTTTCTCTCCCTTAAGATATATAAAGAATATAAGAATAATCTTCGTAGTTTTGCAGAACACGGTCTACAAGTTGTTTCTTCAAAGCCCACCATAGTCTGGACTTGATCATCTTTGGTCTGAGCCAGCCCAACCTATATGGCAAAGGAAAAAAGGAACAAAGAATTCTTACACATTAAATTTAAAAAAAAAATGAAGGTGGTGTACTTAAATATTAATGGGGCACTAATTATTATAGTAAATAGTTTTTTTTTTTTAAGGAAGAATTATAGTAAATAGTTGATCGTGTTTATTGTGGTCATGGAGAAAATCTATTATATATCATATGCATGTAATATCACCTAATGTCATACCTCACTATTATTTCCTATAATGCCAACGTTCAATTTTAGTATGGACTAATTTAGCATCAATTGGGTGAAGGTTCTCTACTAATGATTGAAAAATTTATGCAAGAAACTTGGTAAATTTTGAAAAATTTGGGTTCCGCGTACCTCGTGTTACCTCCTTAACATGACTTAAAAAAAAAAAAAAAAAAAAAGTTGCCACTTCGTCAACTATCTTAATACATTTTTTCCTCTTGGAAAAAAAAAAAAAAAAAAAACCAACGAGCTTCTTTGAGCCGATCCGTTAGTTTTCGAGGGAGCATGTTTTTGCAACACAAGGAAATATTATTTGTACATTGATAAAAACTTTGTAGATTTAAAATGACTTGTTTTTTGTGTCTTAAAAAAAAACTGGTTTTTATAATAGCCCAAATTCATAAGAATGTCCTTTAATTTGTGGTATAACAACATTGTAATTAGCACTTAACAACCTTTTGTATGGACAATTGGTAAATTACTGTTAATGTCAGAATAAATTAAGCTTTTAGGGTTTGGAGGCAACAATTTATGGATGCGACCAATCTGGATTTTGAACATTTAGATTCAAACTCTTTACTCCAAAAGCGAATTTTCACCCAAATCAAAAGGGACGTGGAATATCAGGATTCGTATACATTTTTTTTTTTTTCTCAATGTGAATTGGCATGGTCAACATTTGATTGGAGAGAGAGAGAGAGAAAGTGAGAGAGGGGAATCTGGATGTTTAAACCTTTGAATTCGCACTAGGAAAAAAAAGTAAAAAAGTTGAATCTAAATGTTCAACATCAAGATTGTTTTGGGTGAAAAAAAAAAATTAAAGAAAGTTATTTTATTGTTACATTATTAATAATTACTAATTGATTCATCTTTCTTTTTTTTCCCGCCAGAATTAAAATTGGGTGAATCTATAATATTTTTTTTTAATGTGTGATCTTAGATTGCTTGCATGTTAATTTGACATTTTGACCCTATTCGTTTTTTTTTTAAGACAAATTTGACTCTGTTCCCACCCAAATTAAAATTTGGTGAAAATATAATAGTTTTTTTTTTTTTTTAATTATTTTTAATGTCTAGTCTTAGTTAGAACGCATTTTTTTTAGGTAGTTTCAACTTATGGTGTTCGTTACTGATGATAGCTCTTTATCATCAGATCAAGATACCAATTAGTTTTTGATGTAGTGGGGATTGAATTACATATCTCTTATTCAACTATTAGAGACTTTATCAGTTAAGCTAACTGGAATTCACCTCTCTTTGTTTATTTTTAGCAAATTTGACTCTTTTAGTCTCTTAATATTATTCCTTTCAGGAAAAGAATTTTGTAGTCACATCCTAAGCAGTTGCAACATTTTTTATTATTACCTTTTCCTACCCAAATTAAAATGTGGGTGAACAAATAAGAGAAATAAATATTTTGTGGTGCACATGTTAATATGACTCTTTTATTTTATTTTCCAAGAATATATATCTATATATATATATATATATATATTTATTTATTCCTTATTGCACAGCAAAGAGTTTGAACAGTCTCACACAATTTACTTGTAGGAGGGATGGGTTCAAGCACCATCTGTAAAATGACAGTAGTTCCTCTTCCTCAACAGCGGCGAGGAAGCAAAACTATATATTTACTTTAGTCCATTGTCCTTCTAAAGAAAGAACAGAGATAAAATAAACTTACCATGCTCGTAAAAAGACAGCCAATTATAGACAATAAGGAACATTTCTCAATACATAATTACTTATAGTATGTGTTCATCAAAAAAGAAATTACTTATAGTATGTAGGAACAAAAGAAAATCAACAAAAAATGTTGGCTAAAATACTATTTACACCCTTTATATATGTTTGGGGTTTCTTCTCAATTAAATCCCTTAACTATGAAAACTTACAATTGACACTCAAATTGTAACAATATCAATGTGCTCCTTCATCAACAATAGAATCTGCTGTAAACTCACACAAAAACGACATTGTTTTGGACAGTATAGAATAATGTCATTTTTTAAAGATGGGCACACTGACATTGTTGATTTGTTGTAATAGTCAAGGGTGTAAATTAAAAAGGTTTTTTTTTTTTTTTTTTTTTTTTTTTTTTTTTTTTTTTTTTTGAGGTAAAACGATACTAACTTGAGAGACATAACAGAAAAATTGATAGTAAACGATAGTAACTCCCTCCATCCCAAAATAGACAGCGCGTTGCAAAGGGCACACATTTTAATCAAATAAAAGAAACATAACAGTCTTGCTGAATGCCCTTAGGTGTGCCAAGCAATGTGAGTTCAAATTTAAGGGTAATATCGAAAGTTAAATGGATTAATGTTTTGGGACTGCCGAAAAAGGAAAGCATCCCACTAAGGGACTAAAAATTTAAAAGGTATGCCTGAGAGACGAGAAAGGGCTATGTTCATTTTCCAAACAAAGTTGTTTGTTCAAGGATCTTTATGAATATTGCTATATTCATCTTATGTCCTGTAAGATCTACCAGATTTTGATTCCAATTCATCTCAAGTCTTAAAGATTAGGGGTCAGCCCTTGCAAGCAGCTGGCTTAGTTTAGAGTATAGGGCAGTTCTTATTGGTAGAAAATCTGAAGCCTGTAATAAATATCTTTGGGAAACTGTCATGTAATGTCAATTTCGAAGGAGTTTAGAAGTAGGTCACAAAAATTAATTTGTTAGTCACTAAAGTTTCAGTTCTTACCTTCTGTGTGCAGTGCATCTACAGAGTACTGTTTTAGCTCTCTGCACTTTCCCAAGCATATCTCCACATCCTTCTAATGTGAAAGACAAGAGTACAACTTAGCTAGACCATGCCAAACTTCAAATTCATTGACTTTATCATTCACAACTTATTATATAAGAAAAGGCTTAAGATCAATTATTGAACAAAAATTCATCAATCCGTTTTTACTTCGGGTAAAAAAAATCGAGTCGGGTTGGATATTTTTGGGTTAGGTTAGCAAATTTTGACTTGTTTTGTCATGTCTAGGTGTATCACACCTGCGTAACTACTCTCTTACATGTGGGCAAGGCAGTAGACACACTGTGTGAAACAATGATTATATATGTTCAACGCAACAAATACCTTCTCTTTCTTTAGGCTCTGGTGATTTACATGGATATTGTCATATAGATAAAATATTACATTTTGGGATCTGGATCTGATGTGCAATTGCACTTTCATGTGAGAGGAAAAAAAATTAAAAAAGTAAAAAAAGATAAAAGTTAAAAAAAAAAAAATCAATGATATATATTGCACAATTCAATCTCAACACTCGAAAGTGATATTGCACAATGCAATAGCTGAATCTCAATCCTAAATTTTGAACCAGCAAATGAGAGACAAAGAGAGAAGGAAGTCATTCACAGTGAATATAAATTTAGCGAAAAACATGATTGACCCCTTAAAATTATAACTATGTTTCAATGTACACCATACCATCTATTTGGTGTTAATTATTAAGTATTAAAAGACCAATTTACCCCTCTTCAACAGACGGTTGAGGGGTAAAATCGTCTTTCAATACGTAAATTCTAATAGTCTTAATATAAAAAAAATATGGCAAGGAATTAAGTGCAACGTATTTTTAAAATTGGAGAGTCACTTGTACTTTTTGATAATTTAGGAAATTCATTGAAATTGCGGTAATAATTTAAGGAAGAAAAATATTATTTTCCCTAAATTTAATCCATATTCAATGATTCCTACAATGATGTCACAACTTTCCTCAAACCTGCGTCATATATTGCTATATATGACTAATCCATTCACCTCAAAATTTTCTACCAACATCAACTTTCATATACTTCTGCGAGAGATGATTCCAATGAATTTAAATTATTATATTTTGTAACCAGTTTATTAATTTTGCCAACATTAGTCAACATTAGGGACGTGCATGGATCAAGTTGGAGGATTTTTTCAATCCAACTACAACTTATCCGTTGGATAACATGCTTTGTAACAATCATTGGAGAGCAACATCCTAAGCAATTAACAACCTTCTTTTTTATTCTAAAATAAATAAAAATAAAAACATTCTTTTTGTCTATTTTACCTCACTTAAGATTGCTTAAAGTTCCCATAAAAAAAAAAAAATTGCTTAAAATGAACTAATTATTAAATATTTAATTTTACTCTTAAAATGAAAGATTTTTTTTTAAAATTTTTTTATTTTGTGTGTGGGAGAAATATTGGGTATTATCTTGGTGTCAACATAAATAATAAGGGAAAACGAAGCAAAAATATAACAACTTTCAATAAAGTATTTGAAAGGTGGGTTTCAGTTAGTTCAATTAGTAAAGTATCTGATTTATTAACTGTAAGTGCACAATTGTACCCGAACCCAAAAACGAATGTTGGGGTCAAACCCAATGAGCCTTATACAATAAAATTTGTAGAGTATGGTTTGAAATCTAGGTTCGGGATGTTGGAAGTTCGACTAACAGGTTGGAATCTTGCAATTCGTACAAATGATGAATGAATATAACAAATAGATCTCCTCGGACATAAGCCGATGATGGTTTGT